>JAANYP010005669.1:0-247361 GCA_020465985.1 Centrapalus pauciflorus
TGTGACAGATTGGTATCAGAGCCATAGTTATAGTGAACTAGGTTGCATTAGTACCCTAGACTATAACTGTACATAAGATTTACTGATTTTAGAAATATTTTGTAACTTGTAACTAACTGAAAGACTATGCATGGACCTTGATAGCAGAAAACATGTCTCACCAAGAGATAATCATCTTGTCCGACTCAGAAGAGGAGTATACCCCTACTAGCCCATGCAATCCGGAAGTATTTTCTGAGGAGGACCCGACCGAGGAGGAAGACCCCTCGGAGGACGAGGACCCGATGGAGGTATCCGAGGAAGAACCCATGGAGGAAGAACCGATGGAGGAAGAGGATCCTTCACCACCGACGGCCCCTGCTCGCGTCCCGTATCACCCGGCCGAACCATCCTACAAGCCGTATAGGCCTTATCCTAACGGCCCAAAGATGTTGTACACACCCCGGAAACGGGTAAACATACCAAGAAGGGAGTCTATTCCTGTTCCGACTCCCCAACCCAATCCCCCGACACCACACCGACGGGTAGACGCCCGAAGATGGACTTGGATACCGGAGACCCTCCGCGAATGGAGGCAGATGGAGGGAGTTCCTCCAAACTTCGAGATCGGAGGACCATCCTCCGCACCTGTCTCATCGCTCACTCAAGAGCCCGCCGACCAGACCATACCACTTTTGATCGCAAGGTCTACCAGGCATGACCACCAGATCCGGTCACTTAACCTGGATATCGGGGAGATGACCGCTCGTTTAGAGCGGGAGGAGTTGCAAAACTCCAACATATATTGGGCCAACCAGCACGCCCTTGCTATACAGCAGGACGGACTGAATGAGCTCCGGCAGCAACTAGCCGAGAGCCAAGCCCGGATCGAGGAGCTGACTCAGCGCCTCAACGCAATGGAAAAGGGAGAGACCCCCGATCACTCCCACACTTAGTGCACATCTATCTATCTTTGTAATGGTAGGAAAATATCATGTAATAGTATAGGACAAAATTTTCGGGTAATAACCCGCCCCTAATGTAAGAAAACTTCGAATGATTAATGACAATTGCAAGTTATTTATGAAATTGTGTTTGATGATTATAGTATTGTGCTTTAAGGAGAATTTACCTCTTTAAGATTCAATTTCTTACACTATGCTTTTTCTTTAAAATTTTAAGATAATGCCGCCGAAACGAACAATGAACGCTGCTGACATTGAAGAGCTAGTCGCACAAAGAGTGGCTGCCGCTATAGCCACATATGAGGCAAATAGGAATAGCTCAGCAAATGGAGATGGTGGTGCTAGCCGCACCACGGGAGGAACGGAAATCCACGCAAAAGGTTGTGGAATTAAAGGATTTTTAAGTTGCAAACCCCGGTATTTCAACGGAACTGAAGGAGCCGTTGCCTTGATACGATGGTTTGAGAAGTTAGAATCTGTCTTTCGCGTCAGCGGATGTGCTGAGGGAGATAAGGTGAAGTTTGCTACTCACACCCTACAAGATAGCGCCCTCACGTGGTGGAATTCCTATGTCCAGTCTGTTAGTATCGATGAAGCCTACCAACTCACATGGTCCGCGTTAAAACAAATGATGACGGACGAGTATTGTCCGAGGAACGAACTCCAGAAAATGGAATCAGAGTTCTGGAACCTGTCGATGAAGGGAACAGATGTGACGGGGTACACCAACCGATTTCATGAGCTAAGCATTCTGTGCCCTCAAATGGTGACCCCGGAGTACAAAAAGATTGAACGTTACATTTGGGGACTCGCTCCTCAAATTCAAGGTAACGTGACTGCCTCAAACCCATCCACCCTGCAGGATGCCATCAGGATGGCCAATAATCTTATGGACCAAGTAGCCCGGAGGAATGAAGCCAAGGCCGGGGAGAACAAAAGAAAGTGGGAAGACAAGACGGGGAAGAATGCGGGTTCACAATCCAAAAAGCCCGAGACCATTAAGGCTTACGCAGCTGGAGCTGAGCCAAGAAGAGGTTATACCGGTACCAAGCCTTTCTGCACTAAATGCACCTTCCATCACAACCAGGGTCCCTGTCCAACCCACTGTGAGAAATGCAAACGTTTGGGGCATATGGCCAAGGACTGTAAGACAGGAGCCCCGGGAACCAGTGGTAGCAATCAAAAAGGCTGCTTTGTATGTGGAGTTACTGGGCACTTCAAGAGTGAGTGCCCGAAACTGAGGAATGGTGGAGGAGCTCAGGGGAGAGCTTTTGTGTTGGGAGCAGGTGACGCTCGTCAAGATCCCCACGTGGTATCAGGTACGTTTTTATTAAACGACATTTATGCTTACGTACTCTTTGATACTGGGGCTGATAGGAGCTTTATATCTGATAAGTTTAGTAAGCAATTGAATGCCGCTCCTTTTCCCTTAGACAACTCTTATACTATAGAACTGGCTGACGGTAAAATAATAGAGGCAAGTAGTATCATTAAGGAATGCACACTGAAGCTGGCAGATCATCCCTTTAAAATAGACTTGATGCCTATAGAACTCGGAAGTTTCGACGTAGTAGTTGGTATGGATTGGTTGTCACACAATCATGCCGAGATTTTGTGTGGTAAGAAAGTGGTACGGATACCACTCCACAAGAAGAAGTTCCTAACAGTCCAAGGAGAAAGAAAGAACCGACAGTTGAATGTCATATCCGGCCTAAGAACATTAAAGTGCCTTAGGAGAGGTTGTCATGCAGTACTGGTGCAAATTGTAGAAAAAGAGGCGGAGGAGAAGCGACTTGAGGATATTCCAGTGGTTTGTGACTATCCGAAGGTCTTCCCGGAAGATTTGCCTGGACTTCCGCCAACTAGACAAGTAGAGTTCCAAATCGATTTGGTGCCGGGAGCTGCACCGGTCGCAAGAGCCCCATATAGACTCGCCCCTTCTGAGATGCAAGAGATATCCAATCAATTACAAGAGTTGATGGATAAAGGATTCATTCGACCAAGTTCCTCACCTTGGGGAGCTCCGGTCTTGTTCGTGAAAAAGAAAGACGGATCCTTCAGAATGTGCATAGACTACCGAGAGCTAAACAAGTTAACAGTAAAGAACCGCTACCCTCTCCCCAGAATTGATGACCTGTTTGACCAACTACAAGGATCTAGCTTCTACTCTAAGATTGATCTGCGATCCGGGAATCATCAAGTAAAGGTTCGGGAAGAAGACATACCCAAGACAGCATTCAGAACTCGTTATGGACATTACGAATTCCAGGTAATGCCATTCGGTTTGACTAACGCACCAGCCGTATTTATGGACCTCATGAATCGGGTGTGTAAACCATATTTGGATAAATTTGTAATAGTGTTCATAGACGATATCCTAATCTATTCCAGATGTAAAGAAGAGCATGAACAACACCTCAAGTTGATCTTGGAGTTGTTAGAGAAAGAGCAGCTATACGCCAAATTTTCAAAGTGTGAATTTTGGTTGCGAGAAGTAAAATTCCTTGGGCATGTGATCAACAGCCAGGGAATCCAAGTTGATCCATCAAAAATCGAGGCCATAAAGAACTGGGCGACTCCTAGAACCCCCACGGAAATCCGCCAATTTCTAGGACTTGCCGGTTATTATAGGCGATTTATCGAAAACTTCTCAAAGATAGCGGGTTCCTTAACGGAATTGACTCGAAAGGATGTGAAGTATATCTGGGGTGAAGAGCAAGAAAAGGCGTTTCAGCAGTTAAAGCAAAGGTTGTGTAGTGCACCAATTCTGTCCTTACCTGAAGGGACTGAAAATTTTGTGGTCTACTGTGATGCCTCACACAATGGATTAGGTTGTGTGCTCATGCAAAGGGATAGAGTCATTGCTTACGCATCAAGGCAGCTCAAAATTCACGAGGTGAATTATACGACTCATGACTTGGAGCTTGGAGCAGTGGTGTTTGCTCTCAAAATATGGAGGCACTACCTGTATGGAACTAAATGCACAGTATTCACAGACCATAAGAGCCTTCAGGATATTCTGAACCAGAAAGAGTTAAACATGAGGCAACGTCGTTGGGTTGAACTACTTAGTGACTATGACTGCGAAATTCGTTATCATCCGGGGAAGGCGAATGTCGTAGCTGATGCCCTGAGCCGAAAGGAACGGGTTAAACCCTTGAGAGTCCGAGCTTTGGCCATGACTATACAGTCAAACCTAAACTCTCAAGTCCGCGAGGCACAAGAAGAAGCAGTCAAGGAGGGTAATATACTGGATGAAGCGTTGAGAGGGATGGATAAGCAGTTCGAAATCAAGCCGGATGGATGTCGACACTTCATGGGGAGAATTTGGTTACCAAAATTCGGAGGAGTAAGAAAGCTGGTCATGGATGAAGGGCATAAGACAAGATATGCTATTCATCCAGGGGCAGATAAAATGTATCACGACTTGAAAGGAATGTACTGGTGGCCAAATATGAAGGCTGACATTGCTACCTACGTCGGCAAGTGCTTAACATGTTTGAAGGTTAAAGCTGAGCACCAAAAACCATCAGGATTGCTAGTTCAACCAGAAATACCCCAGTGGAAGTGGGAAAACATCACCATGGATTTCATCACCAAGTTGCCAAAGACGTCTGGAGGTTATGACACTATTTGGGTGATTGTGGACCGGCTTACCAAAACCGCACATTTCCTGCCCATTAAGGAGACTGATAAGATGGATAAGTTAACACGAATCTATCTTAAAGAAGTCGTCTCAAGGCATGGAGTGCCAGTATCAATTATATCAGACAGAGACAGCCGGTTCACATCAAGATTCTGGCAGTCATTGCAAGAAGCACTGGGTACACGCCTAGATATGAGCACAGCCTATCACCCACAAACGGATGGCCAGAGTGAAAGGACGATTCAGACGCTGGAAGACATGTTAAGGGCATGTGTCATCGATTTTGGCAAAAGTTGGGACAGACACCTGCCATTAGTCGAGTTTTCCTATAACAACAGCTATCACTCAAGCATTAAGACCGCCCCATTTGAGGCACTCTACGGGCGAAAGTGTCGATCACCTCTTTGTTGGGCTGAAGTAGGAGATAGTCAGATTACTGGACCTGAGATCATCCAAGAGACTACAGAAAAGATAGCCCAGATTCGTAACCGATTAAAGATCGCGCGGGATCGACAGAAGAGTTATGCAGACATTCGACGGAAGGATTTGGAATTCCAACAGGGAGATCAAGTAATGTTGAAAGTCTCGCCTTGGAAAGGCGTAATCCGTTTTGGGAAACGAGGAAAACTCAATCCTCGTTATATCGGACCATTCAAGATCACCAAAAGAATTGGCCCGGTTGCTTACCGACTCGACCTGCCCCCAGAACTTAATAACGTTCATAATACCTTCCACGTGTCCAATCTTAAGAAGTGTCTGGCTGATGAATCACTCGTTATACCCATGGACGAGCTGGAGTTAGACGATAAGTTGAACTTCATTGAGCAACCTGTAGAAATAATGGACCGCGAAGTCAAGAAACTAAAGCACAGCCGGATCCCGATAATAAAAGTCAGATGGAAATCTAAGCGAGGTCCTGAGTTTACGTGGGAACGCGAGGATCAGTTCCGGGAAAAATACCCTCACCTGTTCTAAGATATTCAAGCAGTGGAGAACACGAGCTAATTTGGGGACGAAATTCCCTTAACAGGGGGAGACTGTAACATCCGGCACTAAACGAGGTTAGCAATGATGCCCTAATCCACATTTAATAGTCAATTATAGCCTAATCAATAGTCATTAGAACTTAATCAAGTAATTAACAAGGTCTATTAGAAAAATTCAACTCAATTAGAATCAAATTCATCGATGCGATGAATCGGGAAATCAATTAATCCGATCAATTTACGATATGAGGGATTAATTCAACTAAGTACGTAATTAAATTATGATTAGTAACACTAATCATACACTAATACAATTACTTAACATTAATTATGCAAGACTAAAACAATTCATTAAAACAATGCATTCAAAAGTATTTTTGAATTTACAAGAAAAGGAAAATACAAGAATACATTCTAAATACATTTATACAACAAAAAAAAAAAGAAAAATACATGGAAATACATGAAGGAGGCCGGCCATAGGGTGGTACCACATGAGATTTGATTTCAATTTTTTATCCCAAGACTCCATAACCCATCAAAATCAAATCCACCTTCACCATCCTCTTTCATTTCATAAAAATCTTGCACTCAACCTCTCCTATCACCATCTTTTCAACCTACTTTTTTCATCTATAAATAAGAGACCCAATTACTCTTCATTTTCACTCATTCAAACATCAAAAACTCTTCCTTTTCTCTCATCAAATCCGGCCACCCTCTCAAAGAAAACAAAGTTTTCTTCTTTTTTTTTTTGTTCTTCAAGTGTTCAAGGAGGATTTCTTGTGCAACTCTTTCAAGCTCAAGTCTTCTACTCATTTTCATTCCTATAACACATCAAAGTAAGTATATACTAGCTTATATCATCTTATATTATGTTCATATAAGTCTTGCATAATATATATAATCACCTACAACAACAAGTTTCATAAAAACTCAAGTTTATAAGTTTCTAGTTGTTATTTTTAAGTTGTTTCTTTAAATGTGTTCATGAATGTATGAACACATTATAAGCATGTTAATATTATGAAAACATGTGTTATATATGTGGTTTTATAACTATTATGGCTTTTAAACAAGTTGTCTTTAAATAAACAACAAGAATCATATGTTGTTTTAAATTTATAAACTACGGAATTTCGGCAGAATATTTGTATCGACTTTGAAAAATCATAACTAATTCATAACTCAACGAAATGAGTTGATTCTTGTCTCAAAAGTTAGATCTATGTCTTAACTATAGATCTGCAATTTTTCATAATTTATTTTGAAGTTTAAGACCTCCAGAAATTATTTGAGAAACCGAAAGTTTGACAGCTCAAAAATGGCCAACATAGCGTTTTTAACGAGATTTTTCACCAACCTAAACAACTCGAAAAATGGCCGTTCTTGATTCTAAAAATCCTTTGTATATAGTAGTTTAATGTCCTAGAAAACCAAAGTCTAAAACATTTTGGAGCTTGGTCAAAAACAGCCTCAAAGTAGGCCGAAAAACCTCCGAAAAAGCTGGAAAATTATATATATATAAACTTGACGTTTTAAGCAAATCTTATTTATAAACTTGTAATGTTGGGTGATTTAAGACATAAAAATCTATAAATATACATATTATCATATATTAGTGATATTAAGTCCTTATCATCATTTAGGACTCGGTTAAACACCTCCGGTTTCATCACCCATCAAACAACGCACTTTTGCATTTTTGCGCGTCGTTTTGCCATCACAAGTTCGGTGAGTCTTCATAGCCCCTATTTTTCACTATCTATTGGGGTGGAAATACATGCACTGTTTTTCATATGGACATCAAAACTGTTTATTTCTTATATGTATTACATGTTCGGATTCCATCAGCCCTTATATCATGAACCGTTAATTGCATTTATTTGTAAGCGCGAGTATATTGTGGATAGATCTATTGGGAGTCATGTCCCCCATTCGTGTTAGCTCGGTTCGGCTAACAGCGAGTGCATATATATTCAACACACGGTATTACGTATGGGAATACTGCACAGGGCAAACTCATTCTAATTAAGCTTCGGTTGCATGATGGTTTATGTAATACATACACGGAATTTATGATTTTATAAATTCAACTCATCTGATAATGTCCATACAACTGGTCTTTTCGCGTAAACCTATGAGCTCACCAACAATTTTTGTTGACGTATTTTAGCATGTATTTTCAGGTAATTAAGGCAAGTATGCCTTCAGAAGTAACCACTTTCAAGCTTCCGCACTTAAGGAGTCGCATTCTTTTCAAACCGTCGGAGATTTATTTGCATTATTTTGGATAATTTAATTATGTATTCAAATCTCTGTACCTTGCGAACTACTCTTTATTATTTACGGGTTATGTAAAACATTTCTACCTTTTAAAATTATATCGATGTATTTCTTTGAAAACGTCCATATAGTGGTCGTTCATTATGATTATGGTCACGCTTCCGCGACGTCACGCTTCGTTGCCAATCGGGGTAGCGGGGTGTGACATCGTCTTACACAAGTGGGAGTATGTTAGTATATGGTGCGTAAAGATGACATTACTACTGCATCATGGCTGATTTCATAAAACACTTGAGGGTCACACCGATGAGCACAACTGAGCAGATGCAATTAAACTATTGAATAAATAATATTGGATTTTGTTTATGACGAAATAATCATTGAGATTAAATTAATGGATGATTAAGTTACATCTCAAAGTACGGGGACTAAAAGTACAATAGTAGATATTGTAAGTGATTTATTTGTCATTGGATGATAACTAAATAAATAGTTATCTAGTCTTTTATTTATTATTTGATATTAAATAAAAGATGCATTTATTTGAATTAGTATTATCGACTATTATTAGATAATTGGATGGATAACTATAAACAAATAAATAAGAGATAATTGTAAATAATTATCTAGTCATTTATATATTATTAGATAATGTATAAAAGATTAATATTATTTAAAGAGTATATAATTATAGAGATAATTATATAAGGTTTAAATAATAAAGATAATTATTAAGATATATATTATTTTATCATATTAGAGTTTGATTAAAACTAAAACTCTTGATTAAAATATAAATATAAAAACCATACGGCCGAAAAAGGGGTGATACATATAATGTATATATATGATATATATGTTAGATGTGTGTGAAATAATTTGATTTTTGGGAATCACGGTGCACACACACAAGGTGTGTGGTGTGCTTCGGCCGTACCAAACCACAATCGCGTTCGGTTTTCCCGTTCTTCGTGTGTTTAATTGCATACTTGGCGCCGCTCGATCATGTCATCACCGGTGGATACCAAAAGCATCTCATTCGTGTATTCTTGTGATAGAATACAAAGGTATGGATTTTTATTGCTTTCTCGTTTACTTATCTTATGTATACTTGATGATCCGTGTACGAAATTCGTGATTTTAAAAAAGCTTCCGTTGTGCGTTAATATGATTAATGTTTATGTTTTTATGAAAAACGATACGAATTCCCAACAACAATTTTGAGTGAAACACGTAAGGGAGTGCGGGGAGGAAATAATATTTTCATTGTTATTAATTTTTGTCTTCTATTTTGTAGCAAAAAAAATGGCGGATGAGCAACCTCCTCCTAATCTTCAAGTTCAAGCCATGATGGAGGAAATGCGACGATTGATGAGAACGGAATTCAACCAAATTCATGAAAGAATGGACCGATTGGAGACTGAAAGACCACAACCTATCTGCATGCCATCACAAGTAACTTATGAAAATCATGACGACGATGGAGGAAGTGACGGATGTGAATCTGAAAGAAGAGGTCCTCGACAGGCCCCGAAGAGACAACAATTTGAATTCTATCAATATGAAAATTCCATCATTTCAAAGAAAGTCAGATCCGGAAGCCTACATCGATTGGGAGACTAAAATGGAGTTCATCTTTGATTGCCATGACTACTCCAATCGTAAAAAGGTAAAACTCGCCGTTGTTGAATATTCTTATTATGCACTAACATGGTGGGATCAACTTGTGATTAGTAGGCAAAGAAACGAAGAAAGACCCATTGATACATGGGAAGAAATGAAAAGGGTCATGAGACGACGTTTTGTACCAAGTCACTATTATCGTGACCTTCACAATAAGCTCCAAGGCTTGAAGCAAGGAAGTAAGTCTGTTGATGATTATTTCAAGGAAATGGAGGTTACCATGATCCGAGCTAACATTCAAGAGGATCGAGAAGCTACCATGTCCAGGTTGTTAAATGGCCTCATTTATGAAATTCGTGATCGTGTTGAGATGCATCATTATGTGGAGATTGAAGACATGGTCCACATGGCGGTTAAAATTGAAAAGCAACTCAAGAGTGGGGGTGGATCAAGAACGAATACCGGCAAGGCGGGTAGCTCCAAAAGGCCTGAAAGTTCATCATCTTTTAATCCCAAATCTGTTCCAAAACCAACAAGCCCTTCCAAGGAGAAAGGTAATTCTGATGCTCCTAAAACTCGTGACATAAAATGTTTTAAGTGTCTTGGCAGGGGTCACATTGCAAGTCAATGTCCAAATAAGCTTGTAATGGTGCTTAGAGAAAATGGAGAAATTGAAACATATTCTTCCGAATCATCACAAGAAGACACAGATGGTGAAGAAGAGTTGGCTGTAGAAGGAGAATTGTTGGTTGCAAGGCGAGCCTTAAGTACTCTTTCCAAGGAAGAAGATGATGCACAAAGGGAAAACCTCTTTCACACACGATGTTATGTTCAAGGCAAGGTATGTAGTGTTATCATTGATGGTGGGAGTTGTACTAATGTGGCTAGTGTTTCCATGGTTGAAAAGCTAGGTTTGCTGACGATGAAGCATCAAAAGCCATATTAACTCCAATGGCTTAATGATAGTGGTGAGGTGCGTGTGACGAAACAAGTGTTGGTGTCATTTCGCATTGGTTAGTATGAAGACGAGGTGTTGTGTGATGTGGTACCTATGCAAGCAGGTCATTTGCTACTTGGTAGGCCTTGGCAATACGATCGGCATGTGAAACATGATGGCTTCACCAACAAGTACACTCTTGTTCATAAAACCAAAGCCATAACTCTTGTGCCGATGTCAACGAGTCAAGTTTATGAAGATCAAGTCCGACTTCAAAGGAATGTGAAAAACAAAGAAGGTGAGCCTAATGAATATAATGAACACAAAAAAGGTTCAAATGAAAAACAAAAAGATAAGAAAACATTTGTGGGTGAAAAGGAAAGTCAATATTGTGCATTTGCAAAAAGGAGTGAAATAAAGGAAGCCTTGAATTCGGAGATGTCTTTTGTGCTTCTTTCGATCAAAGAAGCTTATATAATCACAAATGATTTGGCCGGTACTCTCCCGAGCAAAATTAAATCTCTTTTGCAGGAATTTGAAGACTTGTTTCCCGAGGAAGTTCCCAATGGATTGCCACCAATTCACGGGATCGAACACCAAATTGACTTTGTTCCAGGATCTTCCATTCCAAACAAGCCGGCGAATAGAACAAATCTGGAAGAAACCAAAGAGTTGTAAAGGCAAGTTAAGGATTTACTTGAGAAAGGATGGATTCGAGAAAGCATGAGTCCGTGTGCTGTTCCCGTATTGCTGGTACCGAAGAAGGATGGATCATGGAGGATGTGTGTAGATTGTCTTGCCATAAAAAATATCACGGTGAAGTATCGCCATCCAATCCCTCGATTAGATGATATGCTTGATGAATTGTATGGGTCAAAGTTGTTTTCAAATATTGATCTAATGAGTGGGTATCATCAAATTCGCATGAATGATGGTGATGAATGGAAAACAGCTTTCAAAACAAAGCATGGTTTATATGAATGGTTAGTTATGCCTTTTGGGTTAACTAATGCTCCAAGTACGTTCATGAGATTAATGAACCATGTTTTGTGTGATTTTATTGGGAAATTTGTGGTCGTTTACTTTTATGATATTTTGATTTATTCTAAGAGTTTGAATGATCATCTTGAGCATCTAACGTGTGTTTTGAGTGTGCTTAGGAAGGAACAACTTTATGCGAACTGGAAGAAGTGCACTTTTTGTACCGACAACGTTGTATTTCTTGGATCTGTGGTTAGTTCTCATGGAATATTTGTTGATGAAGAAAAGGTAAAGGCTATTCAAGATTGGCCAACTCCAAAGAGCGTAAGTGATGTGAGGAGTTTTCATGGTCTTGCAAGTTTTTATCGATGATTTGTGAAAAACTTTAGCACCTTGGCATCACCACTACCGAAGTGATTAAAAAGAATGTTGGTTTTAAATGGGGCAAAGAGCAAGAGCAAGCTTTTGAAAAACTGAAGTTTCATTTAACTCATGTTCCTTTGCTTTCTTTGCCAAATTTTGATAAAACTTTTGAGATTGAATGTGATGCATCGGGTGTTGGAATTGGTGTTGTTTTAATGCAAGAAGGAAAACCATTGGCATATTTTAGTGAAAACTTAATTGGTGCAACATTAAACTATCCCACATATGACAAAGAGATATATGCCTTGGTTCGAGCACTAAAAAGTTGGCAACACTATTTGTGGACCAAGGAGATTGTCATTCATTCTGATCATGAGTCCTTGAAGTTTCTAAAAGGACAACAAAAGCTTAACAAGAGACATGCTAGATGGATGGAGTTTCTTTAGACATTTCCATATGTCATCCGATTCAAGAAAGGTAAGGAAAATATTGTGGCTGATGCACTTTCACGAAGGTACTCTTTACTCTCTTCTCTTGACTCTAAAATTCTGGGTTTTGAACAAATCAAAGAGTTGTATCGTGAAGATGTGGATTTTGGTATGATTTTCCAAAGTTGTGAAAAGGGCTCTTTTGAAAAGTTTTTCATACATGATGGGTTTTTGTTCAAAGAATCAAAGCTTTGCATTCCAACCACTTCTTTACGTGAACTTTTGGTTTGGGAGGCACATAGTGGAGGCCTTTTGGGTCATTTTGGTGTGAAAAAAACATTGAATATTTTGTAGGAACATTTCTTTTGGCCAAAAATGAAAGTTTATGTTGGAAAAGTTTGTGAAAAGTGCATTGTTTGTAAACAAGCCAAATCAAAGGTTCAACCTCATGGTTTAGACACTCCTCTGCCTATACCAAGTGAACCATTGGTTGATCTTTCTATGGATTTTGTGTTGAGATTGCCAAGAACTAAAAATGGCAAAGATTCGATATTTGTGGTCGTTGATCGGTTTTCGAAAATGGCGCATTTCATTCCATGCAATCGAACCAATGATGCCTCACATATTTCTGATTTGTTTTTCAAAGAAGTGGTTAGATTGCATGGCATGCCAAGAACTATCGTCTCAGATCGGGATACAAAGTTTTTAAGTTACTTATGGAAAACGTTGTGGGGAGAATTGGGAACAAAGCTTTTGTTTTCTACAACTTGTCATCACCAAACGGATGGACAAACTGAGGTTGTGAATCGTACACTTGGTACTTTGTTGAGCTCAATAGTGGGGAGAATTGTGAAAACTTGGGAGCAATGCTTATCCCATGTTGAGTTTCCATATAATCGAAATGTGCATTCTGCTACTAAGTTTTCACCTTTCGAGATTGTGTATGGATTTAAGCCATTAACTCCTATAAATTTAACTCCTTTGCATGTGAATGAGCATTTGAATTTAGATGGCAAGAAGAAGGCAAAATTTGTCAAGCAAATCCATGAGCAGGCAAAACAAAACATTGAATAGCGCACCAAGAAGTATGAACAACAAGCAAACAAGAGAAAAAGAAAGATTATTTTTGAACCAGGAGATTGGGTGTGGCTTCATTTGCGGAAGCAACGGTTTCCAACAAAACGGAAGTCAAAGTTAATGCCAAGAGGAGATGGACCATTTCAAATGTTGCAGAAAATCAATGACAATGCTTACAAACTTGATCTTCCAGATGATATAATGTTCATGTTGTTTTTAATGTAACTGACTTGACTCTGTTTCATGCAGGTGAAGATTTGAGGACAAATCACTTTCAAGAGGAGGGGAATGATGAGAACCTGTCTAAGGACCGAGATGACGAAGATCCGTTAAGGTGGAAGATCGGACCTATCACAAGATCAAAATCCAAGATGTTCGAGTATGCTCTCAATGGAATGATTAAATATTGTCGGAATCAAGCTCCCGTTTGTTCGCAAAACAACCAAGCACGCTTCCTAATGTTGATCCAAGTTGAACACTAATATTAGTCCAAGTTTTGGAGTCCAAGTTCTCACTTTAATCCACAAAAGCCCAAAAATAAATAAAATTCGGCCAAGCCCACCCATTTGCATTATTTTGGCCAAAACTTCCTCATTTTAAGCCCAATTTAAGTGAAATAAAAGTCCACTTCAACCTTAGCCTTTTTTCTATATTTTCAAGAATAAAAAAGGCCCAAAATATATCCTTAGCCACGTCCATGAATCTGCCCAAAAAGGTGTCCATGTTAATTAACTTGTCAAAGATTAAATTCAAGGCATTTTGAAGGTTTTCTCAACATTATGGCCATTTACTTGGAGGAGATAAAGGCATAGAAGTTACTTGCATGATTAATACCTTCTAGAAGCTTTAAGTGGTGAAATGTCAATAATGCCCTTTCGATAAGTAGTCTTGCTTATTTGATAGCTTATCATGATAGCTTGTGCAACTTATCTAGATAAGTAGTTGGTCTTATATTTTCTCCTATAAATAGGCACTCGATGTAACCATTTCAATAATCCTTTATTTTGAGTAAAATTGTGAGTTTTTAACTCTTATTGTTCCTTACAAACTTTTTGAACTTATCGAGTGTTTTAGCTTGTGGCGTTCGAAACTTATCAATTAACTTGGTGGGGTTGATTGTGGCGTTCTCTATACCAAAGTTCTTGCCTCTATTACTCGAATATATGTAATTGACATGTTGTTCCAACTACTGGGCCTAATGGACCCGATTAATGCTCTTTAATGGCCTAAAAATGCACCATTTGATCCATTGACTTTGGGACTTAACTTTAAACAGGAAAAACACTTGTTTTATTGTTGTGAACCCTTAGAAACTGAAATGACTTGCATGGCCTTGCTGTAATTGAAAATGACCTTGAACGGACCGTAATTGGGCTTGATTAGCCTAGAAAAGAACAACCATGACTTAACGACCTCTTTATGACGTGAAACATGACATGTGCACTAAGGAAATCAAATGGCTCATGTTTTGCCTTGGTTGTACCTAAGTATCCTGCCTTGGTTAACTGTTGTCATAGAATGGCCTATTTGCCTAGATAATTGGCCAATGTTTAGGCCATCGCACTAAAATCTTGACCTACTTGACCTGAGACTTTGGCTATTGACTTGTGGGATTAAAATATGCCTTCGACCTATATTTAACATGTTATGCCTTGCTAGAATCTGAAATGGCCTTAATTGCCCTAGTAATGGCCTAGAACCGAGGCCGTGACTAGGCTAACTAGGCCAAACACTTAGAAACAGGTGGCCATCACTTGGAAACACACTTGTATCCTAAAATAACCTCTTTGACCAGCTTATGACCTGTTATGCTTATGTGTGATGTGTTTCTGCCTTGCTTGCCCTATGTTTGGTCTTGAAACAAGGCCATAGCTAGGTAAAAACATAGGAAACCATAGGAATCTGCTAGGAACTCAAGTCATACCTTGGTACTGACCTAAAGGAGTTCTTATAGACTTATTGGACAGATGATAAGGTTAGGCACACTCTGGGACATTAGGAACTACCACAGACTCGGCAACGAAACATGAAAATTGACCTAATTAATACAATTAGGTATAGATCATGTGTATGAAATTGTTATTGATATGCTAGAATTGGAACGGTTCTGCAGGAACTGACCAGTCTGACAGAGTAATACGGACAACTTAACTTGCTTAAGCACTACATTGTATTTTCATTGCTTAGGACTGCTGTGAGTGACAGATTGCATTACTTACTTGCATATGTTTCGGTACTTATTGGTGATTGTTACTGACTTGTATGGAAATAACTGCTGCTGTCTGTTCCTTGATTACTTAATTGTATGTTAGGAACGTGTGTTAGACACTGCTGAAACTGGACAACTGCTGCTGCATGTTCCTTGATTACTTTATTTTATGTTAGGAACTTACGTTAAACATTGCTGAAACTGGACAATTGATAAGCCTTGAATTGCATGCTCACTTTTACATTCTATGTAATTACTTAGAATGCTTGTTGCTTACTTGTTTGTTGGTACATTTTCATCTGCATATTGCATTAACTGCTCTGACCGAATGCGAGATCTCCATTCCCAGGAGGGAATTTTGCAGATTCCTTTCCTATCTGACCCTTTCCATACACTTCCCGTAGGGCTTCGGCCTTACACATGGGAATACAGATTGGGCTGATCCCCCAAATCTTTTGTTGTCTTTGATGTGTTGACTTGCCGACATGAGCTTATAGTATGTTATATATGTGTAACTAATGGAATTATGTTAACTCACTAAGCAGTGGTAGCTTACTCTGTCATGACAACTCTCTTTTCAGGAAAAGCTGATAAGGGCAAGAACATAGCAGGTAGTTCGTCCCAGGCTAAGTGAACCTGGATCCTTGATGATTGCAAACTTTTGGACCTAGATGTTGATGCATATTTTTGACAAGGATATGCGGTCTCGGGTAGCTTGTTCAATCTTCCGCACTCTAATTGAAGATTCTAGAAGCTAGAATAGACCACCATTATCTTTACATATTTTGCATTTAAAGTATCGTAAAGTAACTTGAATTAGGCATTTGGACCTGTGGTATCAAACACTTGTAATATTTAATTATTACTTAATACATTGCCAACTTGTACCTTAATGACGTGTACTGTTTGTGGTAACTTGGGTGTTACAAAGTTGGTATCAGAGTGGCAGTTTAATCTTTGGACTGGCCACCCGATACTTAAACTCTGGAATGATATGGACTACGTGACTCTGAATTCCCGAACAAGTCACCGAGGCCTAGGGTAACCTAATTAGTATAGGACTACCCACACAACTTGACCTAAGATAGGCAATTGATAACTGTTAGGCCGGGGAACGGGAAATGACTGACTGCTTGATACTGACTTGACTATGTGCATACTTGATTACTTGCTCACATGAAAATGAAATTATTATGTGATTACTTGATGCTGGCACTATGCTATATATATATATGTGCTTATCTGAACTAATCTAGGAAATAATGTTTATTTCCTTTATACTTTCAGCCAATGGCTGATAAGAACACTACCGTTGCTGGTATCTCCAATGTTGATAAAGCTGTAGAAGTTGCGGCTGATCAACATGAAGAACATGTTCATGTAGAAGAGCTAGGTACTGACCCTGAGAACACTGCTAATGAATCTAGCAGCACTGCCTCGCCTGTACCCCCTCAACAGGCTCAATTAATTGCTCTCGTTCACAAGCTGGAATGAGGATAATCGTAGACAGATGCAGCTAATATTGGATAGAAATCGACTTCAGACGGATGTGTCGGTTGAGGATAGATTCAAGCAAATCAAGGATTTGCTTACCAAGGGTAAAGCAGTCGAGCAATCTGACGAGGAGAACCAGCGGGAGATCGACTTTAAGCGTCGTGAGGAAGAACTTAGGTTACGGGAACTTAATTTACAGGAACTTGAACTGAAGCATAGGCAAGATATGTTAGCAAAGCCTAAGAAAACCAGAAAGAGGAAGCATAGACATGTGTCCTCGGAAGAAGGAAGTGACACTAACTCCTCCGACAACCATGTCAAGGTAGGATGAGAGTGCTCTTTTGTTGACTTCAAGAAGTGTGGAGCTCGTACTTTCGCTGGGTTAGCTAATCCAGTAAAAGCCATGGACTAGGTAGCCAACGTGGAGAAATCTTTTAAACTCTCCAAGTGTCCGGAAAAGGACAAGGTTACTTTTGCAACGAGAATGCTAGTAGATGGGGCTGGACGATGGTGGAACTCAATCACCAATCCCATGTCTGATGCAATGGAGAAATCCATCACTTGGGATCAGTTCAAAATCCATCTAAGAGAGAAATATTGTCCTTAGGATGTTAAGCGTCAATAGAGAAAACTCTGCTATCTTTTCAACAAGGTTCAAGGTCTATAACGGACTATGAGCTAGAGTTCACCAAGCTCTCCTTGTTATCTGACCACCCTGTAGATACTGACGAGAGACGTAAAGATCTGTTTGTTGATTGGCTAGATAGAGAGATCAGAAAGTTTGTGATATTTGGTAGACCGACAAGCTACATCGAGCCAGTTGAGATTGCAAGGGTAGGTGAGTTAGAAATCTATCCTGAACGTGTCTGTCCTTTTCTTGCTAAATCTAGTAAGAAAATCTGAGAAATCTGGGAAGGGTAAATATGATAGGAAGAGCGAAAGCTCGAAGAAAGTGGGAAAGCAGTCTTCCAAGAAGGCTCAATCATATGCAGTGTCATCGACGCCAAGATCTGCTTGTCCTCGTTGCAAGCAAATTCATGAAGGAAAATGTGATCCTCCATTTGTTAAATGTTATTATCGTGGGCAGAACGGACATGACAGGTCTGAATGTCCCAAACGCGGTGAGGCTTGCCGTAACTGCATTACTGTGGGGCTTCATGCCAAAAACTGTACAAGGCCCCGATACAATGCTCCACCTGCATCCTCCTATCAGCAATCAACTAAAGGTTCTACTGCTCCGAGAAACCAACCAAGATCCTTCCAAATGACCGTCGAAGAGGCAAAAGAAACTGCTGATGTTGATACTGGTACATGTATTGTCAATTACTTACCTGCTTCAGTTTTGTTCGATTCTAGCTCTAATCTGTCATTTGTTTATGAAAAGTTTGCTACTCCGTTTGATTTTGCTCCTGTATTGTTATCGGTACCTCTAGACATAGAAACTGCTAGCTCTTATTTAGTGTCTGTAAATCGAGTCTATCGTTCTTGTAAGCTTGTAATCGATGACTATGCCTCGGACGTCGATCTAATACCGATGCAGATTAGAGAATTCGACGTCATTATAGGAATGGATTGGCTCATGATGAGCAATGTTGAAATCCTTTGTGCCAAAAGGATGATCAGAAATAGAAACCCCGGAGGAAATGAACTCTATGTCTATGGTAACAGAAAGTCTCGAGACTTGGGTCTCATCTCTATGTTGAAAGCCCAAAGATGTCTAGCAAAAGGTTGTTCCGCTTACTTAGCGTATGTCATTGATGCTAAGGAGATCAAAAAGACTGTGTCTGACGTACAAGTGGTTCGGGAATTCCCTTATGTATTCCCAGATGACATCTTTGGAGTGCCACCGGATCGACAAATCGAAATCCACATCGATCTTGTACCGGGTGCAGATCCAATTGCACGAGCCCCTTACCGACTTGCTCCTAACGACATGAAGGAGATGATGAGTCAGTTACAGGAATTATTGGAAAAATTATTCAATAGTTCGAGTACTTCTCCTTGGGGTGCTCCGATTCTCTTCGTCAAGAATAAGGATGGTACCTTTCGCATGTGCATCGACTACCGAGAGCTGAATAAAGTGACTATCAAGAATAAATACCCACTGCCCTGAATTGACGACTTGTTTGACCAACTGCAAGGAGCTAGCTATTTCTCGAAGGTTGATCTTCGATCAAAGTATCATCAGCTCAAAGTATTCGAATCTGACGTTTCAAAAACGGCATTCCGATCTGGATACGACCACTTTGAATTTCTTGTTATGTCGTTTGGTCTCACTAATGCCCCTGCTGCAATCGTGGACCTCATGAATTGGGTATGTGGACCAATGTTAGATAAATCAGTTATAGTTTTCATCGACGATATTCTGATTTACTCCAAATCTGAGACTGACCATGCAAAGCATTTACGAGAATTGCTAGAATTGCTACGCAAAGAGCGACTCCACACAAAGTTCTCAAAATGTGAATTCTGGTTACGCCAAGTAATATCTGATTTCTCGTTGTCATTTATATACCTGTACAATAGCTAAAACTTGTTGTACCGCTTCTAAACCTATGTGTTTAGGTACAATTCTTGGGACATGTTGTCTTAGGCGATGGAATTGTTGTGGATCCATCGAAAGTTGACGCAATCCAGAAATGGGAAGCACCGAAAAACGTATCTGAAATCCGAAGCTTCTTGGGATTAACAGGTTATTACCGGAGGTTCATCTGTGATTTCTACAAGATTGCGGTACCTTTAACTAGCGTGACAAAGAAAGACATTAAGTTTGACTGGAACGAATCCCACGAACAACCCTTTGAGACTTTGAAACACAAACAGATTGAAGCACCGATACTGGCCCTACCTGAGGGTAATGACGACTTTGTTGTCTACAATGATGCTTCAAAGATGGGGCTTGGCTGTGTGTTGATTCAACGAGATAAAGTTATCGCCGACGCATCAAGGCAGCTACTCATGAAAAGAATTATCTGACGCACGACTTAGAACTGGCAGCCGAAACCTTCGCATTGAAGATCTGGCGGCATTATCTGTATGGCGCCCGATGCAAATTATACACAGACCATAAAAGTATGAAGTGTATATTTGACCAGAAAGAACTGAATATGCGGCAAAGACGATCAATGGAATTGATCAAAGACTATGACTCCGAGATCCTCTATCATCCAGGCAAAGCAAATGTAGTAGCAGACGCCTTGAGCCGTAAATCCAAACAAAATTATTACAACCGATGTTATGCCTTGACTCATGTTGTCTTGGAATCCGCACTGACAGACCTGATACTTCCTGCTCAAACCGAAGCTATTCAGGATGAGAATCTGAAATTTAAACGCATGGTTACGTATGTGACCAAACTGACTCCTGACAACCTTGGACTTAGACGGTTTATGCATAGGATATGGGTTCCAAGAACAGGAGGTGTCCGTGACCAAATTCTATCGGAGGCTCACATGTCGAAATTTTCCGTACATCCTGGTTCTACTAAGATGTATCAAGACATGAAATCGGAGTATTGGTGGCCTGGGATGAAAAAGGATGTTGGACGATATGTCGAAAATTGCATGACTTGTTTGCAAGTCAAATTTGAACACTAGAAGCCTTATGGGGAACTACAACCATTGCCAAACCCGGAATGGAAGTGGGACCACATAACCATGGACTTCGTGCCGAAGCTGCCTAGGACTGAGCGTAATCACGACTTTATATGGGTGATAATCGATCGACTCACCAAGTCGGCACACTTCCTCCCCATTCGTGAAGACGCACACCTTGACAAATTGGCTGAACTGTATGTGAAAGAAATTGTGACTAGACATGGTGTTTCTTGTCTATCGTATCTGACCGTGACAGCAGGTTTACATCTCACTTTTGGAGGGCCTTTCAGAGTGAACTGGAAACTGAACTTAAGATGAGCACCACTTATCACCAAGAGACTGACGGCCAAAGTGAAAGAACTATCTTGTCTTTAGAAGACATGCTACCAGCCTGTGTGACTGATCTTGGTGGAAACTGGGATAATCACCTTCCGTTCGTGGAGTTTGCATATAACAATAGTTACCACTCGACTGTTGGCATGCCTCCATATCAGTTTTTGTATGGACGTCGATGCCGAACTCTAACTTGTTGGTGGGAAACCGATGAACGTCCAAACAAGGACAAACAAGGGTAAATGAAGCATTTTATTAAGGTCAAACAAGGGTAAATGAAGCATTTTATTAAGGACAAATAAGGGTAATTAAAGCAGTTCATTAAGTGTAAATCAGTCATTTACTAAATAAAGGCTGAATTTCGGATTAATGAAGGGGGTAAAGGCTGAAAGTTATTCATTCTTAGCATTCTCCCAATATCAGATTTCAAAGACTGAGAGCCTCTCTCTCTAAAAACCCTCTCAAGATCCAACTTCTCTATAAGATTTCTCCGATTCTACTTGGTCAAATCTTGAGTTCTTTATGTTCATTGGAAAGCTCTTAAGGAGTACTACAAGATTCAGCAATTGCATGTTGAGTTTGGTTCGGATATAAGGTAATAACACCCATAAAGTCTTCATATTTTCGGAAATTTTGTTGCAATGGGGATATCCGATTCTGAAATCGTTTGTGGACTATTTTGCACGAGTTTAGGACTCGGTTCTTGCTTGGAAATCATTCGCAAATAACCACCAATTGTTCTAATACAGACCAAGGTTATTTTCATGTTTTCCTCTTCTTTCTTCTCGGTTTAAAGCCCAAAAACGCAGCCCTTTATACTGCTGTGCTGTCGAACGAAAAACAGAAAGAAAAGGGATTGTTTGGACATTTAAATGCACTAAAAACATGTTAGAAATAGACCTAATTTGATCTTAGACATGTCCCTTAATGATCTTGTGAGTTTTGACTTGGAAATGATTGCTTAAATGCTGATAATTGGACCAAAAAGATCGAAGACAGCAGCAACCCTCGGCTAAGCTGCTGTCCGAGACTTAAAAAGGGTTAAAACCCCGATTGTTAGTTGCTATGTGGCTTAGAATTGACCCAAATTTTCTTGGTTATGTCTTGTGTGTGAAATGGATTTGTTTTGGGACCAAATTAATGCAATTATCAAGTTTTGAAAGTTTAGAAATGGTCCTTGATGCTACCGATTTTGGATAGCCTTTTAAGGCTTTTAAATCTGAATTTTTGCACTTAATTGTTGTTAATCTGATTGATAAATGGTTGCATAGGTAGAAGGGACTTGTGTACATGTTTTTTTATGCAATTCGACTTGATTTTGAACCTTAAAAAGACTTGGACAGAAGGAATGGTAACGAGGCATGAACAAGTTCATGAGGTATGATTGAACCTTACAAATGACCAAAACGTGAATTTGATGTATTTTGACTTGATAAACTCGAATATATGTGATTGACTTGTACTTCCAACTCTTGGGCCTAATGGACCCGATTAATGCTCTTTAATGGCCTAAAAATGCACCACTTGATCCATTGACTTTGGGACTTAACTTTAAACAGGATAAACACTTGTTTTATTATTGTGAACCCTTAGCAACTGAAATGACTTGCATGGACTTGATGTAGCTGAAAATGACCTTGAACGGACCCTAAATGGGCTTGACTAGCCTATAAAAAGGACAACCATGACTTAACGACCTAGTTATGACGTGAAAATTGACATGTGCACTAAGAACACCAAATCGCTCATGTTTGCCCTGGTTGTCCCTAAGTATCCTGCCTTGGTTACGAGTTGTCATAGAATGGCCTATTTGGCCTAGATAATTGGCCAAGGTTTAGGCCATCGCCCTAAAATCTTAACCTACTTGACCTGAGGCTTTGGCTACTGACTTGTGGGATTAAAATATGCCTTTGACATGTATTTAACATGCTATGCCTTGATAGAATCTGAAATGGCCATAATTGCCCTAGTAAAGGCCTAGAACCGAGGCCATGACTAGGCTAACTAGGCCACACACTTAGGAAAAGGTAGCCATCACTTGGAAACACACTTGTATACTAAAATAACCTATTTGACCAGCTTATGACCTGTTATGCTTATGTGTGATGTGTTTCTGCCTTGCTTGCCCTATGTTTGGTCTTGAAACAAGTCCATACCTAGGTAAAACCTAGGAAACCATAGGAATCTGCTAGGAACTCAAGTCATACATTCGTACTGACCTAAAGGAGTTCTTATAGACTTATTGGATAGATTATAAGGTTAGGCTCACTCTGGGACATTAGGAACTACCAGAGACTCGACAACGAAACATGATAATTAACCTAATTAATACAATTAGGATTACATAGATCATGTGTATGAAATTGTTATTAAAATGCTAGAATTGGAACTGTTCTGTAGGAACTGACCAGTCTGACAGAGTAATATGGACAGCTTAACTTGCTTAAGCACTATATTGTAATTGCATTGCTCTGGACCGCTGTGAGTGACAGATTGCATTACTTACTTGCATATGTTTCGGTATTTATTGGTGATTGTAAACGACTTGAATGGAAACATCTGCTGCTGCTTGTTCCTTGATTACTTAATTGTATGTTACGAACGTATGATAGACACTGCTGAAGCTGGACAACTGCTGTTGCATATTCCTTGATTACTTAATTGTATGTTAGGAACTTATGCATGACATTGCTGAAATTGGATATATGATATGCCTTGGACTGCATGCTCACTTTTACATTCTATGTAATTACTTAGCATGCTTGCTGCTTACTTGTTTGTTGGTACATTTGCATTGCATACTGCATTAACTGCTCCGACCGAATGCGAGATCTCCATTCACAGGAGAGAATTATGCAGATTCCTTTACTATCTGACCCGTTTCCATACACTTCCCGTAGGGCTTCGGCCTTACACATGGGAATACAGATTTGGCTGATCCCCCAAATCTTTTGCCGTCTCTGACGTGTTGACCTGCCGACATGAGCTGATAGTATGTTATATATGTGTAACTAATGGAACTCTGTTAACTCACTAAGCAGTGGTAGCTTACTCTATCATGACAACTCTCTTTTTAGGAAAAGATGATAAGGACAATAACATAGCAGGTAGTTCGTCCCAGGCTAAGTGAACCTGGATCCTTGATGATTGCAAACTTTGGACCTAGATGTTGATGCATATTATTGACAATGATATGCGGTCTTGGGTAGCTTGTTCAATCTTCCGCACTCTGATAGTAGGTTCTAGAAGCTAGAATAGACCACAATTATCTTCACATATTTTGCATTTAAAGTATCGTAAAGTAACTTGAATCAGGCATTTGGACCTGTGGTATCAAACACATGTAATATTTAATTATTACTTAATGCATTGCCAACTTGTAACTTAGTGACGTGTACTGTTTGTGATAACTTGGGTGTTACAATGATAGTTTGTCGCTGAATAAAATCTGGTTGTGCGGCTAAGATGGAATCGTGAGGATGACTGTAGGCACTGGAATGCCGAATTGACAATTGAAATCCTAGAATATGATGACGTTATTCTGAATCCAAAAGGGTTATTTGAATGTTTTGGCTACTGTAGAAGATGTTTTTAATTCAAAGAGGTGTGATGTAATGAACGTGTATATTGATAGCCACTAGTCGAACATGGTAGGACATCAGCATAGTGCCATGCATATGAATGAGACATGGATCCCAAATTATAAATGGGAGAACAAACAGATCAAGTTGTTGTTGTTGTCTAAATAGCCAATTAGATGGTGAATTTAATTAATCATGGACACGATGATGACTTTGTGAACTCGTTCAATGGTGAAGTATATAATCATAAAGAATATGGTAGAGTGACTAAAATGAAATTGTGGGGATGACTATAATTATTGGAAGGCCAGATTGATGATTGAAATCCTTGAGTTTGATGGAGTTAGTCTGAATGCTGAATAGTTAATCGAATGTTGGCTACTATTAAAGATGTTTTTCAATTCAAAGAGGCATGCGATATCAATCATGTTTCATTGACGGTCACCAGTCTTCATGGTATGACATGATCATGGTGCCATGCATATGATTGGGAATTAGCGCCATGATTACTAGCACGAATAGAGAAACATATAGATCAAATTTTCGTTCATTTAACCAATCAGATGGTTGATTTAATTAATCATGGACATGCATGTATGGCTGATTTGCTCATTATTTTGTGCTAGCATTTCCATATGTCTTCAGTATTTTGCGCTAACAGTTGTTGCGTCAATTTGAGCATTTGTTTTGGTGTAACGTCGCCAGAAGGTCCACCTTGTCCTGACATCCTTCTGAAAATATAAATCATATAATCTTTAGTGTAAAGCCTACATTCTGTACCCTTTTGCCCCGTCCTACTAGTCTTTGTACCTTATCTTAGTTCAAGCCATCCTAACATGATTGATATAAAACATCATCTGAGTTTGAGATCATGTATTACACATAATACATTGATTCACTCAAAATATTGCTTTCACAGTATTCTTATTAACTAGGTCCTAGTAACAATGCTATATAATATCAATCAACAACTAAGGTAGATTAACTAAACATGTTATGACATAAACTAGTTATTTAAAAGCCAAGTTTCAAATTAAAGTTATAAAGGATACCCTTGCTATGCTATTACATCATTATGTATAATACAACCACTAACTAGCATCCCAAAGGCTTTAACTTCCACTATGTACCCAAATTGTAAGTTGTGTAGGAGTCTAAGCACCTCAAGCTTAATCAATAACTGAACCTAAAAGCTTGGTCCAACAGTATAAACTGTTGCCACTATTGATACCGCAACAGTTGATAAGCCTTTATCATCCCAAATCTATGTAGGAGCCTTTTTCTGAAAAGAGATATGCAACAATTGATAAACTATTTTGCTAAGTAAGTTAGTAGATTTTTACATATAAACATACATTTATGTGTGCGGTGTGTTCCAACGCTATGTTATGCTTTTATGCTCATCAGGGGCCGGTCATTAATGCTATAATGCACAACTTTGCTCGAAACAGTAATAACTATTGCCGCTATTGAAATCAACGAATAAGATTGCTTTGGATGTTAAGTTATGTGGGTATCATAGGATTACACTCTACTCTGTTGTCTGTGCTTTCAACATGTAAATAGCACAATAATATAATGTAGACTATGACCCGGTCACTGAACAATAGTGTTGATGCTAAGTTTCGCAATAGAATAAGGTATGAAATGTTGAGAGTATAAAAGAAGTCATGCTAGTATGCAAAACTTAATCTGATTCGGGAATTATGACGTGCAACTTATCTAAGCTGCTTGGAGTTAAAAGAATGTCACATGAATGCTACGCTGCAATATAAGTCTCAGTTTACATAATATGCAGTTAGTCTATAACTTACAGAATATGTTTAATACACTCTTTGTTCTGTTTACCTTTATTAGCTATATTTGTGCTCCGCTCTTGCTTTAGTATCAACTATCTGTAGTGAGTCTTTAAGTCTCTATACCTGTTATTTATGTTTGACAACATGTCCTAAGCAAAACAACCTTGAAATTGAATAGAACCATGTCAAGCTAGCACACCTCTAGACTTACAACCACATTGCCAAAACACCCATCACACCCCGAGACTTTATGTTTCAGGGTGTAAAGGCTCTCAAACACCCCCCCTGAAAACCTATAGTCTTGGGGTCTCTCACATAGCCAAGCCACACTTAAGCTTCATTACTCAGAGTACCTCTTCCAAGGCCCCTAAGCTGAGGCTAAGTCTCGGTGTAGGCCATGCCTGGCCAAACCAAAGCCCCACCTAGGGACGAAACTATAAAGCTCGGACCCATCACCCTAAACCTCTTTACATCCTTCAGTTAATATGTGTTCAGCTAGATATTTGCAACATGATAACTTCAATTTGAGGTTTTTAAACACTCTTGCATGCGAAATGGTCACTGGACCGTAGAACACACACACAACAGAAAGTAAGTTCAAATGATGAATTTAAACATATATTACATTGTTTTCTTTGTAGGCTCATGTTGGTCTTGGATTCTTGATCACAATTATGTGATTTTCATGAACAATTGATGAGAATTCACTTCTCAAAGATAGCTGGTTCTTTAACGGAATTGACTCGAAAGAACATAAAGTACAACTGGGGTGAAGATCAGGAAACGACATTCCAACTCTTGAAGCAAAGATTGTGTAGTGAACCTATTCTGTCCCTACCCGAAGGAACATAAGATTTTGTTGTTTTCTGCGATGCCTCACACAATGGATTGGGTTGTGTGTTAATGAAAAGAGACAAGGTTAATTATCGCTTATGCATCGCGACAACTCAAAGTTCATGAGGTGAACTACATGACTCATGACCTGGAGCTTGGAGCTGTGGTATTTGCTCTCATGGAGGCATTACCTTTACGGTACGAAGTGCACGGTGTTTACGGATCACAAGAGCCTTCAGCATATTCTGAACCAGAAAGAGTTAAACATGAGGCAACGTTGCTGGGTTGAGCTGCTCAGCGATTACGACTACGAGATCCAATATCATCCGGGTAAGGCAAATGTTGTAGCTGATGCCTTAAGCCGGAAGGATTAAGTTAAACCTTTGAGAGTCCGAGCTTTGGTCATGACTGTACAGTCAAACTTGAACTCTCAAGTCCGCGACGCACAAGAAGAACCAGTCAAGGAGGGTAATCTGCTGGATGAGGCCTTGAGTGGAATGGATAGGCAGTTTGAAATCAAGTCAGATGGATGTCGCTACTTCATGGGAAAAATTTGGCTACCAAAATTCGGAGGATTGAGGAAGCTGGTCATGGATGAATGACATAAAACAAGATAAGCTATTCACCCAGGGTCAGATAAGATGTATCACGACTTGAAGGGAATGTAGTGGTGGCCAAACATGAAGGCTGACATTGCTACATATGTCAGCATGTGCTTAACGTGTTTGGAAGTTAAGGCTGAGCATCAGAAACCATCAGGATTGTTGGTTCAACCGTAAATACCCCAGTGGAAGTGGGAGAATATCACCATGGACTTCATCACCAAGTTGCCAAAGACTTCTGGAGGTTATGACACCATTTGGGTGATTGTGGATCGACTTACAAAGACTGCACACTTCTTGCTAATCAAGGAGACTGATAAGATGGATAAGTTAACAAGAATCTATCTTAAAGAAGTTGTCTCAAGGCATGGAGTTCCTGTATCAATTATATCATATAGGGACAGCCGGTTCACATCAACATTCTGGCAATCATTGCAAGAGGCGTTGGGTACACGCTTAGATATGAGCACGGCCTATCACCCGCAGACAGATGCTCAGAGTGAAAGGACGATTCAGACCTTGGAAGTCATGCTAAGGGCATGTGTTATCGACTTTGGCAAAAGTTGGGACAGGCACCTGCCATTAGTTGAGTTTTCCTATAACAACAACTATCACTCGAGTATTAAGACTGCTCCATTCGAGGCACTCTATGGGCGAAAGTGTCGATCACCACTTTGTTGGGCTGAGGTAGGAGATAGCCAGGTTACTGGACCCGATATCATCCAGGAGACTGCAGAGAAGATAGCCTAGATTCGAAACCGATTAAAGATCGCACGAGATCGACAGAAAAGCTATGCAGATGTTCGACGGAAGGATTCAGAATTTCAATAGGGAGATCAAGTAATGTTGAAAGTCTCACCTTGGAAAGGCGTAATCCGCTTTGGGAGACAAGGAAATCTCAATCCTCGTTTTATCGGACCATTTAAGATCACCAAAAGAATTAGCCCGGTAGCCTACCGACTCGATCTGCCCCCAGAGCTTAGTAATGTTCATAATACCTTCCACGTATCCAACCTTAAGAAGTGTCTGGCTGATGAAACACTCGTGATACCCATGGACGAGCTAGAGCTAGATGATAAGTTGAACTTCATTGAACAACCTGTGGAAATAATGGACCGAGAAGTGAACAAACTAAAGCACAGCCGGATCCCGATAATAAAAATCAGATGGAACTCTAAACAAGGTGCTGAGTTTACATGGGAATGCGAAAATCAGTTCCAGGAAAAATACCCCCATCTATTCTCAAATACTCAATCAGTGGAGAACACGAGCTAATTTCGGGACGAAATTCCCTTAACAGTGGGAGACTGTAACATCCGGTATTAAACCAGGTTTGCAACTATGACCTAATTGGTATTTAATAGCCAATTATAACCTAATCAATGGTCAATAGCAATTAATCAAAGTGATTAACAACGTTCAGTAGGAAATTCAACTCAATTAGAATCAAATTCATCGGTGCGATGAATCGGGAAATCAATTAATCCGATCGATTTACGATATGAAGGATTAATTCAACTAAATACATAATTAAATTATGATTAGTAACACTAATCATACACTAATATAATTACTTAACATTAATTATGCAAGACTATTACAATTTATTAAAACAATGCATCCAAAAGTATTTATGAATTTACAAGAAAAGGGAAATATAAGAATACTGTCTAAATACATTTATACCAAAAAAAAAAGTAAAATACACCATAAATACTCCCTAGGGGCCGGCCACCTCTAGTACACATACTAGAGGTTGACTTCAATATTTTATTACAAATCTCATTTCTACTTTAAACATAATCATTTTGATAAAAAGTGCACACAACCTCCATCTTCCATGCTTTTCATAATTGCAAGAGTTCCTCCTTTGCCTATAAATAGAGATCAAACCCATTCATTTTATTCACACCAAAATCTCCTTCTTTCTCTCTTAATATCCGGCCACACACACACATACAACCCACAAAATTCTCTATCAAGTGTTCTTGAAATATTCAAAGTGTTCTTGGTGAAACTTTTGAAGATCCAAGTCTTCTACTCATTTTCATCCTCCTAACACTTCAAAGTAAGTAAATACTAGCTTATTACATCTTATATTATGTTTGTATAAGTCTTGATTAATATATATATATAGTCACCAACAACAACAAGTTTCATAAAAACTGAAGTTTATAAATCACTAGTTTTGTTTTTAAGTTGTTTTCTTCAAATGTGTTTATAAATATATAAACACATCATGAAGGTGTAAATATTATGAAAACAAGTTATATAAATGTGTTTTATAACTTTTATACAAGTAGTTTTTGAATAAACAACAAGAATCACTAGTTATTTCATGTTTATGAACTACGGATTTTCGGTAGAAACGTTGTATCGACTTTGAAAAATCATAACTAATTCATAACTTAACAAAATGAGTTGATTCTTGTCTCAAAAGTTAGATCTATGTCTTAACTAAAAATCTGGAAGTTTTCATAATTTATTATGGGGTTTAGAACCCCCAGATTTTATTTGGGAACCCGAAAGTTTGACAGCTCAAAAATGGTCAACATAGGGTTTTCAACAAGCTTTTTCCCTAACCTAAACATCTCGAAAAATGGTCGTTATTCGCTTTAAAAATTCTTTGTATATAGTAGATTAATGTCCAAGAAAACCAAAGTCTAAATCGTTTTGGAGCTTGGTCAAAAACAGCGTCAAAGTAGGCCGAAAAACCTTCGAAACGCTGGAAAATTACATATATATAAACTTGACGTTTTAAGTGGGTTTTATTTATAAACTTGTAATGTTGGATGATTTAAAACATAGAAACCATTATACATACATATTATCATATATGGGAGTTATTAAGTCCCTTATATCAATTAGGACTCGGTCAAACACATCTGGTTTCATCACCCATCAAACAACGCAAATTTACATTTTACGTTCGTACTTGCCATCGCACTCACGGTGAGTCTTCATTGCCCCTATTTTCACACTGTTATGTTTTGGGGTTGAAATACATGCTACGTTTTCATATGGACACGGAAACAACTTCATTTCTATTATGTATTACACATGTGGTTCCATCAGCCCTCAAATCATGAACCGTTAATTGCATTTATTTGTAAGCGCGAATATATTGTGGATAGCTCTATCGGGAGTCATGTCCCCCATTCGGGTTAGTCTTAGTCGGCTAACGGCGGGATTCATATATATTGAACACACGGTATTACGTATGGGAATACTGCACAGGGCAAACTCATTTAATTAAGCTTCGGTTGCATGATGGTTTATATGTAATACATTTCACGGAATTTATGATTTTATAAATTTAAACTCAATTGTTGTTGTCCATACAAGTCAGATTTACGTGTAAACCTATGAGATTACCAACAATTTTGTTGACGTATTTTAGCATTTATTTTCAGGAAATTAAGGCAAGTGCGCCGCATCGAAAGTATTTTCAAGCTTCCGTACCTTTGGAGTCGCATGCATTTTCATACCATCGGAGATTTATTTTCATTATTTTGTTTAATTTAATTATGTATTTAAATATCTGTACCATGCGAACTACGCTTTATCATTTCAGGCAATGGAAAACAAATCTATATTTTAAAGTTATATCGATGTATTTTTGAAAACGTCCATATAGTGGTCGTTCATTTTGATTATGGTTACGTTTCCGCGACGTCATGCTTCGTTGCCAACCGGAGTAACGAGGTGTGATATGCCCTTTCCAGAATATACGACTTTCACTATGTACTCAGAACATTTGTCAGATCTTATTTCCAGTTCAGGAAGTTGCCTCTTTTGAGTTCTCCATATCCCAAATGGACCTCAAAGTAGCAACATGTGCTTTTGGGGAGGATTTTCAAGTGGGGGAAGGATATTGACGTTATCATTGTTGTTATTGTTCTTGTCAATGTTATTATTAAACCGCTTCTACCTCTGTCTTTTTCAACCATCTTAAACAATTTTTCAAAAATTAGTATTTGATTAACCATTAATAAATCAATAACCCAAAATTTAGAAAATGATTTATTAATTCTAAGAACCATTTTACTTATTCATGCACCCAACGGAGGATGAACCTACATGAATAAGCTACTCAGGCAGACAACTTATTACCAATTACAACCCCTTTGCAACTCTTAGATCTTATGAGATTTTCAATTTCTTAAATTGATCATGTTTAATCTCATCCACACCTTGGGCAACCGTCTTACTGAGGAACCACCACCGACACACACCATATAACAACTGCAAGTCACTGGCCCAAGTTTCACTTAGGATCCGCAATGCTCACCTCACAGCTCTCCGAGTCTGCGGCGTAAGCACCCAATGAAGGCTGAACCTACTTACGACGACCGGTCACCGTGAGTGCCACTATATGGACGGTGTGTTGTGTCAGATTTTTAATTTGGGTTTTTAACCAGTCTCTTACCAAGAACTAGTGGCCAGTCAGGTTAGTCAGCGTACAGGATCCTTTCGGTTCTAAACCCCTCGAAAATTCCTACAACCATAGCTGTAGCGTGACTGTCCTAGACACCACCTATTCTGGTAAACAATAGTTAATGTACCAGTTTTAAGAATTTCAACTCTTTGATCATATGACATTTAAAAAATAAATCTCCTTTTATTTGAAAAACTAATTTCATAAAAATGTCATATCTAATACCTGACAAAATAATTAAAGTTTCCAATTTAAACTTCCTTTTAAATACTTTAATTTTTCATCAAAAATGATTGTAGTTATAATCTCTTTTATTTATCTACTTTGTCACCACAATCACGCAGATATAAATAAAGCATAAAGAAATAAAACATACAATCACATGGTGACATAGCATTGCCAAAACTAAATTGGTTTCCGAGAGCCATACGGACAAACCAATTAGGTCAAACCTAAGGGACAAAATCAACACACAAGGCAAGAAGGTTGAACTCTTTCAGCTCCCACTAGCCTCAGCATCCGATGATGTCACCGAGCGTCCTTGATAAATGACCTCCTTCTTGATGGACATCTTCACCAAGATTTTTACATAATTTTAATCTAAATACATTTGTCTATTTTCTAACCTATTACAGATTACATCTTAAAACCGGGATTCCAATGGCACGCAGGCCTTCCCAAAAATAACCAATAATAATAAAAAATAGCAAACATTAAGATTATATAAACAACCATCACAAACAAAAGGGTCTCAAGGCTTTGCTATGTCACAAGCATTAATAAAACATTAAAGCATATTAACAATCCAGAATTCATTTTCATCTTGCCATGAAAATAATTCCAAGACCAATTAATCTACCATTAATTGAAGTAATGATGTCCAATGTCGTTCTTAAATTTTATACGGTTCGTTAACTCGAAATTTAGGAACACTTTCCAAAATTAGAAACTTTTTCCCGAAAAATTCAAATTCAATTCCATCTGTGCATTATCTTTGGATTCTAAACTACACTTTTCTTAAAATATTCAATTAACAATTCAAACACCTTTGAAACTTAAACTTACTATTTTAAGAAACTTTTTATTAAATAACCTTTAATAAATATAGTTATTATTTTCAAATAATATTGATAAATAATTTAAGCTTCCTTTAAAAAATTATCAATTAACTATTATTCAATAGAAACACCTTTCCAGAAATAAATAAACTTTATTTAAAATGTCAATTTTCTAAATAAACAATTTTACTAATAAAATATGTCTTTTAAAATATTTTAAAAAAATTGACCATCTTTAAATAACACCAAAAACATTCTTTATGGTTTTAAACAATTTCTATAAAAACGTTAATGTCGAGATCAAATCTCAAAACATTAAACCATGACCGAGCATGAAACTCAAAGTCACGATTTCATCAATTTGAAAATAGAATCCTTAAATTAAACTCCCTTTAATTTAATAATGCATTTTATGGAACTAAATATTAAATTTATAAATTAAATCTAGTTTATAAATTAAAATTACCATTAATTTTAATTTCAACATTAAAACTTAACTTTTAATTAAAACCGATTTAATTTAAACGACGAATTACCGGAAAACGGAAACGAACCAACTTAGTTAACCGACTCATACTCAGGTTCAATAACCCATATGAACCGGAAACAACTAGGGTATTAAACCCTTTGACGGCTGAAATTAATCGAAGCCATTAATCAACTCACTTTGATTATTTCGATTTCCATATTCCAATTAATCGTTTAATTATCGAATCGAACAATATTTAAACTGATTTTTGAATATTATAAAACTAATAAATTCTCCCACTTTAATTTTATAAAATCGAAAATTAATACATTTATTTTGTCACAAATGTTTAAATATTAATAACCAAACACTTTTGATTTATTGATTCGATTTTAACGCATTTAATTTAATCGTTCGAGTTTAACCGTGAATAAATGACATGACGGAATAAATCATCTATGACTTTGGCTACCATATCATAGCCGAGAGGTCATGGGTCTCAAACCATGGCCAAAATCTCAAGGCTCGATTTCGTAAACCGAAACGTTTAATTTTTTGACTTTAATCAATTAAACACTTTTAAACAATCAAACATCAACTAAATAAAACGAACTAAGGTTTCAAAATCCCGAGTTCTGAGAAACTCCAAGTTTGGCCGAGAATCACCATGGGGTTTCCAAAACCTTTGGTCGATTTTCTCCAAGCCAAATCAAAAGCTTAAACGTTTTATTAAATGATTTCAATCGTTTAAACACTTTTAATTACTAAAAATCGAAACTTTAAAATCGTTGAACATAAATACTTGAATAATACTATCATTATGTTACTTGAGGTGGCTCTGATACCACTGTTGGGAATTCGTATTGTTTTTCATAAAAACATAAACATTAATCATATTAACGCACAACAGAAGCTTTTTAAAATCACGAATTCCGTACACGGATCATCAAGTATACATAAGATAAGTAAACGAGAAAGCAATAAAAATTGGTACATTTGTATTCTATGACAAGAATACACAAATGAGACGCTTTCGGTATCCACCGGTGATGACACGATCGAGCGGCGCCAGGTATACAATTAAACACACGAAGAACGGGAAAAACACTCGTAATATGCATGTGTTTGGTACGGCTCCATTCACAACCCACAACCACCACACACATCGAATGTCTGTGTGTGTCGTATGTGGATCTATAATATGTATCTCTCACACCAACCATATACATGTGAATGTATGTTTGTATATATGAGTTTCACATCACCAAAACCCTACGGCCGTACGTGTATATATATTAATTATATATATGAGTTTTAATTTAGTTAACTCTAATATAATAATATAATATATATCTTAATAATTATATTTATTATTTAAACATTATATAATTATCTCTATAATTATATACCCTTTAAATAATATTAATCTTTTATACATTATCTAATAATATATAAATGACTAGATAATTATTTATAATTATTGTTTATTTATTTGTTTATAATTATCCATCTAGTTATCTAATAATTAGATGATAATATCAATTCAAATAAATACATCTTTTATTTAATATCCAATAATAAATAAAAGACTAGATAATTATTTAATTATCATCCAATGACAATTAAATCAATACAATATCTAATATCGCATATTTAATCCCCGTACTTTGAGATCTAATTAATCATCCATTAATTTAATCTCAATGATCATTTCGTGTCATAAATAATATCCAGCATTATTTATTTAATAGTTTAATTGCATCTGCTCAGTTGTGCTCATCGGTGTGACCCTAAAGTGTTTTATGAAATCAGCCATGATGCAGTAGTAATGTCATCTTTACACACCATTCACTAACACAAGGTTTTTAGGAGGTCTTCGTAAAGAAATTTCAGATGTGGTAGAATTGCAACATTATATGGATTTAGAAGAGATGTTATATATGGCTGAAAAGGTTGAAAAGCAACAAAAAAGGAAAGGAAGTTCAAGTAAGTTTTCTTACAACTCAGTTTTCTTACAACTCTTCTTCTTCATCTTTTTGGAAAACAAATAGATTGGGAAAAAATGAAGATTTCAAAAGGAAAAAAGGATTTTCAAGAGTTTGGATCCAAAAGGTGTTTTTCATCAAAAGGTGACAAGAGCACTCCTTCTTCATCTTCTTCTCATACTTCACGGTTAACATGCTTCAAATGTTTGGGAAAAGGAAATATAGCATCACAATGTGCTAATTCCGAAACTATGATCATGCTTGATGACGGTTCTTGTTTGAGTCAAAGCGAAGACGAAGATGATGGCAAGAATACAACACCTTTAAGTTCCGACGATGAGAATGAGTTAAGGGCAATTGAGTGTGGTGATGAACGTGAGGCTCTTGTAATGATGAGGGCTTTGAACATTCAAGCCAAGGAAGAGGATGATCAACAACGCCACAACATCTTTCATACACGATGCCTTATCCATGATAAGGTATGCATGTTGATCAATGATAGTGGGAGCTGTACTAATTGTGCTAGTTCTTATCTTGTAGAGAAGTTGGATTTACCGACAATCAAACATCTGAAACCATACCGTTTGCAATGGCTTAATGACCATGGAGAAATAAAGGTAAATAAACAAGTGTTGTTGAAATTTTCCATCGGAAAGTATGAAGATGAGGTTTTGTGTGATGTAGTACCAATGATGGCGGGGCACATTATTCTTGGACGTCCATGGGAGTATGACCGTAAAACAACTCACGATGGAAGTTCAAATAAGTATCATTTTGTTTTGAAAACTAGAAGTTTCACTCTTGTACCAATGAGTCCACAACAAGTGTTGAAAGAACAAATAAAAATGAGAGAAAAAAGGCAAAAAGATGAGAGTTTAAAAAAGCCAAAAGAAATTGGGGGTAATAAAAGCGAAAAGGAAAGAGAGAATAAAGTGTCGAGCGGGAAAAATAAAAGTGAAAAGCCAAAAGCAAGTGAGACAAAAGGGGCTTTGTTTGCAAGCATGAGAGATGTAGATAGGGCTTTATCTTCTCGCAAACTTCTTTTTGTACTTTTGTACCAAGAGGTTTGTTTATCCACTAAAGATTCATCTCACACTTTGCCCTTGAAAATTGCTTCTGTTTTAAATGATTTTACAGATGTGTTCCTTGAAGATGTACGATGGATTGCCACTGATTCGTGGCATAGAACATCAAATTGATTTGATGCTCGGTGAGCAAATCCGGAAGAAACAAAGGAGCTTCAGAAACAAGTTGGTGCGTTGCTGGGAAAAGGTATCATTCGTGAATCCCATAGCCCTTGTGCGACGCCAGTCATCTTAGTTCTAAGAAAAGATGGCACTTGGCGTATGTGCATTGATTGTAAGGCTGTGAACAAAATAACTATCAAGTATTGTCACCCCATTCCAAGATTAAATGACATGCTTGATGAATTACATGGTGCTAAGATTTTTTCAAAACTTGATCTTAAATCTGGATATCACCAAATAAGAATCAAGGAAGGTGATGAATGGAAAAATGATTTCAAAACAAAGTTTGGTCTTTATGAATTGTTAGTTATGCCTTTCGGTTTAACTAATGCACCAAGAACTTGTATGAGGCTTATGAATCATGTTTTGAGAGACTTCATTGGAAATTTTGTCGTCGTGTATTTCGATGACATTTTGATTTATAGTCGAAGCATGCATGTTCATGTCGAGCATCTTAAACTTGTTCTTGCTACCTTGCGTACGCAAAAGTTGCTTGCAAATTTAAAAAAGTGTACATTTTGTGTCATAGAAGTTGTTTTTCTTGGATATGTTGTTGGTGAAAATGGTTTGCGTGTTGATTAGTCAAAGTTGAAGGCTATTCTTGATTGGTCTATTCCAAACAATGTTTCAGAGGTAAGATCTTCATGGACTTGCTAGTTTCTATCGAAGGTTTGTCAAAGATTTTTCATCAAAAGCCTCTCCTCTAAATGATTTGGTGAAAAAGAATGTTGAGTTTGGGTGGGGAGAGAAGCAACAAAAGGCTTTCGAGCAATTGAAACGTGATCTAACCAATTCTCCTGTTTTAGCATTACCTGATTTTTCTAACACTATTGAGATTGAATGTGATGCTTCGGGAGTTGGGATAGGTGCTGTTTTGCTTCAAGGAGGTCGTCCCATTACGTATTTTAGTGAAAAGCTTAATGGTGCAATGCTAAATTATCTAACTTATGACAAGGAACTGTATGCTGTTGTGAGGGCTTTGGAGACATGGCAACATTATCCCATGCATAAGGAGTTTGTGATTCACACTGATCATGAATTTCTTAAGTACTTGAAGGGACAAAGAAGTCTTCACAACAGGCATGCAAAATGGATTGCATTCATTGAAACATTTCCATATGTTCTGCGTTATAAGAAAGGTAAAAATAATATTGTGGCCGATGCATTATCGCGAAGGTATACTCTCCTTACCACTTTAGATTCTAAAATCATGGGTTTTGAGTTAATTAAGGAGTTGTATACATCTGATAGTGATTTTGCAAATGTGTTCATGGCGTGTGAAAAATCACCTTTCAATAAGTTTTTCAGACATGAAGTGTTTTTGTTTAAAGAAAATAAGTTGTGCATCCCTTCCTGTTCTCTACATGAACTTTTGACTCGCGAAGCTCATAGTGGAGGCTTAATAGGCCACATTGGCATTTTGAAAACCTTGGATGTTTTGAAAGAACATTTTTATTGTCCTAAAATGAAAAAAGGGATGTTGAACATATTTGTGGTCATTGTCTTGATGGTAAAAAGGCCAAGTCAAAGTCACTTCCTCACGGATTGTACACTCCACTTCCCATCCCTTATTCTCCTTGGACATATATTTCCATGGATTTCATACTTGGTTTGACAAGGAGTCAAAAGGGAATGGACTCAATTTTTGTTATCGTTGATAGATTTTCAAAAATGGCACATTTCATTGCTTGTAGAAAGACGGATGATGCAAAGCATGTGGATGAAGAAAAAGGTAAAGGCCATATAAGATTGGCCAACTCCAAAGAGTGCAAGTGATGTTAGAAGTTTTCATGGTTATCGCAAGTTTTTATCGTTGATTTGGGAATTTTTTTAGCACCTTGGTTTCACCACTTAATAAAGTCATTGAAAAGAATGTTGGTATTATTTGACCCCTCGTGCAATATTGATCGTTTGTCACCGAAGAGAATCTGGTAGAGCGACTAAGACGAAATCATGGGGAAGTTAATAGTTACTGGAAGACCGGATTGACGATTGAAATCCTAAAATTGATGGAGTTAGTCTAAATCCAAAAGGGTCAATTCAATGGTTGGCTATTATAGAAGAGGTTTTCAATCCATGGGTGTGTGATAACGAACATGTATCATTAATGGCGACCAGTCTACATTGTAGGGCATCAGCATGGTGCTATGCGTATGAATGGAAATCAGAGCCACGATTTACGACATGAATGGAGAAACAGATTGATCAAGAGGTCGTTAATTTAACTAATCAGATGGCATCTTTGATTGATCATGGACACCATGATGACTTCAAGAACTCATCCATTGGTGACATTTCGTCACCAAAGAGAATCTGGTAAAGCGGCTAAGATGGAATCGTAGGGATGAAAATAGTTATTGGAAGGCGGGATTAACAATTGAAATCCTAGAATTTGATGTAGTTAGTCTGAATCCAGAAGGGTTAAACGAATGGCTGGTTACTATAGAAGCGTTTTTTAATTCAAAGAGTGCAAATCGCTTGGTGTCATGTGTAACATCCCTCGGCTAGATTAGCATTATTTAACTTATTAATGCAACTTTTATTTTCTTAAGCGATGTACTTTGAATTATATTAATAAAAGTTACGTTAAAGGTTAAATGTGTTAATTGCTAATCTCAATGTATAAGCTAGGCATGGATGAGATCAACCATAGTGAACATGATGATGTTGCTCGACTCACTAATCTCATACTAAACTGTAACAGACAGAGTAGAACACAACAAGTTTGTCCAAGTACGGTCATGTAATTCTTTTAGTATCGATCGCCGAGAGGCCCATAAATATCTCTTCTTAGTTAGAAGGTGCAAATCCCATCTTGACGATCAGGCCTCCAATATGGAAACCACTGCATCCAGCCTCAAACCGTTATGATCACCCAGTTATGGATGACATTAGGTTAGACCAAGCTTGCAGCGGTTCTCGCACTGAAGTACGTAGACATCTCAGGTACTAAGGATTACCTTTTTGAGACGACTCATTATTATGATCCACAAAGTGGTCTCAATCGGTGGGTCTATCCAATAATTGTTTGCAACAAATACTTGTGATTTTTTTTAACATATGCCATATTCATCAACCATGAATATCAACCAAATCTGGTTCACACCACAACAAACAACTATGGACTAAATTTATAAAACTTCAAATTTATTATCGGATTTCTAAAACATGCAACATTAAAGATATCATGTTGATCTCCTTTATCTCAATAAACACAACATGATTTTCCATCAATTCAATGCTACTTTTCCTTTATCAAATGTAACGTTAATATGATCCTTCAAAAAAATTAATTTTAGACATGATCTTATTGGGAGTTTCTCTAGTAAATTGATTAACATCAAAAGTGACCTTTCTTTTTCCCTTGTTCGCTTGTTGTTCATACTTCTTGTTGCGCTCTTCAATGTTGCTTTTTGACTTCTCATGGATTTGCTTGACAAATTCTGCCTTCTTCTTGCCATCTAAATTCAAATGCTCATATACAGGAAAAGGAGTTAAATCCATACACAATGTCGAAAGGTGAAAACTTAATAGTGGAATGCACATTCCGATTATATGCAAACTCAACATGGGGTAAGCATTGCTCCCAAGTTTTCACATTTCTCCCATCCATTTGGGGATGACAAGTCCTAGAAAACAAAAGCTTTGTTCACAATTTTCCACACAAAGTTTTCCAAAAATAACTTAAAAACTTGGTGTCCCGATCAGACACGATAGTTCTGGGCATGCCATGCAATCTAACCACTTCTTTGAAAAACAACTTAGAAATATGTGAAGCATCAATGGTTCGATGGGATGCAATGAAATGAGCCATCTTAGAAAATCTATCAACAACCACAAAAATTGAATCTTTGCCACTTATTGTTCTTGGAAAACCCAACACAAATACCATAGAAAGATCAACCCATGGTTCACTAGGTATAGGAAGAGGAGTGTACAAACCATGAGGTTGAACCTTTGATTTGGCTTGTTTACAAACATGCACTTATCACAAACTTTTCCAACATCAACTTTCATTTTTGGCCAAAAGAAATGCTTTTGCAAAATTTTCGAAGTTTTTGTCACACCAAAATGACACATAAGACCTCCACTATGTGACTCCCAAACCAAAAGCTCACGTAAATACGTGTTTGGAATGCCAAACTGAAACAGGAAACTAAGAAGAGCACAAGGGTTCATGCTTTCTCGAATCCATCCTTTCTCAAGTAATTTCTCAACTTCCCTTTGCAACTCCTTGATTTTCCTCTGGATTTGTTCTATATGCCAGCTTGTTTGGAATGGAAGCCCCGGAAACAAAGTCAATTTGGTGTTCAATACCGCGAATTGGTAGCAATTCACTGGGAACCGTCTCGGGAAACAAGTCTTCAATTCCTGCAAAAGAGATTTAATATTGCTCGGAGGAGTACCGGCCAAATCATTAGTGGTTTATTGAGCTTCTTTAATTAAAAGAAGCACAAAAGACATCTTCGAATTCAAGGTTTCTTTTATTTCACTTTTTTTTTTGCAAGTGCACAATATTGACGACCCTCCTTTTCACCCACCAAAGTTTTCTTATCTTTTTGTGTTTCGTTTGAACCCTTCTTGTGTTCATTGCTTTCCTTGGACTCATCGTCTTTGTTCTTTGCATCCTTTTGAAGTCGGACTTGATCCTTATAAACTTGACTGGGTGACATTGGCACAAGAGTTATGGATTTGGTTTTGTGAACAAGGGTGTACTTGTTGGTGAAGCCATCGTGTTTTACGTGCCGATCAAATTGTCATGGCCTGCCAAGTAGCAAATGACTTGCTTTGCATAGGTACAACATCACATAGGATTTCATCTTCATGCTTACCGATACGAAACTATACCAAAACCTGCTTTGTAACTCACACCTCACCACTATCATTAATACATTGGAGTTTATATGGCTTTTGATGCTTCATCGTCAGTGACCCTAGCTTTTCAACCATGGAAACACTAGCCACATTAGTACAACTCCCACCGTCAATTATAACACTACATACTTTACCTTACCACACTGTCTTTTACCTCTCTTTTTAATTCTTAAAGTTCAAAACAAACTAAAAGAAAGAAAAATCAAGTTAGGCTTATGGCCTTGAAGAATTCAAAACGTACCAAACTACTTCAATAAACGTGAGTGTAACAAACCAAAAAAGAAATATAATACTAAACAAAATTATTAACGTTCCTTCACTTTTTTTTCACTTCATTTTTTTCTCTACTTTTTTTCCACTTCTTTTTTTATATTCCACTTGTACTTAGATAGCTTTTTTTGATATATACTTTTCTTTTCTTCCACTTTTTTTTTTTGTTTTTTTAGGAACAAAACTACACGAATTAATATAAAGAACCCAAATATATAATTTACTAAAATCCCAACTTTTTTATTTCTGATAATAGTAATCAAGTCAACTTGTGACGAGATCTACTACTGTTACTTGAAATCCAAGATATGAACAAGAAGAAACAAAAAAAAAAACGATACGAAAAAAAATAAATTATGATAGAAACAAACCAATAGAAGTGACTTTGATAACCAAATGATGTGATCTCACCCGATGAATATGAGATTGATCACAAGTTTCCCAATCGTTCTATTAGATGTTATGATGTGAAATGGATAGAACCGTGACCCATTGCCTATAAACGAGGCAAGTACCTTGGTATAGATGGTGAAACCGTGACCCGTTGCCTCTTATGAGGCAAGAACCTTAGTATAATAAAACGTCACAACCGACCCCACCAAGTTGATTTAATAGTTTCGAACGCCACAAGCTAGAATATTTGATAAGTTCTGAGAGTTCGTAAGGAACCTAAAGAGTTACAAACTCACAATATTACTTAAATGAAGGATGATTACAAATGAGAACTTTGGCCACTATTTATAGATAAAAATATAAGGAAAACCAACCATCTAGATAAGTAACAAAAGCTATCACGATAAGCGATCAAATAAGCAAAACTACTTATCAAAAGGGCCTCTTTGACATTTCACAACTTGAATCTTCTAAAATGTGTCTTGGTTCATTGTATCTTGCATAACCCTTGGTATCCTCCAAGTAAATGGCCATGACCTTCAAAATGCCTTGAACTGAAGAGAAGACTTTCAAATTGCCTTGTAATTAATCTTGACAAGTGCATTGAACATGGACACTATTTTGGGCAGATTTTTGGACATGGAAAATGGTCCTTTATTAGGCTATATTCTTCTTGAAAAGATAGGAAAAAATGCTTAGCTTTCATTAGGCTTTTATTTGACTCAAATCGGGCTTGAAATGAGTGAGTTATGGACAAAACATTGGCTAAGTGTGGGGCTGGTCGAAATTCTTTATTCATGGGCTATGTTTGTGTAAATAACCACAACTTGGGCCATGAAAACATGGGCTTCAACTTGTAGCAAAATTAGGAAGCTTGCTTGGTTATTTTGCAGAGACACGGGAGCATTATTCCGACAAGAGTTTAATCAGTCCATTGGTAGCATCTTGGAACATCTTGGATTTAAACCTTGTGATAGCCCGATCTTCCACCTTAATGGATCTTCATCATCTTGACTGGTGGCAATTTGAGCCCATTCAAGCAAATGGGTCAAACGGGTTGACGACCAAAAGTCATAAATTTTACATAATTTTGAAAAAAGTTTTAAAGAACAATTTTTTTAATACACCGTTTTATAAATTTTCATTTTAAAAAGAATTTATGTTCCATCTTAATTTTTTACAATGTGTCCATTTAACGTTTCGGCCCGTTTGGCCCGTTGGGTCAAGATTGACACCCCTTATCTTTGGATGAGTGACCATTAAATGGGTTCTCATTTCGTTACTATCCTAGACACAACCTATTCTGGTAAACAATATTTAATATACCAGTTTTTTAAAAATTTCAACTTTTTGATCATATGACATTTTAAAATAAATATCTTTTTATTCGAAAAAACTAATTTTATAAAAATGTCATACTTGACTAAATAATTAAAGTTTCCAATTTAAACTCCTTTTAAACTCTCTAACTTTTCATCAAAATTGATTGTAGTTTTGATTTCTTTTATTTATCTACTTTGTCAACACAACTATGCAGAAACTAAATTAGTTTCCTAGAGCCATACGGACAACCCAATTGAGCCAAAACCTAAGTGACAAAATCAACACACAAGACAAGAAGGTTGAACTCTTTAAGTTCCCACTAGCCTCAGCATCCGATGATGTCTCCGAGCGTCCTTCATGATTGACCTTCTTTCTTGATGGATATCTTAACAAAGATGTTGCATAATTTTAATCAAAATACATTTGCCTATTTTATAACCTATTGCAAATTACATCATAAAACCAGAATTCCAATGGCACACAGACCTTCCCAAAAATAACTAATAATAAAAGAGCAAATATTAAGATTAATAATCAACCATCACAAACAAAGGATCCCAATGCCCAGTTATGTCACATACATAAATAAAACGATAAAGCATATAGACAATCCAGAATTTATTTTCATAAAGCCATGAAAATCATTCCAAAAATCAATTAATCTACCATTAATTAGAGTAATAATATAATGTCCAATATCATTCTTAAATTAAATAAAGCTCGTACACTCGAAATTTAGGAACACTTTTTGAAATTTGAGACCTTTTTTTAGGAAAAAAAAATTGTAAGTCAATTCCATTTTTGCTTTTTGAATTCATAACTATTATTTTCATAAAATATCCAATCAACAAGTCAAACACATTTGAAACTTTTACCATTTTAAGAAACTTTTTGTTAAACCACCTTTAATAATATAGTTATTATTTCCAAATAATATTGATAAATGATTTAAACTACATTTAAATAATTACCAGTTAACTATTATTCAATTGAAACACTTTTCAAAAATTAAATAAACTTTATATAAAATGCCAATTTTCTAAATATATAATTTTTTCAATAAAATATTTCTTTTAAAAGATTCTTAAAAAAACATTTTGAAAAACCAATCGATGATATCGTAAGTTAATTATTCTTATTGGATTAAATTTCAAGTTACCGATCAGAACGCTCTGACCAAGATAATTCTCAAACCCAAATATTTGTCAATCCCGACTAATTATAACTTAGGTCGATAAATTTAATTACAATTATTAAAGTATCGGTTAATTCTATAAAAAATTAATTTACGGTTTCAAACGTATCTACCAAAATCGTTAATGTCAAGATTAATCTTGAGACATTTTAGTCAAGACCAAGCCTAACTCCAAGTCGTAATTTCATCTATCTGATATACTATCCATAAATTAAACTCTCTATGATTTTATAATGCTTTGATGGGATTAAAGGTTAAATGCTTAAATTAAATTAGTTTATAAAATAAAAATTACCATTCACTTTTAATTAGACCAATAAATAACCATGACAAAAAGATGGTTTTAATTTTACGCCAAAACTTGCCTATCAATTAAACCAATTTAATTTTTTTTAAAAGAATTATCGGAAAACAAAAACGAACAAACTTTGTTAACCGATTCAACTTGGGTTCAATAATCCATGTTGACCAAAACATATAGGGTGTAATAACCCTTAGACGGCCCAAATTGATTGATGCCAATATTCAACTCACTTTGATTATTTCGATTTCCGAATTTCACTTAATCGTTTAATTATCGAACTGAATAACATTTAAATCGATTTGTGAATTTTTTAAAACTAATAAAGTCTCCCACTTTATTTTTTTTATAAAACCGGAACACAACTACATATATTTTAGTCACAAATGTTTAAATATTAATAACCAAACACTTTCGATTTATAGATTCGATTTTAATGCCCTTAATTTGATCGTTCGAGTTTAATCGTTAATTAAATGATAGGAGGGATTAACCCTCATTGGTTCAGTCATCATATCAAAACCGGGAGGTCATGGGTTCCGAAATGATGAGACCGCATCCAATGGTCAAAATGATGAAGATCCATTAAGGAGGAAGATTGGGCCTACCACAAGGTCTAAATCCAAGATGTTCCAAGATGCTACCAATGGACTGATTAAATCTTGCCGAAATAATGCTCCCGTGTCTCTGCAAAATAACTAAGCAAGCTTCCTAACTTTGCTACAACTTGAACCCCAAGATTAGCCCATGTTTTCATAGCCCAAGTTGTGGTTATTTACCCAAACATAGCCCATAAATAAAGAATTTCGGCCATCCCCACACTTAGCCCATGTTTTGTCTATAAGCCACTTATTTCAAGCCCAATTTGAGTCAAAGAAAAGCCCAATGAAAGCTAAGTCTTTTCCCTATCTTTTCAAGAAGAATAAAGCCAAATAAAAGACCATTTTCCACATTCAAAAAACTGCCCAAAAGAGTTGCCACCAATTCACGGGATTGAACACCAAATTGATTTTATTCCCGGGGCTTCCATTCCAAACAAGCCGGTGTATAGAACAAATCCAGAAGAAACCAAGGAGTTGCAAACCCAGGTTAAGGAATTACTTGAGAAAGGACGGATTCGAGAAAGCATGAGCCCTTGTGCTGTTCCAATTTTGCTTGTAACGAAAAAATGATGGGTCGTGGAGGATGTGCATAGACTGTCGTGCCATCAATCATATAACAGTAAAGTATCGCCATCCAATCCCTCGACTAGATAATATGCTTGATGAATTGCATGGTTCAAAGTTGTTTTCAAACATTGATTTTAAAGAGCGGATATCATCAAATTCGCATGAAAAATGGTGATGAATGGAAAACAGCTTTCAAAACAAAACATGGTTTATATGAATGGTTAGTTATGCCTTTTGGCTTAACATTCCTAGTACATTCATGAGATTAATGAACCATGTTTTGTGTGATTTCATTGGCAAGTTTGTGGTTGTTTACTTTGAGGATATTTTGATTTATTTCAAGAGTTTGAATGATCATCTTGAGCATCTAACGTGTGTTTTGAGTGTGCTTAGGAAAGAAAAGCTTTATGCAAACTTGAAGAAGTGTACTTTTTGCACCGACCAAAATGTTTTTCTTGGATATGTGGTGAGTTCCAAAGGAATTTCAGTTGATGAAGAAAAGGTGAAGGCCATTCTAGATTGGCCAGCTCCAAAAGTGTTGGTGATGTGCGAAGTTTCCATGGTCTTGCAAGTTTTTATCGTCGATTTGTGAAGAATTTTAGCACCTTGGCATCACCACTCACAAAAGTCATTAAAAAGAAAGTTGGTTTTCAATGAGGCGAATATCAAGAGCAAGCTTTTGAAAAACTCAAGTTTCAACTAACTCATGCTCCCTTGCTTTCTTTACCAAATTTTGATAAAACATTTGAAATTGAGTGTGATGCGTCAGGTGTTGGAATAGGTGCGGTTTTAATGCAAGAAGGGAAACCATCAATATACTTTAGTGAAAAACTGAGCGGCGCAACTTTGAATTATCCCACTTATGACAAAGAGATGTATGTCTTGGTTCGTGCACTGAAAACTTGGCAACATTACTTGTGGACCAAAGAGTTTGTAATTCATTCCGATCATGAAACCTTGAAGTTTCTGAAGGGGCAACAAAAGTTTAATAAGAGACATGCTAGGTGGATGGAGTTTCTTGAGTCCTTATGTCATCCGATTTAAGAAAGTTAAGGAAAATTTGTAGCTGATGCACTTTCACGGAGGTACTCTCTACTCTCTTCTCTAGACTCTAATATTCTTGGTTGCGAACAAATCAAAGAGTTATATCATAAGGATATGGATTTTGGTATTTTTTTCAAACTTGTGAAATAAGCTCTTTTGATAAGTTTTTTATACATGATGGGTTTTTGTTCAAAGAATCAAACCTTTGAATTCCATACACGTATTTACGTGAGATTTTGGTTCGGGAGGCACATAGTGGAGGCCTTATGGGTCATTGGTGTGGCAAAAACTTTGAAAATTTTTCAAGAGCATTTCTTTTGGCCAAAAATGAAAGTTGATGTTGGCAAAGTTTGTGAAAGATGCATTGTTTGTAAACAAGCCAAATCAAAGGTTCAACCTCATGGTTTGTACTCTCCTCTTCCTTTACCAACTGAACCATGGGTTGATCTTTCTATGGATTTTGTGTTGGGTTTGCCAAGAACGACAAGTGGCAAAGATCCAATTTTTGTGGTTGCTGGTAGATTTTCTAAGATGGCTCATTTCATTGCATGCCATCGAACCAATGATGCTTCACATATTTCTAATTTTTTTTTCAAAGAAGTGGTTAGATTGCATGGCATGCCAAAAACTATCGTGTCTGATCGAGAAACCAAATTTTTAGTTATTTTTGGAAAACTTTGTGGGGGAAATTAGGAACAAAGCTTTTGTTTTCTACGACTTGTCATCCCCAAACGGATGGACAAACCGAAGTTGTGAATCATACACTTGGTAATTTGTTGTGATCAATAGTTGGGAGAAATGTGAAAACTTGGGAGCAATGTTTACCCCATGTTGAGTTTGCATATAATCAAAATGTGCATTTTGCTACTCAGTTATCACCTTTCGATATTGTGTATGGATTTAAGAAATTAACTCCTATGGATATAACTCCTTTTCCTGTGAATGAGCATTTGAATTTAGAGGGCAAGAAGAAGGCATAATTTGTCAAGCAAATCCATGAGAAGGCAAAACGCAACATTGAAGAGCGCACCAAGAAGTATGAACAACAAGCAAACAAGGGAAAAAGGAAGGTTACTTTTGAACCAGGAGATTGAGTGTGGCTTCATATGAGGAAGGAACGATTTCCAACAAAGAGGAAGTCAAAGTTGATGCCTAGAGGAGATGGACCATTTCAAGTGTTGCACAAAATCAATGACAATGCTTACAAACTTGATCTGCCTGAGGAGTATAATGTTCATGTTGTATTTAATGTGGCTGATTTAAGTTCTTTTGATGCAGGTGACGATTTGAGGACAAATCACTCTCAAGATGGGGGGAGTGACGAGACTGCATCCAATGGTCAAAATGATGAAGATCCATTAAGGTGGAAGATTGGGTCTATCACAATGTCTAAATCTAAGATGTTCCATAATGCTACCAATGGACTGATTAAATCTTGCCGGAATAATGCTATCGTGTCTTCGCAAAATAACCAAGCAAGCTTCCTAACTTTGCTACAAGTTAAATCCCAAGATTAGCCCATGTTTTCATGACCAAATTGTGGTTATTTACCCAAACATAGCCCATAAATAAAGAATTTCGGCCATCCCCACACTTAGCCCATGTTTTGTCCATAACTCACTCATTTCAAGCCCGATTTGAGTCAAATAAAAGCCCAATGAAAGCTAAGTCTTTTCCCTATCTTTTCAAGAAGAGTAAAGCCCAATAAAAGACCATTTGCCATGTCCAAAAATCTTCCCAAAATAGTATCGATGTTCAATGCACTTGTCAAGATTAATTACAAGGCAATTTGGAAGTCTTCTTTTTCATTTCAAGGATTTTTGAAGGTCATGACCATTTACTTAGAGTATACTAAGGGTTTTTGATATATTCTAGAAGATTCAAGTGGTGAAATGTCAAGAAGGCCCTTTTGATAAGTAGTTTTACTTATTTGATAGCTTATCGTAATAACTTTTATTACTTATCTAGATGGTTGGGTTATCAAGTGTTCTAGCTTGTGGCGTTCAAAACTTATCAATCAACTTGGTGGGATTGGTTGTGTCGTTTTCTTATACCAAGGTTCTTGCCTCACTATAGGCAACGGGTCGCGGTTTCACCATCTATACCAAGGTCCTTGCCTCGTTTATAGGCAACACGTCGCGGTTCTATCCGTTTCTCATAATAACATCTAATAGAACGATCAACTCGTGATCAATCTCATATTCATCACGTGAGATCACATCACGAAATCTCCAAAGCTTGATCTCGTGAACCGAAGTGTTTAATTCTAGATATTAATTAATTAAACACTTAAACAATCAAACATCAACCAAATAAAACGAAATAAGAATTCATAATCCCGAGATCCGAGGAACTCCAAGGTTAGCCGAGGATCACCAAAGGGTATCCAAACCCTTTGGTCAATTTTCTCCAAGCTGAATCATAACCTTATACGTTTAATTATCGATTTTGATCGTTTAAACACTTTTAATTATTAAAAAACAAAACATTAAGAATGTTAGATATAAATACACGAATAATACTATTATTATATTATTTGACCTGTCTTTGATACCACTGTTGGGAATTCGTATCGGTTTTTCATAAAGCATAAACCTTAATTGTAGTAGTTGCAACGAAAGCTTTTTTAAATTCCGTACATTTCATCAAGTAATACATACGATAAGTAACATGAAAGCAATAAAAATCCGTACCTTCGTAGTTGATTGCAAAAACACATGAACGAGAAGCTTTCATTACCCACGGGTGATGACACGATCGAGCGGCGCCGGGTACACAATCAAACACACGAAGAACGGGAAAACCAAACACGTTTTGGTTGGGTTTCATTGGCCAAGAAACCAACACACAAAACCGTGTGTGTTGGTGTGTGATCTCAAAAAAAATATTCACCACATTGATTTGGTCCTGTTTGTGTGTGTGTATGTGTGTGTGTATTATTTAATTAAGAGTTTTGATTTAACTAAACTCTAATCTGTAACTAGTAATAAAAAAGTAAGTAATTTGTCATTTGTCATCTTATCTAAATGCCAAGTGGCATCTTCTACTATTAACATGTGTTAATTAATTTTCTAGAATAATTTTAAGTTTTAAATCAATTTTCTTCAAGTGTATCATTATCTTAGATCCACTAAAATCTCAATAAATAACATTTAAATAATAATATAAAAAATTTAAAACTTATCAATGAAAATATTAGGTTTTTAATTTTAAGTTTACATATTTTTAAAAAAAGATATTAATCAAAATTTCCGGTGTAATACACAGATTAATACACTAGTATAATAATATAATATATAGCATAATAATTATGTTTATTATTTAAACCTCATATCTATTAAATAATATTCATCTTTTATATATTATCTAATAATATATAAATGAGTACATAATTGTTATTATCTCTATTTATTTGTCTATAATTATCTAATAATTAGAAGATAATACCAATTCAAATAAGTACATCTTTTATTTAGAATCTACTAGTAAATAAAAGACTAGATAATTATTTAGTTATCATTCTATAACAATTAAATCACTACAATATCTAATATTGCATTTTTACTCCCCGTAACTTTGAGATATAATTAATCATCCAGTAATTAATTTAATCTCACTAATCATTTTGTGTCATAAATAATATCCAATATCATTTATTCAATAGTTCGATTGCATCTGTTCAGTTGTGATAATCAGTGTGACTCTCAAGTATTTTATAAAACCAGCCATGATGCAGTAGTGATGTCATGTTGACACACCACATACACTAACAAAAGGTAAACAGAGCAAAGAGCATAATATTAAACATATTTTGTTAGTTGTAGATTTTACTTTATAACTACATTTTATGTAATTTGAGACTTATGTTATAGCGTAGCCTTCATTTAGCATCCTTTTAACACCATAAAAGATCGCATAAGACTGGGTAATGCAATACCACAATGCAATTTTTGTATGATTGTATCTGAGTCTGTTCGAACATAGCTAACTTCAAGGACTAAGTTACTTATGATGGAGCCCATTCTGTAACATCTCTTGGCTAGAGATTAGCATTATTTAACTTATTAATGTAACTTTTATTTTGTTTTAAGCAATGTAATGTGAATTGTATTAATAAAAGTTATGTTAATGGTTAAATGTGTTAATTGCTAATAGTTAAGGTTAAGGGGTGTAATATGTAATTTTGGCAACTTATTATTAATTAAACAGAAATAGTGACAACCGATGAATCATAAAATCATCATATAATTCTGAAAAACATCTACAAACACGCACATTGTCCATATCTCTACTTCTCTCTAATGTTCCAAGGTGAATTCTCATCAATTTTTCATGTAAATCTTATAATCGTGATGAAGAATCCAAGACCAACATGAATGTATAAAGAAAACATGTAAGATATGTTTAAATTCATCATTTGAACTCAACGTGTGTTGTGTGTGTGTGTGTGTGTGTGTGTTCTATGGTTCAGGGACCATTTCGCATGCAAGAGTGTTTAAAAACCTATAAATTGAAGCGAAATGCATGTTGTAAACGTCTAAATGAACACATAGAAACTTATATCTAGAATTTAATTGGAATAGTCTAGCAAATTTAAATTGGTTTAGGGTGATAGGTCCAAGACTTATAGTCTCGGCTCTAAGTTGGGCTTTGGTTTGGCCGAGTATGGCCTATATCGAAACTTAGCCTCGGCCTAGGGGCCTTGGATGAGGGACTCCGAGTCTTGAAGCTTCAGTGTGGCTTGGCTACGGAGAGACCTCAAGACTATAAGACTGGGGAGTGGTTGAGCGCCTTTGCATAATGGGAAGGGTGGCTTGGCTCAATATGGTTGCAAGGCTAGGAGTGAGCTAGCTTGACATGGTTCTGTTATATTTCAAGGTTTTTTTACCTTGGACCTAAAGACTTTAAGTCTCTCTATTGTAATGGACAAAAAGACCTAAAGACTCTATCTACTCTTAAGACAGAGAGACTTTAAAGATTTTCCTGACAATATAGCCAAATTCTAAGTACTTAACCTTTGACCTTCCAATAACTATTGTCATCCCCATTATTTCGTCTTAGCCGCTCTACAAGATTTTCTTTGGTGACAAACTGTCACCACTAAAACGAGTACTAAAGGTAAAATCGTGTCCATTATTGATCAAATCCACCATTCGATTGGTTAATTGAATGACAACTTGATCTATCTGTTCCTCTATTTGTGTTGTAAATCGTGGCCCCAATTCCAATTCATATATTATGGCATCAATGCTAATGCCCTACCATGTAGACTGGTGGCCATCAATGATACACGTTAGTTATCACACACCTTTTTAAATTCAAAAACATATTCTATTGTAGCCATCCATTCGAGCAACCTTTCTAGATTTAGACTAACTCTGGATTTAAACTCAAGGATTTCAATTGTCAATCCGGTCTTCCAATAACTATTGTCATCCTCAGCAATTCATCTTAGCCGCTCTTTCAGATTCTCATATGTGACAAACTGTCACCATTGAACGAGTTCTCAAAGTCATCTTCATGTCCATGATTAATTGAATCCACCATCTGATTGGCAAATTGAACAACCACTTGATTTATCTCTTCCTCCATTTTATTGTAAAAGCCGACCTCCAATTCTCATTCATAATACACGTTCGTCATCCTGACGATTCCGTCTTAGCCGCTCGACCAGATTCTCTTCAATAACGGACCATCACCATTGAGTGAGTTCTCAAAGGCATCATCCTATCCATGATTAATCAAAACACCATCTGATTGGTTAATTGAATGACTACTTGAACTATCTATTCCACCATTAATGTCAAAAATCGTGACTCCAATTCCTATTCATATGCATGGCACTATGCTGATGGCCTACCATGTAGACAGGTGGCTATCGATGATACACATTCGATATCACACACATCTTTTAATTGAGAAATGTCTTCTATAGTAGCAATCCATTCGATTAACCCTTCTCAATTCAAACTAACTCCATCAACTTCTTGGATTCTAATTGTCAATCCGGCCTTCGAATGACTATTGTCATTCCCACGATTCCATCTTTTCAGGGATAAGCTTCCCCCATTGAATGAGTTCTCAAAGCTATCATCATGTCCATGATTAATTAAGTTCATCACCTAATTGGTTAATTGAACGACCAATTGATCTATATGTACCTTCATTCATTTCATGACTCATAGCTCCAATTCCAATTCATATGCATGACACCATGCAATTTTCCCTATTATGTAGACTAGTTAGCATCAATGATACACGTTCGTTATCACACATCTTTTTTATGAAAAAACCTATACACGTTCACAACAAACTGTTCGATTAACCCTTCTAGATTAACACCAACTCCGTCAAATAGAAGGATTTCAGTTTTCATCCCCACGATTTTGTCTTAGCCGCTCTACCAGATTCTCTTCGGTGATGAACCGTCACCATTGAACGATTTCTCAACGTCATCATCTTTCCGTGATTAATCAAATCACCATCCGATTGGTTAATTGAAAGACTACTTAATCTATCTGTTCCTCCATTGGTGTCATAAATCGTGACTCTAATTCCCATTCATATGCATGCCACCATGCTGATGCCCTACCATGTAGACCGATGACCATCAATGACACATGTTCATTATCCCTTCTGGAATCAGACTAACTACATCAAATTCTAGGATTTCCATCGTCAATTCGATCATCCAATATTTATTGTCATCCCTGTAATCCCGTCTTAACCGCTCTACCGGATGTTCTTTGGTGAAGTACTATCACCAGTCAATGAGTTCTCAACGTTATCATTGTGTCCATGATGAATAAAATCTGTCATCCTTCTGGTTAGTTGAACGACCACTTGATATATCTATTCCTTCATTCTAATTGGAAATCATGGCTCCAATTCCTGCATGACACCATTCTAATGGCCTACCATGTAAACTGTTCGCCATTAACAATACACGTTCGATATCTCGCACCTCTATGAATTGAAAAATATCTTCTACATTAGCCATCCATTCGATTAACCCTTCTGGAATCAGACTAACTCCATTGAATTCTATGATTCCAATTGTCAATTTGACCTTCCTCTGCCTGCCTATTCTCATCCCCAGTATTTTATCTTAGCCGCTCTACCAGACTCTTTTAGGGGATCAAATGTCACCATTGAACGAGTTCTGAAATTTATCATCACGTCCACAAAAATTAAATACACCATCAGGTTGGTAACCTAACGATCACTTGATCTACTGTACCTCCATTTGTTTCGTGAATCGTGGCTCCAATTCCCATTCAAATACATGACACCATGCGATTCCTACTATCATGTAGATTTGTGGCCATCAATTTTACATGTTCGTTATCACACGTCTCTTTGAATTGAAAAACCTCTTATGTAGTAGCTAGCCATTCGATTAACTCCTCTAGGGTAAGACTACCTCCATCAAATTCATGGATTTGAATCGTGAATTCGACCTTCATATAAATATTATCATCCCTAGGATTCTGTCCAATCCGATCTACCTAATTCTCTTTGACGACGAACCTTCACCATTGAACGAGTTCATAAAGTTATCACTAATTCCATGATTAATTAATTCCACCATCCAATTGGTTAATTGAACGACCACCAGATCTAAATGTTACTCCATTCGTGTCGTGAATCGTGGCTCCATTTCCCATTCACATGCATGGCACCATGCTGATGTCCTATCATTAAGAACAGTGGAACTAAACGCAACATGTTCGATGTCATGCACCTCTAAGAATTGAAAAACATCCTCTACAGTAGCCATCCATTCAATTAATCTTTGGGATTCTGACTAACTAATATAAAACGTTGACCCGCAAGTTAAATGTAACTTGGAACCTTCGTATAGGATAGAATAGGCATCAAAGCACACGATAATTGGGACTCCAACATGCCTAGAGCAAGTCCTTGACCCGTTAGTTATAAGAACTAAGAACCAAAGGAATACGAGAACGCCACAAGAATGTGCTCACAATCTTGATAAGTTCTGGAACTATGAACTCAACAAAGAACAAAGCTCACAAAGATGAGTAAAACTCAAAAAGGAAGATATATATTTCTCAAGTGAATTGATTTGAAAGTACATAGGAAGCCATCTATTTATCGGCTTCAAAAACCAACTCAAAAAACACTAATTAAATTCAATGGATTAAAGAAGGGACTTTAATCCATGAATCTAGACATTTTGTCATCACTTGGTAGATAATTCTATAACCTTTAAACTAAAAAATGGATTAGGCATTTCTATGCCTTTATTGGACTCAAATCTAATGGACTTCAAAATACATGCATTCTACCACTTGGGCTTAGTAATAGCCCATAGTATTTCAAAGACTCAAGAAAAGGCAACTTTTGGCTTTTATGCTTCCATATAAGGATCCAATGCTTCAAGTCTCGTAACATGCTTCATCAAATGCGGTTGAGCATTGTCTTTGCATTCATACTCTCGGATATCAACATCTAAGCTCGTAAAAACTTTTTGATTGGTAGGAAATCTATCTTTTCTCAAGTTGCAATTTGGATCTTCGCTTGGTAGGAAATCTATCTTTTCTCATGTGCAGCCATACCCAATCTCCAGCTTCAAACACTATCTTTTTCTACCTTTGTTTGCTTGCTTTGTGTATTGTTCTGTCCTTTTCTCAATATTGAGTCTTACCTTTTCGTGTAATTGCTTCACGAATTCTGCCTTCCGCTTTCCATCTAAACTTGATCGTTTTTCAATGGGAAGAGGAACAAGGTCAAGAGGACTCAATGGATTGAATACGTAACCAACTTCAAAAGCAGAAAAGTAAGTGGCAGAATGAACACTCCGATTGTAAGCAAACTCTGCAAAAGCTAACAACTAGCCCATGTTCTCAAGTTCTTCTAAATAATCACTCGAAGTAATTGGGACAAGATTCAATTAACAACTTTCATTTGCCCGTCGGTTTGGGGGTGACTTGTGGTAGAAAATAGAAGTTTGGTACCGAACTTACTCCAAAGACTACGCAAGAAAAGACTCAAAAACTAGTCATCCATATCCCTTACAATGGTTCGCGATACACCATGCAAAGGAACAATCTCTTTGAAAACAAGTCTGCAACAAGTGAAGCATCATCAATCTTCTTACACGCAATGAAGTGTGCCATCTTGGAAATTTGATCACCACCACAAACACAGATTCGTGACCATTATTTGTTCTAGGCAACCCGATCACAAAGTCCATGGAGATGTCAACCCATGGTTGCTGAGGAATTGGCAGTGGCATATACAACCCATGAGAATTGGATTTCGATTTGGCCTGTTTACATGTCACACATCTTTCACAAATCTTCATAACATCTTCTCGCATCTTAGGCCAATAGAAATGTTTCTTCAAAATATCCAATGTCTTTGGGACACCAAAATGGCCCATCAACCCTCCACCATGAGCCTCACGTACAATTAGCTCCCGTATAGAACACTTTGGAGTGCATAACTTGTTTTCTTTAAACAAATAACCATCATGCCTATAAAACTTATCAAATGAAGCATGTTCGCAAGCGCGTATAAGGAAGAAAAATAAGAATCATCTTTGTACATTTCTTTCAGTGATCCAAACCCAAGAAGCTGAGAACTCAATGTCAATTAACCCAAGAAAAATAAGACTATGATGTCTATACAATGCATCAGCCACAATCTTTTCTTTACCCTTTTTGTATTTGATCACATTAGGAAATGACTCAAGAACCCACTTGATATGCCTCCTACTCAAATTAGCTTGCCCCTTAAGGTGCTTAAGAGACTCATGATCCGTATGAACCACAAATTTCTTAGGCCTTAAGTAATGCTGCCATGTTTGCAAAGATCTAACCAATGCATAAAGCTATTTTTCATAAGTGGAATAATTCAAGTGAGCCCCTTTAATTTTCCAATAAAATATGCTATTGGTCTACCTTCTTGATTCAAAACAGCCCCAATACGACCCCGGATGCATCACACTCGAGTTCATACATTTTATTGAAATCAGGCATTGCAAGAATAGGAGTAGATGTCAACCTTTCAGTTAGCAAATTGATGCGTCTTCTTGCTTTTCTCCCCAATGAAAACAAACCTCCTTCTTCACAAGTTCATTAAGGAGGTGGCTATGGTACTGAAGTCACGAACAAACCTTCGATAGAAACTTGCAAGCCCATGGAAGCTTTAAACCTGGGACACCATTGTTGGAGTTGGCCATTCTTTGATTGCCTTGACCTTCTCGTCATCTACCTCAATTCCCTGGCCACATATAACAAACACCAAGAAAAACAACCTTATCCATGCTAAATGTGCACTTCTTTAAGGAAATAATGACTCTTTTCTTAAAGATTCCAATACAAGACGAAAATGTTCCAATTGAACTTCAACTTTAATGCTATACATCAGGATATCATCAAAATAGAGCACGGACAAATTTACCAATGTACTCGGAGCATTAGTTAGTCCAAAGGGCATAACTAACCACTCATACAAACCAAACTTTGTTTTAAAAGCTGTTTATCATTCATCACCTTCATTAATTCGAATTTGATGATAGCCACTTTTCAATCAATTTTTAAGAAGATCTTAGCACCATGCAACTCATCCAACATATCATCTAACCTTGGAATGGGGTAGCGATACTTTACCATTATTTTGTTGATGGCTCTACAGTACATACATTCTGCATTTACCTGACTTCTTGGGTACAACAATGACCGGTACAACACATCGACTCATGGATTCTTAAATTCTTCCTCTTGAAAGCAAATCCTCCACTTGCCTTTGGAGTTCTTCTATTCCTTTGGTTCTTAGTTCTTATAACTAACGAGTCAAGGACTTGATCTAGGCGTGTTTGGAGTCCAAATTATCTGGTGCTTTGACGCCTATTCTATCCTATACGAAGGTTCCAAGTTACATTTAACTTGTACTCTCGTAAAACATGATTCATTAACCTCATGAATGTACTCGGAGCATTAGTTAGTCCAAAGGGCATACCTAACCACTCGTACAAACCAAACTTTGTTTTAAAAGTTGTTTTCCATTCATCACCTTCACTAATTCGAAGTTGATGATAGCCAATTTTCAAATCAATTTTTGAGAAGATCTTAGAACCATGAAACTCATCCAACATATCATCTAACCTTGGAATAGGGTAGCGATACTTTACCATTATTTTGTTGATGGCTCTACAGTCCATACACATTCTCCCTTCACCTGACTTCTTGGGTACGACAATGACCGGTACAACACATGGACTCATGGATTCTCGAATTCTTCCACTTGAAAGCAAATCCTCCACTTGCTTTTGGATTTCTCGTGTCTCCTCGGGATTAGCTCTATGGGCTGGACGGTTTGGTAGAGCAGCCCCTAGAATGAAATCAATGCGATGCTCGATCGCTCGTAAAGGTGGTAAACCACTTAGTTCTTCCTTTGGGAAGACATCTTCTTATTCCTGCAAAATATTCACAACAAAACCTGGCGGATTGTTGGTTACTTTTTCAGCATATGTTACTTGGCGGATTGTTGGTCACTCTCTTTTTTCATCAATCCCTCTCTTAACTTCACTCGTTTTTGCAAAGAAATTCTTCTTGACACATTCTCTTTTTTCATAATCATTTGTCTCACTTTTCTCTCCCTTAACACACTTTCCTTTTATTTTACCACTCATTTTTTTTTTCTGTTTGCACTCATTTTACCAAGCTCACCTTGATGTGATCATTTTAATCTGGTCAGCCTGCACTTGCTGTGGGGTTAGCGAGACAAGAACTACTTTCTTTTCATGATCTTTAAGCATATATTGATTAAAAAAGTCATCATAGATAACTTTCCTATCAATTCGCCAAGAAGTATATGACTTACTTGCATTGGAACCAATTCACACATCACTTTGTCTTTGTACTTGCCGATGGAAAATGTAATCAAGGCCTGTTTAGTCACTTTCACTTTGCCACATTCATTCAACCACTGAAGCTTATATGGGTACCTTATATGGGTGTGGATGCTTCAACGTGCGCTAAATTCAACTTCTCAGTTACCTCGTTACTCACAACATTGGTACAACTCCCATTATCAACAATGAGAGGCGAGTTCACGCAAAACTTTGTGTGTCTTACCTTGGATTGTCTGTTTAAAACTTTGGGTGAAATGCGACGATTAATGAGAGGCGAGTTCACGCAAGTTCATGAAAGAATGGACCAACTGGAGGCACAAATACCACGTGAACGAACACCATCACAACTTTCTTATGAAAATCATGATTATGGTTCTAGAGGTGATGAATACGATGAGGAATTTCAAAGAAGACCACCTAGACGAAGGCAACATAGAGATCACAACTTGAGTTCAATAAATATGAAAATCCATCTATTCAAGGAAAGTTGGATCCGGAAGGTTACATCGATTGGGAGACTAATATGGAATTCATCTTTGATTGCCAAGAACACTCCAACCGGAAGAAGGTAAAACTCCCCGTTGTTGAATTTACTGATTATTAACATGGTGGGATCAACTTGTGATTAGTAGACGAAGAAATGAAGAGAGACCCATCGATACTTGAGAAGAGATGAAGAGGGTCATGAGGCAACGTTTTGTACCAAGTCTTTACTACCCTGACCTTCACAACAAACTTCAAAGTCTGAAGCAAGGAAGTAAGTCTGTTGATGATTACTTCAAAGAAATGGAGGTCGTTATGATCTGGGCGAATATTCAAGAGGATCGAGAAGCTACCATCGCGAGGTTCTTAAATGGTCTCAATTATGAAATTCGAGATCGTGAGATCACATGGTTCATATGGCAGTTAAAATCGAAAAGCAACTCAATAGAGGGGGTGGGTCAAGAACGAATGCTTGGAAAGCAAGTAGCTCCAAAGGGCCCGAAAATTCAAACTCTTCTAATCCCAAATCTGGAATAAAAAAACCCTTCAAAAGAGAAAACTAGTTCTGAAGTTCCTAAGACTCATGATATAAATGTTTTAAGTGTCTTAGCAGGGGTCATATTGCAAGTCAATGTATACACAAGCTTGCAATGGTGTTTAGAAAAGATGGAGAAATCGAAACAGATGCTTCTGAATCCTCCCACGAAGACCGGATGGGGAAGAAGAGCTAGCAGTTGAAAGAGAATTGTTGGTGGCAAGACGAGCCTTAAGCACCCATTTAAAGGAAGAAGATGATGCAGAAAGAACATCTTTCACACCCGGTGCTATGTTCAAGCAGGGTACACAATGTTATAATTGATGGTGGGAGTTGTACTAATGTGTCTAGTATTTCCATGGTTGAAAAGTTAGAGTTACCAACGATTTGCTACTTGGTAGGCCATGGCAACATGATCGGCACGTGAAAAACGATGGCTTCACAAACAAATACACCCTTGTTCAGAAAACCAAGTCCATAATTCTTGTGCCAATGTCACCCAGTCAAGTTTATGAGGATCAAGTACGACTTGAAAAGGATGCGACGAACAAATACAAAAAGGGTAAAGAAAACATTGTGGCTGATGCATTGTCTAGACGTCATACTCTTATCACAACAATAAGTTCTAAGCTTCTTGGGTTTGGATCACTTAAAGAAATGTACAAAGATGATTCTGATTTTTCTTCCTTATACGCCTGCATGCGAACATGCTTCATTTGATAAGTTTTATAGGCATGATGGTTATTTGTTTAAAGAAAACATTGCATTCCAAAGTGTTCTATACGTGAGCTATTTGTACGTGAGGCTCATGATGGAGGGTTGATGGGCCATTTTGGTGTCCAATATACATTGGATATTTTGAAGGAACATTTCAATTGGCCTAAGATGAGAGAAGATGTTATGAAGATCTGTGAAAGATGTGTGCAATGTAAACATGCCAAATTAAAATCCAAGCCTCATGGGTTGTATATGCCACTACCAATTCCTCAGCAACCATGGGTTGACATCTCCATGGACTTTGTGATCGGGTTGCCTAGAACAAAGAATGGTCATGATTCTGTGTTTGTGGTGGTTGATCGATTCTCTAAGATGGCACACTTCATTGCGTGTAAGAAGACTGATGATGCTTCACATGTTGCAGACTTGTTTTTCAAAGAGTTTGTTCGTTTGCATGGTGTGCCGCGAACCATAGTAAGTGATAGGGATGTCAAGTTTATGAGTCATTTCTGGCATGTTCTTTAGAGTAAGTTGGGTACCAAACTTTTGTTTTCTACCACAAGTCACCCCCAAATCGATGGGCAAACAGAAGTGGTTAATCGAACCTTATCCCAATTACTTGAGTGATTATTCCCAAGAACTTGAGAACTTGGGAGAATTGTTTGGCTTTTGCAGAGTTTGCTTACAACAGGAGTGTTCATTCTGCTACTAACTTTTATCCTTTTGAAGTTGTTTACAGATTCAATCCATTGAGTCCTCTTGACCTTGTTCCTCTTCCCATTGAAAAACGATCCAGTTTAGATGGAAAGCGGAAGGAAGAATTCGTGAAGCAATTACACGAAAAGGTAAGACTCAATATTGAGAAAAGGACATAACAATACACAAAGCAAGCAAACAAGGGCAGGAAAAAGATAGTGTTTGAAGATGAAGATTGGGTATGGCTGCACCTGAGAATAGATAGATTTCCTACCAAGCGAAGATCCGAATTTGCAACCTAGAGGAGATGGACCATTTTAAGTGCTCGAAAGGATCAACGACAATGCTTACACGCTAGATTTTCGAGGTGAGTATCAAGTTAGTTCAACATTCAATGTTTCTGACTTGTCTCCTTTTGATGTAGGTGTTGGTTCGTGGACGAATCCTTTTCAAGGGGGAGAGAATGATGGAGGATCATCAAACCATTCCAAATATGTCATGGAAATACGTTAAGGCCCAATGACAAGAGGACGAGCAAAGAAGATCAAAGAAGTTTTTACGAGCTTAGTTATTGATATCCTAGAGCCTGAATGCAAATACGATGCTCAACCGCAAGTGATGAAGCATGTTACTAGACTTGAAGCATTGGATCCTATTATAGAAGCATAAAAGCCCAAAAGTTGCATTTTCTTGAGTCATTGAAATACTATGGGCTAGTACTAAGCACAAGCGGTAGAATGGAAGTATTTTGAAGTCCATTAGAAGTTTATTTGAGTCCAATAGTGGCCTAGAAATGCCTAATCCGTTTTTTTTTAGTTTAAAAGTTCTACATTTATCTACCAATTGATAACAAAATGTCTAGATTCATGGATTAAGGTCCCTTCTTTAATCCATTGAATTTAATTAGTGTCTTTTGAGTTGGTTTTTGAAGCCTATAAATAGATGGCTTCCTATGTACTTTCAAATCAATGCACTTGAGAAATATATATATCTTTCTTTTGAGTTTTACTCATCTTTGTGAGCTTTGTTCTTTGTTGGAGAGTTCATAGTTCAAGAACTTATCAAGATTGTGAGCACATTCTTGTGGCGTTCTCGTATACCGTTGGTTCTTAGTTCTTATAACTAACGAGTCAAGGACTTGCTCTAGGTGTGTTGGAGTCCCAATTATCGGGTACTTTGACGCCTATTCTATCCTATACGAAGGTTCCAAGTTACATTTGACTTGCGGGTCAACGTTTTGTATCAACTTTATTCAAAAACCTCTTCTACATTAGCCTTCCATTCGATTAACCCTTCTAGATTCATACTAACTCCATCAAATTTTAGGAAAATAATTGTCAATGCAGTCTTGTAATGCCTATTGTCATTTCTATGATTTCGTCTTGGCTGCTCTACCAGAATCTCTATGGGGATGATCTGTCACCGTTGATCAAGTTATAAAAGTCATCGTGATGTCCTCGATTAATTAAATGCACCAACTAATTGATTAACTGAACGACCATTTGTTTAATCAGTTCCTCTATTTGTGTCGTGAATCATGGCTCCATTTCCCATTCATATGTATGGCACTATGCGATGCGCTATCATGTAGACTCCTACCCATTAACGATACACATTCTTTATCACACACATCGTTAAATTATAAAAACCTCTTCTACAGTCGGCAACCATTCGATTAACCATTCTGGATTAAGACTAACTCCATCAAATTATAGGACTCTAATAATCAATACGACATTTTAATGCCTATTGTCATCCCAGTTATTCCTTCTTAGCTACTCTACCAGATTCTCTTGGGGACGAACCGTCACCATTCAACGAGTTCTCAAAGTCATCATAATGTCCACGATTAATTAAATCCACCATTTGATTGGTTAATTGAACGACTACTTGATCTCTTTGTTCCTCCATTTGTGTCATAAATCGTGGTTTCAATTCCTAAACATATGCATTGCACCAATGATACCCGTTCGTTATCACACGCCTCTTTGAATTGAAAATCCTTTTCTATAGTAGCCAACCATTAGATTAACCATTCTGGATTAAGAATAACTCCATCAAATTCTATGATTTCAATTGTCAATCGGCATTCCAATAACAATTGTCATTTTCATGATTTCGTCTTAGCCGCTCTACCAGATTTCGTTCGGTAACAGAGCATCACCAATGAACGAGTTCTCAAAGTCATCATCCTGTCCATGATTAACCAAATCTAGTTTCTGATTAGTTAACTGAATGACTAATTGATTTATCTATTCATCTATTCGTGTCATAAATATTGGCTCTAGTTCCCGTTCATGTGCAGGCACCATGCTGATGCCCTACCATGTAGACCGGTAGCTATCAAGGATACACATTCATTGTCACACACTACTTGGAATTGAAAACTTCTTCTGCAATAGCTATACATTCAAATAACCTATTTGATATTTAAACTAACTCCATCAAATTCTAGGACTTTATTCGTTAGTCCAGCCTTTCAATAACTATTGTCGTCCGAATGATTCTGTCTAAGCCGCTCTACCAAATTCTCTTCGGTGACAAACCGTCATCATTGAATGAGTTCACAAACTCATCTTCAGGTCCATGATTAATCAAAGCCACCATCCGATTGATTAATTGAACGCCACCTGATCTTTTTGTTATTCCATCAACGCTGCACTTTCGATAGCACACAACTCTTTGAATCAAAACCCTCTTCTAAAGTCGCCATCCATTTGGTTAACACTTCTTGATTAAGACTAACTTCATGAAATTCTTGGTTTCCGATCGTCAATCTGACCTTCCAATGCCATTGTCATCCTCACAATTCCGTCTTATCTTCTCTACCAGATTCTCTTTGGGGAAAAACTGTCACCATTGAACGACTTCTCAAAGTCATCAAGATTAATTAAATCCACCATCTGATTAATTAATTGAATCATCACTTGATCTATCTGTTCCTCCATTCGTGTCGTGAATTGTGGCTTTAGTTCCCGTTCATATGCATGGCACCATGCGATTTTTCCTATCATGTAGAGTAGTGACCATCAATGATACACGTTCAATCACATACCTCATTGAATTGAAGAACCTCTTTTACAATAGCCAACCATTCGTTTAACTCTTTTGGATTAAGAGTAACTCTATTAAATTCTAGGATTTTAATCGTCAATCGGTCTTCCTATGTAACATTCCGTTTTCTGAGTTATTGTGTGTAATTATTTTAGTGGATATCTAAATTAATAATATTGCGTTGGCCCAATTATCTCCCGAGTAGTGGATCGATGCGTGTCGGGATTGCGAATTGCGTGTTGCCGAGTTGTCAATTTATTGAATTTAATTGTGTTTATGGGTTTGTGGATTTAATTGGGTTAAGTGGATATTAATTGAGAAAATGGAGTATCGTGTTTGGGTTATTGGGTCGTAACCCATTTAAAAGTTGAAAATATATATGTATACGAGCTCTCCTTTTCTTCTCCTTTCCAAAAATAGAAGCGTGCAGTGTGTGTGTGAAGTCTGCGTGTGAAAAGTTTGTATTGTGTGTGTGTGATCCTTCCAGCAGCCAAAAAGAATTCAATTAGCTAGGAGTGATTCTGAAAATTGAGTTCACCATCTTCCTTTGAAGTTCTTGAGTTGCAAGAAGGTAAGAAACCTTGATTGGTATATTAATTACGAAATATGCGTAGTTGGGATCATGTGGAAGGAGTTAGGGCTGTTATGTATTGAATATCTGGGTTTTCTATGGTTGAAATCGAGTAAAGAAGGGAGTTAACCTTCTGGATGACCATGGAGATCAAAGCAGGGACGAAGATGACCACAGGGATAGCGGTCGCGACGCGATCGAGGTTTTGGGCCGGATTCGGATTTGGGCTTTGGGTCAGGCTTGGGTCGAAATTTGGGGGTCTGGTTAGGATTATTTGAGGGGTTCGGGTCAGTTATAGAGTCGTGTCTGGGTCTATTTTGAGTATCAGTTGGGCCTGAATTAACAGTCCGGGATTTGTTTGATTTCAGGGTCGAGCGAACAACGAGCTGAGCCGATCCAGAGGTTTCGAGATTAGTGGATTGACCGGGTGAGTACTCGAGTCCTTTTCCAAACCGCGGGATCGTTTTATGAGTCATAGTTGGGTCGCTATTATTGTGCGTGTATATTGTGTAATGCGTATGAGACAGGGACGTGGGCTTCAAGTATGATTCTGCTCTTACATATGTGTTAATGTGCATGAGATGAGTTCTAGTCCAGGGGTCCGTGATGAGTTCCATACGGATGGTGATTCGTGATGAGTGATCGCGCGGGCTGACTGTCCCTAACAGTCCAAGGGGCGTGTATACACGGCAGAGCCTGTAGCCGGTTCGCGCCCGTGCAATAGGTTTTTTGCTAACCACCGTTGTGCACGGTCGTTAGCTGGGGAGGTGTCCCCACAGTGATTGTGTGCAGGGTTGTGGATCTCATGCTTTGTGTTCATACCTGAGTTATATTGTTGATTGCCAGGGACAGGGATAGAGATGGTTATGCGTGTACGTGCTATGTGTATGTGTGTTATGTGCTTACTATGCAAAGTTTAACCCTCGCGTACTCACGAGCTTCCGAGCTTACGTATTCGAGTCCACCATATTCAGGGAATCAGAGAAAGTGATGTGATCTCGCCTGATGAATATGAGATTGATCACGAGTTGCCCGATCGTTCTATTGGATGTTATTATGATATATGTATAGATCCACGACCCGTTTCCTATAAACGAGGCAAGAACCTTGGTATAGATAGCGAAACCGCCACCCGTTGCCTTGAAAGAGGCAGAAACCTTGGTATAAGAAAACACAACAACCAACCCCACCAAGTTGATTCATAAGTTTTGAACGCCACAAGCTAAAACACTTGATAAGTTCTTAAAGTTTGTAGGGAACAAGAAGAGTTTAAAACTCACAATATTACTCAAATGAAGGATGATTACAAATGAGAACTTTGGCCACTATTTATAGATGAAAATATAAGGAAAACCAACCATCTAGATAATAACAAAAGCTATCATGATAAGCGATCAAATAAGCAAAACTACTTATCAAAAGGGTCTTCTTGACATTTCACCTCTTGAATCTTCTAGAATGTGTCTTGGTTCATTGTATCATGCAAAACCCTTGAAATCCTCCATTTAAATGCCCATGACTTTCAATTGGATTGAAGTAAAGAGAAGGCTTTCAAATTGCCTTGTAATTAATTTTGAGAAGTACATTGAACATGGACACTCTTTTGGGCAGAATTTTGAACGTGGCAAATGAGCCTATATTGGGCTTTATTCTTTTTTAAAAGATAGGAGAAACGCTTAGCTTTCATTGTTCCTCCATTTGTGTCATAAATCGTGGCTCTAATTCGCACTCATATGAATAGCACCATGCTGATGCCCTACCATGTAGACTGCTGGCCATCAATGATACACGTTCAATATCACACACCACGTTTGATGGAGGATCATCAAACCATTCCAAAGATGTAATGGAAATACGTGAAGGCCCATTGATGGAGGATCATCAAACCATTCCCAGGTTAGAAGCTTCCATGGGCTTGCAAGTTTCTATCGAAGGTTTGTTTGTGACTTCAGTACCATAGCTGCCCCCTTAATGAACTTGTGAAGAAGGAAGTTAGTTTTCATTGGGAAGAAAGGCAAGAAGCTGCATTCAATTTGCTGAAAAAAAGGTTGACATCTACTCCTATTCTTGCATTGCCTAATTTCAATAAAATATTTGAACTTGAGTGTGATGCATCCGGGGTGGGTATTGGGGCTGTTTTCATTCAAGAAGGTAGACCAATTGCATATTTTAGTGAAAAATTAAAGGGGGCTCACTTGAATTACTCCACTTATGAAAAAGAGCTTTATGCATTGGTTATATCTTTGCAAACATGGCATCATTACTTAAGGTCTAAGGAATTTGATTAAAGTCCCTTCTTTAATCCATTGAATTTAATTAGTGTCTTTTGAGTTGGTTTTTGAAGCCTATAAATAGATGGCTTCCAATGTACTTTCAAATCAATTCACTTGAGAAATATATCTTTCTTTTTAGTTTTACTCATCTTTATGAGCTTTGTTCTTTGTTGGAGAGTTCATAGTCAAGAACTTATCAAGATCGTGAGCACCTTCTTGTGGCGTTCTCGTATTCCTTTGGTTCTTAGTTCTTTTAACTAACGAGTCAAGAACTTGCTCTAGGTGTGTTGGAGTCCCAATTATCGGGTACTTTGACGCCTATTCTATCCTATACGAAGGTTCCAAGTTACATTTAACTTGCGGGTCAACGTTTCGTATCAACTTTATTCAAAAACCTCTTATACATTAGCCTTCCATTCGATTAACCCTTCTAGATTCATACCAACTCCATCAAATTTTAGGAATATAATTGTCAATGCAGTCTTGTAATGCCTATTGTCATTTCTGTGATTCCGTCTTGGCTCCACTACCAGAATCTCTTCGGGGATGAACTGTCACCATTGATCAAGTTATAAAAGTCATCGTGATGTCCTCGATTAATTAAATGCACCAACTAATTGATTAACTGAGCGACCATTTGTTTAATCTGTTCCTCTATTTGTGTCGTGTGTAACATCCGACATTAAACCAGGTTAACAACTACGGCCTAATCAATATTTAATCGACAATTATAACCTAATCAGTGGTCACTAGAAATTAATCAAAGTGATTAACAAAGTTCATGAAGAAATTCAACTCAGTTAGAATCAAATTCATCGGTGCGATGAATCACGGAAATCAATTAATCCGATCAATTTACGATAGGATTAATTCAACTAAGTACATAATTATTAAGATTAGTAACACTATTCATGCATTAATACACTTACTTAACCTTAATGATGCAAGACTAAAACAAATCATCAAACAAATGCATTCAAAAGTATTTATGAATTTACATAAAAAGAGAAATACAAGAATACATTCTAAATTTATTTATACAAAAAAAAAAATTAAAATACATCAAAATATCTTCTAAAAATCTGCCCATAGGGATGTACAAGTAGGTTTTGACTTCATTTTTATGACACACACTTCCATAACCCATCAAAATCAAATCCTTTTCATCATCGTCTTTCATCTCATCCAACACTCCACTCAATCTCCACTTTGATGACCATTTTTCTCTATAAATAGAGAGATCATTTCTCATTCATCCTCACACATTTGCAAGAACAAAACCGCTCATTTTACTCTCTCAAAATCGTCCATAGCCACACACACACAACCAAAGTTGTTTTCTTCCATTATTCTTCAAGAATTCAAGCTTTTCAAGAGTTTCTTTGGTGCAACTAGTTCAAGAACAACTCTTCTACACATTTTCATATTTCTAATACATCAAAGTAAGTAAATACTAACTTATTACAACTTATATTTATGTTGATATAAGTCTTGCATAATATATATAATCACCAACATCAACACGTTTCACAAAAACTCAAGTTTATAAATCACTAGTTTTGTTTTAAGTTTGTTTTCTTCAAATGTGTTTATAAATATATAAACACATTATGTAAGTAATAAATATTATGAAAACAAGTTATATAAATGTGTTTTATAACTTTTATACAAGTAGTCTTTGAATAAAAAACAAGAATCACTAGTTATTTCAAGTTTATAAACTACGGATTTTCGGCAGAAAATTTACATCGACTTTGAAAAATCATAACTAATTCATAACTTAAGGAAATGTGTTGATTCTTGTCTCAAAAGTTAGATCTATGTCTTAACTATAGATCGGGAAGTTTTCATAATTTATTTTGGAGTTTAAGACCCCCAGAAATTATTTGGGAAACCGAAAGTTTGACAGCTCAAAAATGGCCAACATAGGGTTTTCAACAAGCTTTTTCCCCAACCTAAACATCTCGAAAAATGGCCGTTCTTGACTCTAAAAATTCTTTGTATATAGTAGTTTAATGTTCAAGAAAACCAAAGCCTAAAACGTTTTGGAGCTTGGTCAAAAACAGCCTCAAAGTAGGCCGAAAAACCTTCGAAAAAGCTCGAAAATTATATGTATATATATATATATATATATATATATATATATATATATATATATATATATATATATATATATATATATATATATATATATATATATATATATATATAAACTTGACGTTTTAAGTGGGTTTTATTCATAAACTTGTAATGTTGGGTGATTTAAGACATAAAAATCTATAAATATACATATTATCATATATGAGAGTTATTAATTCACTATTATCATTTAGGACTCGATTAAACACATCCGGTTTCATCACCCATCAATCTACGCAAATTTGCATTTTACGCTTGTATTTGTCATCACACTCACGGTGAGTCCTCATAGCCCTATTTTCACTATCTATTGGGGTGGAAATACATGCACTATTTTCATATGGACATCAAAACTGTTTATTTCTTATATGTATTACATGTGTGGATCCATCAGCCCTCAAATCATGAACCGTTAATTGCATTTATTCGCAAACGCGAATATATTGTGGATAGATATATCGGGAGTCATGTCCCCCATTCGGGCTAGTTCGGCTCGGCTAACAGCGGGTGCATATATATTCAACACACGGTATTACGTATGGGAATACTGCACAGGGCAAACTCATTTAATTAAGCTTCGGTTGCATGATGGTTTATGTAATACATACACAGAATTTATGCTTTATAAATTCAACTCATCTGATAATGTCCATACAACTGGTCTTTTCGCGTAAACCTATGAGTTCACCAACGATTTATTGACGTATTTTAGCATGTATTTTCAGGTGATTAAGGCATGCGCATGTATCGGAAGCATTCCAAGGCTTTCGTTCATTTTGGAGTCGCATCGTTTTCAAAATCGGAGATTTATTTGCATCTTTCCTGATAAACTAAATTGGGTATTTAAATCTTGGTATTTTAATAACTACTTATGCTGTATTTTGGTTATGTAAAAAAATGTTTATATTTGAAGATAAATCAATGTATTTTTGAAAACGTCCATATAGTGGTCGTTCGTTATGATTATGGTTACGCTTCCGCGACGTCACGTTTCGTTGCCAACCGGGGTAACGGGGTGTGACAGATTGGTATCAGAGCCATAGTTATAGTGAACAAGGTTGCATTAGTACCTACACTATAACTGTTACAAAAACTAAACTTTCTTCAAGAACTGTGAACACATATATGGACCCTGATGACAATAACATGTCGAACAATACGGTTATTATCCTCTTATACTCAGAGGATGAATTCTCACCCATGGAACAAGGAAGCCAAGGTGACACTGAGGTGTACTTTGGATCGGGAACCCACCCAGACCAAATCAATGACAATGTAATGGACCCGTTAAAGCACAAGGAGTGCAACTGTGGCTGTGCAACACAAATTGCTCCACCATCACCGCCACATATTCCACCCTACACCCTATTCAGAAACCATCCCAATGGACCATTTAAAAAATTCACCCCTAGGGAAAGGGTGTGACTAGCACAACGGGAGTCTATCCTCGTACCTGCCCATCAGCCAAGCCCGCCGCAGTGGTAACGGGAAAACATAAGAAAGTGGGGATGGATGCCTCACACACTCCAAGAGTGGAGAAATGAGGAAGGGATCCAAGTCCAGTTTGAAGTCGGAACATCATCTTCCTCTCAAGTGCCGACACTTACCCGGAGACCTACGTAACAAACGATTCCTCTGTTGGTGGCAAGGGCCGCCAGACACGACCTCCAATTTTGGCAAAATCCACCAAGAGGTCGGTGAGATCTTTGCAAGGATTAAGAAGAAGGAAATACGTACCACCAATAAACCTTGGGCCAACCAGAGTACCCTGGCGATTCAACAAGACGAAATCAACGAATTGTGACAGTGCCTAAAGCCCGCAGTGCAGAACTAACCTAACGACTTAACGCTCTGGAGTACGAGGAAACCCCGGAGGCATCTCATACTTAGTACCCTTTTATAGTACTTCTCTAGGCTTTACTATCCGATACATCTTAGGGTGTGTAAGGCTTAAGAATTTATCGGAAAATTCCAACGATATCATGTACAAAGATTTGGTTTCCAGCATTTTAATGAAAAACTAAGTTTTATCTATAACTAGGAGCATAAGGCTATGTAGTACGACAATCTGCCTAAGAAATTTCAAACCCATAGACTTATCCTCTTACCCCATTTGATACCACTTATGCATTTTTACTATTTGATATTGGTGCTGATAGGAGCTTTATATCCACTAAGTTCAGTAAGCAGATAAATTCCATTCTTACACCATTAAGTGCCACTTATGCTATTGAAGTTGATGACAGTAAGACGCTTAAGACGAATAATATAAGTCGAGGATGCTCCTTAGAATTAGTAGGCCAATTCTTTGAAATAGACTTGATGCCCGTCAAACTAAGAAGTTTTGACGTGGTCATAGGCATGGATTGACTATCGAAAAATCGTGCAAGAATAGTGTGCAACAAGAAGACGGTTCATATACCTTTAGTCAATAAGAATGTCCTTACTGTCCAAGGCAAAGCAAGAAATACCAAAGTAAGCATCATCTCTAGCATTAGGACCCTGAATTGTTGAAAGAGAGGGAGCCAAAGGAAAAGCGGCTCGAAAGTATTCTTATTATTTATGGTTACCACGAAGTTTTTCCAGAACACTTACCTAATCTCCCAACATCAAGGCAAGTCAAAATCAAAAATCAGCCTAGTATCAGGTGCTGCACCAGTGGCTCGAGCACCATGCCGATTAGCCCTATCAATAGTGTAAGAATCGTCCAACCAACTGTAGGATCTCCTAGATAAAAGGTTTATCAAATCGAGTTCCTCACTTTGTAGGAGCTCCAGTTTTGTTCATAAAGAAGAATGATGGAACCTTCAGAATGTGCATCAATTACCAAGAGGTAAATAAACTAAAAGAACTGATACCCGCTCACAATGATCAATGACTTGTTTGACCAAACTCAAAGAATTAATCTTCCACTCGAAGATCGACCTAAGGTCTGGTTATCATCAGGTTAGAGTTCACAAGAAAGATATTCCAAAGACAGCCTTCAGATTCCGTTACGGTCATCATAAATTCCTATTAATGCCGTTTGGATTAACCAGTGCCCCAACGGTATTCATTGACCTCATAAATCGGGTGTGCAAACCTTATATAGACAAATTCGTGATTGTATTCATGAATGACATCTTAATCTACTCACGAGACAAGGAGGAACACGAGCAAACGTTTAAGACTAATTCTAGAGTTGTTGAAGAAAGAACAACTATATGCCAAGCTTTCTAAGTTTGACTTTTGGCTAAGATGGGTGAAATTTCTCGGTCACGTGATCAATAGTAAAGGAATCCAAGTCGACCCCGCAAAGATCGAGGCTATCATGAATTGGTCAACTCTTACAACCCCCATAGAGATACGACAGTCCTTAAGACTTGCCACTTATTAAAGGCAATTATCAAAAATTTCTCAAAGATCACCGGAGCTCTTACAAAACTGACTAGAAAAGACATTATGTATGATTGGGGCGAGGATCAGGAGACGTCATTTCAGTTATAAAAGCACAAACTACGCATCGCACTTTTTTTTATCCGAGGGAAGCAAGAAATTTGTAGATTACTGTGACGCTTCACACAATGGGTTGATATAGAAAGATAGGGTCATAGCTTATACTTTATGAAAACTTAAGGTTCACTAGGTGAATTACACAACGCATGATCTAGAGCTTGGAGCAGTAGTCTTTATCCTTAAGAATTAGAGACATTAGTTGTACAGTAAGAATATGTACTCACAGACCATAAAAGCCTCCAACACATCTTGAACCAGAAAGAGTCGAATATGAGGTAGTATCGTTGATGGAGCTAATAAGTGATTGCAACTGTGAAATTCGTTATCAGCTGAGGAAAACTAATGTGGTTGCAGACGCTCAGAGGCGAAAGGAACGAGCCAAGCCGTTAAGAGTACAAGCCCTAGCTTATAACCATTCAACCAAACCTTCCTTCCTTAGTTCATGATGCACAAATAGAAGTCGTTAAGGAGGAAAATATGAAAAATGAAGCCCTGCACGGAATGGATAAATAGTTTGGGGTAAGGACTAATAAAAATATCGATATTTCATGAATAGAGTCTGATTACCTTGTTTTGGTGGAATAAGAAAGCTGGCTATGGATGAAGGACACAAATCAAGATATGTTGTTCACCCCGGATCCGATAAAATGTATCATGACCTCAAGGAGCTATGCGGGTAGCCTAACATGAAGGATGACATTGCCATATATGTCAACAAATTCCTAACATGCTCAAAAGTTTAGACAAAACATCAGAAATCATTTGGGTAATAGTCAACCGCCTAACAAAATTCGCGCATTCCTACCAATCAAGGAGAACAATAGGATGAATAAGCTAGTCCAAACAAGGAAGTCGTCTCCGGACACAGAGTGCCTATTTCAATCATTTCGAATACGGATAGTAGATTTACATCTAGATTTTTGGCAATTAGCTTTGGGTACAAACTTGGACATAAGTACCACATACCACCCTCAGACCGATGGTCAGAATGAAAGAATGATCCAAACCCTAGAACATACGTTAAGAGCCTGTGTGATGGATTTTGGGAAGTGTTGGGATACTCATTTGCCCTTAGTGGAATTATCGTACAACAACAACTATCACACAAGTCTTAACGTTGCTCCATTTGAGGCACTGTACGGACAAAAGTGTCGATCACCCCTTTCCTAGGCCAAAGTCAGGGATAGTCAAGTCATTGGCCCACAAATCATACTTGAGACCACCAAAAAGATAGTACAGATACGGAACCGACTAAAAGTTGCCCGCGATCGTCAAAAACGTTATGCAGACGCAAGGAGAAAATCCCTTGAGTTCCAATTAGGAGAATGGGTACTGATAAAAGTCTCGCCATGGAAGGGCGTGATACAATTTGGGAAACAAGGGAAACTGAACCCTTGTTATATCGGACCATTCAAGATTTTCAAAAGAATTTACCCGATAGCCTACCGACTCGATCTGCCCCCAGAGCTTAGTAACGTTCATAATACCTTCCACGTATCCAACCTTAAGAAATGTCTGGCTGATGAAACACTCGTCATACCAATGGACGAGCTGGAGTTAGACGATAAGTTGAACTTCGTTGAAAAACCCGTGGAAATAATGGACCGAGAAGTCAAGAAACTAAAGCACAGCCGGATCCCGATAATAAAAGTCAGATGGAACTCTAAGCGAGGTCCTGAGTTTACGTTTGAACGCAAAGATCAGTTTCGGGAAAAATACCCTCATCTGTTCTCAAATACTCAAGCAGTGTAGAACACGAGCTAATTTCGGGATGAAATTCCCTTAACAAGGGGAGACTGTAAGTAACATCCGGCGTTAAACCAGGTTAGCAAGTACGACCTAGTCAGTATTTAATAGCAAATTATAACCTAATCAGTGGTCATTAGAAATTAATCAAAGTGATTAACAAGGTTTATGAAGAAATTCCACTCAATTAGAATCAAATTCATCGGTGCGATGAATCAGGGAAATCAATTAATCCGATCGATTTACGATATGAAGGATTAATTCAACTAAGTACATAAATAAATTAAGATTAGTAACACTAATCATGCATTAATACACTTATTAAACCTTAATGATGCAAGACTAAAACAAATCATCAAACAAATGCATTCAAAAGTATTTATGAATTTACATAAAAAGGGAAATACAAGAATACATTCTAAATACATTTATACAAAAAAAAATTAAAATACATCAAAATATCTTCTAAAAATCTGCCCATAGTGAGGTACAAGTAGTTTTTGACTTCATTTTTATAACACACACTTCCATAACCCATCAAAATCAAATCATTCTCATCATCTTCTTTCATCTCATCCAACACTCCACTCAACCTCCACTTTGATGACCATTTTTCTCTATAAATAGAGAGATCATTTCTCATTCATCATCACACATTTGCAAGAGAAAAACCTCTCATTTTACTCTCTCAAAATCGTCCATAGCCACACACAAACAACCAAAGTTGTTTTCTTCCTTTATTCTTCAAGAATTCAAGCTTTTCAAGAGTTTCTTTGGTGCAACTAGTTCAAGAACAACTCTTCTACACATTTTCATACTTCTAATACATCAAAGTAAGTAAATACTAACTTATTACATCTGATATTTATGTTGATATAAGTCTTGCATAATATATATAATCACCAACAACAACAACAACACGTTTCATAAAAACTCAAGTTTATAAATCACTAGTTTTGTTTTAAGTTTGTTTTCTTCAAATGTGTTATAAATATATAAACACATTATGTAAGTATAAATATTATGAAAACAAGTTGTATAAATGTGTTTTATAACTTTTATACAAGTAGTGTTTGAATAAACAACAAGAATCACTAGTTATTTCAAGCTTATAAACTACGGATTTTCGGCAGAAAATTTACATCGACTTTGAAAAATCATAACTAATTCATAACTTAACAAATTGAGTTGATTCTTGTCTCAAAACTTAGATCTATGTCTTAACTATAGATCGGGAAGCTTTCATAATTTGTTTTGGAGTTTAAGACCACCAGAAATTATTTGGAAAACCGAAAGTTTGACAGCTCAAAAATGGCCAACATAGGGTTTTCAACAAGTTTTTTCCCCAACCTAAACATCTCGAAAATTGGCCGTTCTTGACTTTAAAAATTCTTTGTATGTAGTAGTTTAATGTCCAAGAAAACCAAAGCCTAAAACGTTTTGGAGCTTGGTCAATAACAGCCTCAAAGTAGGCCGAAAAACCTTCAAAAAAGCTGGAAAATTATATATATATAAATTCGACGTTTTAAGTGGGTTCTATTTATAAACTTGTAATGTTGGGTGATTTAAGACATAAAAATCTGTAAATATACATATTATCATATATGAGAGTTATTAAGTCCCTATTATCATTTAGGACTCGATTAAACACATCCGGTTTCATCACCCATCAATCTACACAAATTTGCATTTTACGCTTGTATTTGCCATCACACTCACGGTGAGTCCTCATAGCCCTATTTTCACTATCTATTGGGGTGGAAATACATGCACTATTTTCATATGGACATCAAAACTGTTTATTTCTTATATGTAATACATGTGTGGATCCATCAGCCCTCAAATCATGAACCGTTAATTGCATTCATTTGCAAGCGCGAATATATTGTGGATAGATCTATCGGGAGTCATGTCCCCCATTCGGGTTAGTTCGGCTCGGCTAACAACGGGTGCATATATATTCAACACACGGTATTACGTATGGGAATACTTCATAGGGCAAACTCATTTAATTAAGCTTCGGTTGCATGATGGTTTATGTAATACATACACGGAATTTATGCTTTATAAATTCAAGTCATCTGATAATGTCCATACAACTGGTTTTTTCGCGTAAACCTATGAGCTCACCAACAATTTGTTGACGTATTTTAGCATGTATTTTCAAGTGATTAAGTCATGCGCAATTATCGGAAGCATTCCAAGGCTTCCGTTCATTTTGGAGTCGCATCTTTTTCAAACTCGGAGATTTATTTGCATCTTTCCTGATAAACTAAATTGGGTATTAAAATCTTTGTATTTTAAGAACTACTTATGCTGTATTTTGGTTATGTAAAACAATGTTTATATTTGAAGTTAAATCAATGTATTTTTTAAAACGTCCATATAGTGGTCGTTCGTTATGATTATGGTTACGCTTCCGCGACGTCACGTTTCGTTGCCAACCGGGGTAACGGGGTGTGACATCGTGAATCATGGCTCCAATTCCCATTCATATGTATGGCACTATGCGATGCGCTATCATGTAGACTCCTAGCCATTAACGACATACATTCGTTATCACACACATCGTTAAATTATAAAAACCTCTTCTACCATCGGCAACCATTCGATTAACCATTCTGGATTAAGACTAACTTCGTCAAATTCTAGGACTCTAATAATCAATACGACATTTCAATGCCTATTGTCGTCCCAGTTATTCCATCTTAGCTACTCTACCAGATTCTCTTGGGGACGAATTGTCACCATTGAACGAGTTCTCAAAGTCATCATAATGTCCACGATTAATTAAATCCACTATTTGATTGGTTAACTGAATGACTACTTGATCTATTTGTTCCTCCATTTGTGTCATGAATCGTGGTTTCAATTCCCAAACATATGCATTGCACCAATGATACCCGTTCGTTATCACACGCCTCTTTGAATTGAAAATCCTCTTCTATAGTAGCCAACCATTAGATTAACCATTCTGGATTAAGAATAACTCCATCAAATTCTATGATTTCAATTGTCAATCGGCCTTTCAATAACAATTGTCATTTTCATGATTCCGTCTTAGCCGCTCTACCAGATTTCGTTCGGTAACAGAGCATCACCAATGAACGAGTTCTCAAAGTCATCATCCTGTCCATGATTAACCAAATCTAGTTTCTGATTAGTTAACTGAATGACAAATTGATTTATCTATTCATCTATTCGTGTCATAAATATTGGCTCTAGTTCCCGTTCATGTGCAGGCACCATGCTGATGCCCTACCATGTAGACCGGTAGCTATCAAGGATACACATTCATTGTCACACACTACTTGGAATTGAAAACTTCTTCTGCAATAGTTATCCATTCAAATAACCTATTTGAGATTTAAACTAACTCCATCAAATTCTAGGACTTTATTCGTTAGTCCAGCCTTTCAATAACTATTGTCGTCCAAATGATTCTGTCTAAGCCGCTCTACCAAATTCTCTTCGGTGACAAACCGTCATCATTGAATGAGTTCACAAAATCATCTTCAGGTCCATGATTAATCAGCCACCATCCGATTGATTAACTGAACGACCACCTGATCTTTTTGTTATTCCATTAACGCTACACTTTCGATAGCCCACAACTCTTTGAATCGAAACCCTCTTCTAAAGTCGCCATCCATTTGGTTAGTGCTTCTTGATTAAGACTAACTTCATGAAATTCTAGGTCTCCGATCGTCAATCTGACCTTCCAATGCCATTGTCATCCTCACAATTTCGTCTTATCTTCTTTACCAGATTCTCTTTGGGGAAAAACTGTCACCATTGAACGACTACTCAAAGTCATCATGATTAATTAAATCCACCATCTGATTAATTAATTGAATCATCACTTGATCTATCTGTTCCCCCATTCGTGTCGTGAATTGTGGCTTTAGTTCCCGTTCATATGCATGGCACCATGCGATTTTTCCTATCATCTAGAGTAGTGACCATCAATGATACACGTTCGTCGTAATCACATACCTCATTGAATTGAAAAACCTCTTCTACAATAGCCAACCATTCGTTTAACTCTTTTGGATTAAGAGTAACTCTATTAAATTCTAAGATTTCAATCGTCAATCGGTTGTCCAATGTAAAATCCCATTTTCTGAGTTATTGTGTGTAATTATTTTAGTGGATATCTAAATTAATAATATTGCGTTGGCCCAATTATCTCCCGAGTAGTGGATCGATGCGTGTCGGGATTGTGAATTGCGTGTTGTCGAGTTGTCAATTTATTGAATTTAATTGTGTTTATGGGTTTGTGGATTTATTTGAGTTAAGTGGATATTAATTGAGAAAATGGAGTATCGGGTTTGGGTTATTGAGTCGTAACCCGTTTAAAAGTGGAAAATATATATGTATACGAGCTCTCCTTTTCTTCTCCTTTCCAAAAATAGAAGCGTGCAGTGTGTGTATGAAGTCTGTGTGTGAAAAGTGTGTATTGTGTGTGCGTGATCTTTCCAGCAGCCAAAAAGAATTCAATTAGCTAGGAGTGATTCTGGAAATTGAGTTCACCATCTTCCTTTGAAGTTCTTGAGTTGCAAGAAGGTAAGAAACCTTGATTGGTATATTAATTTCGAATTATGTGTTGTTGGGATCATGTGGAAGGAGTAAGGGGCTGTTATGTATTAAATATCTGGGTTTTCTATGGTTGAAATCGAGTAAAGAAGGGAGTTAACCTTCTGGATGACCATGGAAATCTAAGCAGGGACGAAGCTGACCACAGGGATAGCGGTTGCGACCGGGTGGTCGTGGTCGCGACGCGATCGAGTTTTTGGGTCGGATTCGGCTTTCGGCTTTGGGTCAGGCTTGGGTCGAGATTTGGGGGTCTGGTTGGGATTATTTGTGGGCTTCGGGTCAGTTATAGAGTCGTGTCTTGGTCTATTTTGAGTATCAGTTGGGCCTGAATTAACAGTCTAGGATCTATGTGATTTCTGAGACGAGCCAACAACGAGCTGAGCCGAGCCAGAGCTTTCGAGATTAGTGGATTGACCAGGTGAGTACTCGAGTCCTTTTCCAAACCGCGGGATCGTTTTATGAGTCATAGTTGGGTCGCTATTATTGTGCGTGTATATTGTGTAATGCGTATGAGACAGGGACGTGGGCTTCAGGTATGATTCTGCTCTTACATATGTGTTGTATGTGCATGAGATGAGTTCTAATCCAGGGGTCCGTGATGAGTTCCATACGGATGGTGATTCGTGATGAGTGATCGCGCGGGCTGATTGACCCTAACAGTCCTAGGGGCGTGTATACACGGCAGAGCCTGTAGCCGGTTCGCGCCCGTGCTATAGGTTTATTGCTAACCAACGTTGTGCACGGTCGTTAGCTAGGGAGGTGTCCCCACAGTGATTGTGTGCAGGGTTGTGGATCTCATGCTTTGTGTTCATACCTGAGTTATATTGTTGATTGCCAGGGAAAGGGATAGAGATGGTTATGCGTGTACGTGCTATGTGTATGTGTGTTATGTGCTTACCATGCAAAGTCTAACCCTCGCGTACTCACGAGCTTTCGAGCTTACATATTCGAGTCCACCATGTTCAGGGAATCAGAGAAAGTGATGTGATCTCACCTGATGAATATGAGATTCATCACGAGTTGCCCGATCGTTCTATTGTATGTTATTATGATATATGTATAGATCCACGACCCGTTGCCTGTAAACGCGGCAAGAGCCTTGGTATAGATAGTGAAACCGCGACCCGTTGTCTTGAAAGAGGCAGGAACCTTGGTATAAGAAAACACCACAACCAACCCCACCAAGTTGATTGATAAGTTTTGAACGCCACAAGGTAAAATCTGAACACCAGAAGCCTTATGGGAAACTACAACCATTGCCAATCCCGGAATGTGGGACCACATAACCACGGACTTCGTGATGAAGCTGCCTAGGACTAAACGAAATCATGACTTTGTATGGGTAATAGTGGATCGACTCACCAAGCCGGCACACTTCCTCCCTATTCGTGAAGACTAACACCTTGACAAACTGGCTGAACTGTACGTGAAAGAAATATGACAACCAAAGGCGCAAGGCAATTGCGTTTGAGGTTGGTGATAAGGTAATGCTGAAAGTCTCGCCAAGGAAAGGTGTAGTAAGGTTCGCAAACGGGGGAAGTTAAGCTCTCTGTTTGTTGGTCCTTTTGAAATACTTGATCGTGTAGGACTGCAAACCTACAGATTAAGACTGTCTCCAAAAATGTTGGGGATTTATGACATGTTTCACGTTAGTAATCTTCGAAAGTGCTTGATTGACGCTGAAGCTGTGATACCTTGGAAAGACGTGAAAATTGACGAACAGCTGCGTTACGAAGAAGAGCCTGAACGCATAGTGGATCGAAAGACTATGAAGCTGCGCAACAAGGAAATTCCAATGGTGCTAATCCAGTGGAAATACCACAAGGGATCTGCACAAACTTGGGAACGAGAGGACGAGATTTGGCAAAAGTATCCAAAGTTGTTCATGTCTTATACGATTCCGAGGACGGAATTAGTTCAACGGGTGAAGTTTGTAACAACCTGTAATTTATAAAATATAAATTATAGCAACAAACTTTGGATAATTAAGTAATTTTGCCTAATTGTGGTTCATTATGTGAAATTATGTGAAGTAATGTGAAATATGTGCCTTGTATGTAATTAATCATAAAAAGTTATAATTAATTAAGGAAACTTGCTTAAATTAGTTCAGATAAATTTAAACAATTAAATTTAGCTAATTGAAAGACTAATGACTTGAGAATAATGAAAATAGACTAAAAATAATCAAATTGGTATAAAAAGACACGTTCTAGCAAAAAGAAATACCTCCTTGCTATTTCTTGCATTTAAATTGCAAAATAAGGACAAACAATGGTAAATAAAGCATTTTCATTAAGGTAAATCAGTCTTTTAATTATTAAGGGCTGGAATTCGGATTTTGTGAGGGGCAAAAGGCTGAAATTGTTCATTCATTTCTACCTCCAAAAATCAGATTTTGAAGTTGAGAGCTTCTCTCTCTAAAAACCCTCTCCAAATCCCAACTTCTCTCTAAGATTTCTCCCAATCTACTTGGCCAAATCTTGAGTTCTTTATATCATTGGAAAGCTCTTAAGGAGTACTACAAGATTCTACAGTTGCATATTGATTTTGGTTTGGATCTAAGGTAAGACCACCCATAAACTCTTCATATTTTCGATTTTTATGTTGAAATCAGAAATTCCGATTCCGAAATCGTTTGAGGCTGTTTGTACGAGTTTAGGACTTGATTCTTGCTTGGAAATAATTTGCAAATAACTACCCAAGTGTTCTAATACCTGGACCAAGGTTATTTTCATGTTTTCCCCTTCTTCTTGGTTTAAGCCTAAAAAACGCAACTCTTCTTGCTGCTGTGCTGTCAAACGAAAAACAGAAAAAGGGGTTGTTCAGGCATTTTAATGAACTGAAAACGGATTAGAAATAGACCTAATCCGGTCTTAGACATGTCCCTTAATGTTCTTGTGAGTTTGGACCAGGAAACGAATGCTTAAAGGCTGAAGTTTTGGACCAAAAACTCGAAGACAGCAGCAGCCCTTGGCTAAGCTGTTGTCCAAGAATTAAATGGGTTAAAAAATCCGATTGTTTGTTGCTATGTGGCTTAGAATTGACCCAAATTTGCTTGGCTATGTCTTGTGTGTGAAATGGATCTATTTTGGGACCAAATTAATGCAATTATCAGGTTTAAAAAGTTTAAAAATGGCCCTTGATGCTCTCAGTTTTTGACAGCCTTTTTAAGGCTTTTAAATCTGAAATTTGCTCTTAAGTGTTGTTAATCTGATTGGTAAATGCTTGGATAGGTTAAAGGGACTTGATTTTGAAATAACTACCCAAAAAAGACTTGTACATGTTTTGTTATGCCATTGGATTTGATTTTGAACATTAAAAAGACTTGGACAGAAGGAATAGAAACTCGGCCGTAAAAGTTTGTGAGCCATGAATCACGAACAAGTTCGTGAGGCTTCATAAGTTCGTGACGCTTCATAAGTTCGTGAGGCATGATAAGTTCATGAGGCATCATAAGTTCGTGAGGCTTCATAAGTTCGTGAGGCATCATAAGTTCGTGAAGCATGATTGGACCTTACAAATGATCAAAACATGAATTTGATGTATTTTGACTTGATAAACTTGAATATATATATATATATATATATATATATATATATATATATATATATATATATATATATATATATATATGACCTGTTGTTCCAACTGTTGGGCCTCACTGGGCCTAATGTGTAACATCCGGCATTAAACCAAGTTAGCAACTACGACATAATCAGTATTTAATAAATAATTATAATCTAATCAGTGGTCATTAAAATTAATCAAAGTGATTCACAAGGTTCATAAAGAAATTCAACTCGATTAGAATCAAAATAATCGGTGCGATGAATCGGGAAATCAATTAATCCGTCGATTTACGATATGATGGATTAGTTCAACTAAGTACATAATTAATCTATGATTAGTGACACTAATCGTACACTAATACAAGTACTTAACATTAATTATGCAAGACTAAAACAATTCATTAAAACAATGCATCAAAAAGTATTTATGAATTTACAAGAAAAGGGAAATACAAGAATACATTTCTAAATACATTTATACAAAAAAATGAAAATACCCCATAATTATGGCCCCATGGCCGGCCAACTTAGGGGGGCTACAACCTCCATTTGACTTCTTAATATTTTATTCAAGAGACCATGCACAATCAACATCAAGTCTTTCACACCTCTCCCTTTAATTTCAACTCATCCAACACTTCACTCAACCTCCATTTGATGATCACTTTTTCTATATAAATAGAGACCAACTCTTTCATTTTATTCACACCATCTAAACAACAAAAAATCTCTTTCTCTCCTCTCCTTGAACCCGGCCACAAGGATGCCCAAGAACACCAAAATTCCAACTTTGTGTTCTTGCAATATTTTAAGCATTCTTGGTTTGAATCTTCAAGAGTTTCAACTTCCACTTGTTTTTCATACTCCTAATACCCCAAAGTAAGTAAATACTAGCTTATTACATCTTATATTTATGTTTATATAAGTCTTGCATAATATATATATAATCACCAACAACAACAAGTTTCATAAAAACTCAAGTTTATAAGTCACTAGTTTTGTTTTTAAGATGTTATCTTCAAATGTGTTTATAAATATATAAACACATCATATAAGTGTAAATATTATGAAAACAAGTGATATATATGTGTTTTATAACTTTTATACAAGTAGATTTTGAACAAACAACAAGAATCACTAGTTATTTCAAGTTTATAAACTACGGATTTTCGGCAGAAAATTTACATCGACTTTGAAAAATCATAACTAATTCATAACTTAACGAAATGAGTTGACCCTTGTCACAAAAGTTAGATCTATGTCTTAACTATAAATCTGGAAGTTTTCACAATTTATTTTGGAGTTTAAGACCCCCAGATATTATTTGGGAAACCGAAAGTTTGACAGCTCAAAAATGGCAAACATAGGGTTTTCAACAAGCTTTTTCCCCAACCTAAACATCTCGAAAAATGGTCGTTCTTGACATTAAAATTTCTTTGTATATATTAGTTTAATGCCCAAGAAAACCAAAGCCTAAATCGTTTTAGAGCTTGGTCAAAAACACCCTCAAATTAGGCCAAAAACCTTCGAAAAAAGCTGGAAAATTATATATAAAATAAACTTGAGGTTTTAAGTGGGTTTTATTTAAAAACTTGTAATGTTGGGTGATTTAAAACATAACACCATTTATACATACATATATCGTATATGGGAGTTATTAAATCCATTATATTATTTAGGACTCGGTTAAACGCGTCCGGTGTCATCACTCATCAACCACGAAAATTGTCGTTTTTACGATCATTTTGCCATCAACATGCGGTGAGTCTTCATAGCCCCTATTTTCACTATCTATTGGGGTGGAAATACATGCACTGTTTTCATATGGACATCAAAATGATTTATTTCTTACATGAATTACACATGTGGATCCATCAGCCCTCAAATCATGAACCGTTAATTGCATTTATTTGCAAGCGCGAATATATTGTGGATAGATCTATCGGGAGTCATCCCCCCATTTGGGTTAGTTCGGCTCGGCTAACAACGGGTGCATATATATTCAACACACGGTATTACGTATGGGAATACTGCACAGGGCAAAATCATTTAATTAAGCTTCGTTTGCATGATGGTTTATGTAATACATACACGGAATTTATGCTTTATAAATTCAAATCATCTGAGAATGTCCATACAATTGGTCTTTTCGCGTAAACCTATGAGCTCTCCAACAATCTGTTGACGTATTTTAACATGTATTTTCAGGTGATTAAGGCATGCGCATTTATCGGAAGCATTCCAAGGCTTCCGTTCATTTTGGAGTCGCATCATTTTCAAACTCGGAGGTTTATTTGCATCTTTCTTGATAAACTAAATTGTGTATTCAAATCTTGGTATTTTAAGAACTACTTACGCTGTCTTTTGGTTATGTAAAACAATATTTATATTTGAGTTAAATCAATGTATTTTTATAAAACGTCCATATAGTGGTCGTTCGTTATGATTATGGTTACGCTTCCGCACTCGTCACGCCTCGCTGCCAACCGGGGTAGCAGGGTGTGACAGATTGGTATCAGAGCCATAGTTATAGTGAACTAGGTTGCATTAGTAACTAGACTATAATTGTTACAAAAACTAAACTTTCTTCAAAAACTCTGAACATACGTATGGACCCTAATGACAGAAACATGTCAAACAATACAATTATTATCCTTTTTGACTCTAAGGATGAACACTTACCCATGGAACCAGGAAGCTAAAGTGACACTGAGGTGTCCTTTGGATCGGAAACCCTCCCAGACCCAATCAATGACGATGTAATGGACTCGTCAAAACACAAGGAGGGCAACTGTGGCCCTGCAGCACAAATTACTCCACCATCACCACCACGTATTCCATCCTACACCCTATTCAGAAACCATCCCAATGGACCATTGAAGAAGATCACCCCTAAAGGGTGTGACTGGCACAACGGGAGTCTATCCCGGTACCTGCCCATCAGCCAAACCCACCGCAGTAGTGACGGGCAAACATAGGACAGTGGGGATGGATGCCCCACACTCTCCACTAGTGGAGAAACGAGGAGGGGATCCAAAGCCAGTTTGAAGTCAGAACACCATCTTCCACTCAAGTGCTGACACTTACCCAGAAATCTATGTAACAAACGATGCCCCTGTTGGTGGCAAGGGCCGCCAGACACGACCTCCAATTTTGAAAAAATCCACCAAGAGGTCGGTGAGATCTTTGCAAGGATTAAGCAGGAGATAATACGAACCACCAATAAACCTTGGGGCCTACCAGAATATCCAGGAGATTCAAGAAGACGAAATTGACTAATTGGGACAGCGCCTAGCAGAGCGCAAAGCCTGCAATGCAGAACTAACCCGATGACTTAACGCTTTGGAGTACGAGGGAACCCCGAAGGCATCTCATACTTAGTACCCTTTCACCATTTTATAGTATTTCTCTAGGTTTTACTATCTGATATATCTTAGGGTATGTAAGGCTTAAAAATTTATCGAAAAATTCCGACCATGTCATGTACAAAGATTAGGTATCAAGAATTTTAATGAAGAACTAAGTTTTATCAATAACTATGTGCATGAGGATATGTAGTACGACAATCTGCCTAAGAAATTTCCAACACGTAGACTTATCCTCTTACCCCATTAGATACCACTCATGCATCTCTATTATTTGATACTAGTGCTGATAGGAGCATTATATCCACTAAGTTCACTAAGCAGATAAATTCCATCCTTACGCCATTAAGTGCTACTTATGCTATTGAGGTTGACGACAGTAAGACGCTTAAGACAAATAATATAAGTCGAGGATGCTCCTTAGAATTAGTAGGCCAACTCTTTGAAACAGACTTGATGCCCGTCAAACTGGGAAGTTTTGACGTGGTCATAGGCATGGATTGACTATCGAAAAATTGTGCGGAAATAGTGTGCAACAAGAAGACGGTTCATATACCTTTAAGAAGGTCCTTACTGTCCGAGGCAAAACAAGAAATACCAAAGTAAGCATCATCACTAGCATTAGGGCCCTGGAGTGTTGACAAAGAGGAAGCCAAAGGAAAAGCGGCTCGAAAATATTCTTATTTATAGTTACCCCAAAGTTTTTCCAGCACACATACCTGAACTCCCAACATCGAGGCAAGTCAAATTCAAAAATCGGCCTAGTATCAGGTGATGCACCAGTAGCTCGAGCACCAGGCCGATTAGCCCCATCAATATTGTAAGAATCGTCCAACCAATCGTGGGAGCTCTTATATAAATGGTTTATCAAACCGAGTTCCTCGTTTTGTAGGAGCTCCAGTTTTGTTTATAAAGAAGGATGGAGCCTTCAGAATGTGCATCAATTACCGAGAGCTAAATAAACTAAGAGAGTCGATATCCGCTCACAATGATCAATGACTTGTTTGACCAAACTCCAAGAATTATGCTTCTATTCGAAGATCGACCTAAGGTCTGGTTATCATCAGTTTAGGGTTCACAAGAAAGAAAGTCCAAAGACAGCCTTCAGATTCCGTTACGGTCATCATATATTCCTATTAATGCCATTTGAATTAACCAGTGCCCCAACGGTATTCATGGACCTCATAAATCAGGTGTGAAAACCTTATCTAGACAAATTCGTGATTATATTCATGAATGACATCTTATTCTACTCACAAAACAAGGAGGAGCACAAGCAAACACTTAAGCCTGATTCTAGAGTTGTTGAAGAAAGAACAATTATATGCCAAGCTTTCTAAGTTTGACTTTTGGCAAAGATAGGTAAGATTTCTCAGGCACGTGATCAATAGTAAAGGGATCCAAGTCGACCCCACAAAGATCAAGGCCATCATGAATTGGTCAACACTTAGAATCCCCATAGAGATACGACAGTCCTTAAGACTCGCCACTTATTATAGGCAATTATTAAAAATTTCTCAAGGATCGCCGGAGCTCTAACAATACTGACCCGAAAAGACATTAAGTATGATTGGGGTAAGGATCAGGAGACATCATGTCAGTTATTATATCACAAACTGTGCAACGCGCTTATTTTATCCAAGGCAAGTAAGAAATTTGTAGATTATTGTGACGCTTCACACAATGGGTTGATATAGAAAGATGGGGTCATAGCTTATACTTTTTGAAAACTTAAGGTTCACTAGATGAATGACACAATGCATGATCTAGATCTTGGAGCAGTAGTAGTCTTTATCTTTAAGACTTGGAGACATTAGTTGTACAGTAACAAGTGTACTACACTCACAGTCCATAAGGGCCTCCAACACATCTTGAACCAGAAGGAGTCGGATATGAAGTAGTGCCATTGGATGAAGCTAATAAGTGATTGCAACTGTGAAAAATCATTATCACCTAAGGAAAACTAATGTGGTTGCAAACGCTCAGGCGAAAGGAACGAGCCAAGCCGTAAAGAGTACAAGCCCTAGTTTATAACCATTCAACCAAATTTTCCTTCCTTAATTCATGATGCACAAATAGAAGTCGTTAAGTAGGAAAATATGAAAAATGAAGCCCTGCACGGAATGGATAAATAGTTGGGATAAGGACTAATAAAAATCGATATTTCATGAATAGAGTCTGATTACCCTGTTTTGGTGGAATAAGAAAGCTGGCTATGGATGACGGACACAAATCAAGATATGTCGTTCACCCATCATCCGATAAAATGTATCATGACCTTAAGGAGCTATACGGGTGGCCTATCATGAAGAATGACATTGCCACATCTGTCTACAAATTCCCAACATGCTCCAAAGTTAAGACAAACATTAGAAACTATTTGAGTAATAGTTGACCGCCTAACAAAATCCGTGCATTCCTACTAATCAAGAAGAACAATAGGAAAAAAAAGCTAGTCCAAACGTACCTCAAGGAAGTCATCTTCGAACACGGAGTGCCTATTATAATCATTTCAGATACGGATAGCAGATCTACATCTAGATTTTTGGCAATCGTTACAGCAGGCTTTGGGTACAAACTTGGACATGAGTACCACATATCACCCTCAGACCGATGGTCAGAATGAAAGGACGATTCAAACCCTAGAACATACATTAAGAGCCTATGTAATGGATACTCAATTGCCTTGGTGGAATTATCGTACTGCAATAGCTATCACTCGAGTATTTAAGCTGCTCCGTTTGAGGCCCTCAACGGACGAAAGTGTCGATCACCGATTTATTGGGAAGAAGTAGAAGATAGCCAAATCACTGGCACTAAGATCATTCACGAAACTACCGAAGGGATAGTACAGATACGGAACTGACTAAAAGTTGCCTGTGATTGTCAATAAGTTATGCAGATGTAGGGAGAAAATCCCCTGAGTTCTAATTAGGAGAACGAGTACCGATGAAAGTCTAGCCATGGAAGGGCGTGATACGATTTAAGGAAAAACAAGGATAACTGAATCCTTGTTACATAGGACAATGCAAGGTCTTAAAAAGAATTGGACAATTAGCTTATCATTTATAGCTGCCACCCGAGCTTAGCAGCATGCACAATACCTTCCATGTATCGAATCTGAAGAAGGGTTTGGTAGAGGAGACACTTGTTACCCCCTTGGAAGAGATCCAGCTAACTGATAAACTTTGCTTCATCAAAGAGGCGGTTGAAATCATGGACCGTAAGGTCAAAGGATTGAAACACAGTTGTATACCCATCCTCAAGGTCAGATGGAATGCTAGACATGGACCAGAATTTACTTAGGCATGCAAAGGCCAGTTTAAGCAAAGATACTCTCATCTACTCTTAAGTAACAATACCCCTGAGGAAACAGGATAAAATTTCGGGACGAAATTCCCTTTATAGGGGGAGACTGTAACATCCGGCATTAAACCAAGTTAGCAACTATGATATAATCAGTATTTAATAACCAATTATAACCTAATCAGTGGTCATTAGAAATAAAGTGATTAACAAGGTTCATGAAGAAATTCAACTCAATTAGAATCAAATTCAACGGTGCGATTAATCGGGAAATCAATTAATCCGATCGATTTACGATATGATGCATTAGTTCAACTAAGTACATAATTAATCTATGATTAGTGACACTAATCATACACTAATACAACTACTTAACATTAATTATGCAAGACTAAAACAATTCATTAAAACAATGCATCCAAAAGTATTTATTAATTTACAAGAAAAATGAAATACAAGAATACATTTCTAAATACATTTATACAAAAAAATGGAAATACCCCATAATTATGGCCCCATGGCCGGCCAACTTAGGGGGGCTACAACCTCCATTTGACTTCTTAATATTTTATTCAAGAGACCATGCACAATCAACATCAAGTCTTTCACACCTCTCCCTTTCATTTCAACTCATCCAACACTCCACTCAACCTCCATTTGATGATCACTTTTTCTATATAAATAGAGACCAACTCTTTCATTTCATTCACACCATCTAAACAACAAAAATACTCTTTCTCTCCTCTCCTTGAATCCGGCCACAAGGATGCCCAAGAACACCAAAATTCCAACTTTGTGTTCTTGCAATATTTTAAGCATTCTTGGTGCAATCTTCAAGAGTTTCAACTTCTACTTGTTTTTCATACTCCTAGTACCCCAAAGTAAGTAAATACTAGCTTATTACATCTTATATTTATGTTTATATAAGTCTTGCATAATATATATATAATCACCAACAACAACAAGTTTCATAAAAACTCAAGTTTATAAGTCACTAGTTTTGTTTTTAAGATGTTTTCTTCAAATGTGTTTATAAATATATAAACACATCATATAAGTGTAAATATTATGAAAACAAGTGATATATATATGTGTTTTATAACTTTTATACAAGTAGATTTTGAACAAACAACAAGAATCACTAGTTATTTCAAGTTTATAAACTACGGATTTTCGGCAGAAAATTTACATCGACTTTGAAAAATCATAACTAATTCATAACTTAACGAAATGAGTTGATTCTTGTCTCAAAAGTTAGATCTATGTCTTAAATATAAATCTGGAAGTTTTCATATTTTATTTTGGAGTTTAAGACCCCCAGAAATTAATTGGGAAACCGAAAGTTTGACAGCTCAAAAATGGCCAACATAGGGTTTTCAACAAGCTTTTTCCCCAACCTAAACATCTCGAAAAATGGTCGTTCTTGACTTTGAAAATTCTTTATATATAGTATTTTAATGCCCAAGAAAATCAAAGCCTAAATCGTTTTGGAGCTTGGTCAAAAACAACATCAAAGTAGGCCGAAAAACCTTCGAAAAAGCTGGAAAATTATATATAAAATAAACTTGACGTTTTAAGTGGGTTTTATTTAAAAACTTGTAATGTTGGGTGATTTAAAACATAACCACATTTATAAATACATATTATCATATATGGGAGTTATTAAATCCCTTATATTATTTATAACTCGGTTAAACGCGTCCGGTGTCATCACTTATCAACAACGAAAATTGTCGTTTTTACGATTATTTTGCCATCAACATGCGGTGAGTCTTCATAGCCCCTATTTTCACTATCTATTGAGGTGGAAATACATGCACTGTTTTCATATGGACATCAAAATGGTTTATTTCTTATATGAATTACACATGTGGATCCATCAGCCCTCAAATCATGAACCGTTAATTGCATTTACTTGCAAGCGCGAATATATTGTGGATAGATCTATCGGGAGTCATGCCCCCCATTCGGGTTAGTTCGGCTCGGCTAACAGCGGGTGCATATATATTCAACACACGGTATTATGTATGGGAATACTGCACAGGACAAACTCATTTAATTAAGCTTTGGTTGCATGATGGTTTATGTAATACATACACGAAATTTATGCTTTATAAATTCAACTCATCTGATAATGTCCATACAATTGGTCTTTTCACGTAAACCTATGAGCTCACCAACAATTTGTTGACGTGTTTTAGCATGTATTTTCAGGTGATTAAGGAGGCATGCGCATTTATCGGAAGCATTCTAAGGCTTCCGTTCATTTTGGAGTCGCATCATTTTCAAACTCGAAGATTTATTTGCATCTTTCTTGATAAACTAAATTATGTATTCAAATCTTTGTATTTTAAGAACTACTTACGCTGTATTTTGGTTATGTAATACAATATTTATATTTGAGTTAAATCAATGTATTTTTTAAAAACGTCCATATAGTGGTCGTTCGTTATGATTATGGTTACGCTTCCGCATTCGTCACGCCTCGCTGCCAACCGGAGTAGCAGGGTGTGACATAATGGTCCGATTAATGCTCTTTAATGTCCTAAACATGCACCACTTGATCCATTGACTTTGGGACTTAACTCACAACAGAAAAAACACTTGTTTTATTGTTGTGGACCCTTAGAAACTGAAATGACCTGCATGGCTTTGCTATAATTGAAAATGACCTTGAACGAATGTCACATCCTTGCTTTAATCACGCTTGCTTAACCCCAAGAATAAATACAACAGACATAATACATCACATTAAGTCTAAAGCTTGCATAAATCTAAATAAAGTATTACAAGGTTCATTGCTAAGTTGCAAAAACATCACAATATAAATAAAGCAGCTACCCAAATCCCAAGGCAGCTCAATACAATACCACAAGCTGAAAAGTGAGCTAAAGTCCTCTGGGTTGATCAGATAAAAGACCTAAGCAGATGGTCCAGCTTGCTCTTTACCTTTGCCTGTAAAAATTGTTAGTAGCAACTGTAAGCTAATTGCTTAGTGAGTTAACAGATATTCATGATGCTTGTAATATATGTGGCGAAAGTGCCTATAAACGCTGTAATGCTTGCTTGCTTGCTTAATACCCATAATGAATGCTTGCACAATTGAGACATTTCACGCAGAAAGGAGATGCCACCACTAGGGGTTACCGCTGACAGATGATCAATCTGTGATGCGGGGCTAGCTACCTGCATAATGCTTGGGATAGTGGTGAGCATCGGAATTGCTTGCTTGTAAAGTAAAATGCTTATGAATGCACAAAGAAATGCTCATACAAGGCTTGCTGTACAATATTGTTAGGATCTGAAACTAATTAACCAAGACTAACTGATTTGAATTTATCAAAGTAGAAATCAATAATCTTGCTTTGAATCAAAGTTTAATTAAGAAGTTTGCGGAATAACACTTAATTATTTTAACAAAAGCTTTCAGAATCAATAGCAAATAAACACAAGAAATAATCAAAACTGCTTGTATTGCTGATTTCAATGATTACAATCACCTCTAATCTGTTTGATTAGACGAAGAACACAAACTGTTCTTAGGGTTTTACAACATTAGAGGCTTATGAAAACTCAAACAAAAAGCAATTACAAACTTGAATATGCAGAAAACTCCTATACAATAGAAAGACCTATTCTATGTATTTATATTGCTTCTTGATTTGTTTCCTTGAAGGACTATGACTTCTCTGATAGTAGATATGCTGGAATCTTCATGTAGATATCTTTTCCTGAATATCAGCACTTTCTGTTTATGAAACTGTTGAGCAGCTTGAATCACTTGACAGCTTGAACAGAGCAGCTTGAGTTGATTTACTCTGGCAGCTTGAACTTTTACACTGGCAGCTCGAGATTCTTCAGCTAACAGCATGAACTTTGTATTTACATAAAAATTCTACTAACAGTTTGAGAAGTCTAACTAACAGCTTGAACTTACTTAGACTATTTCCCAACAATCTCCCCCTAACTTAAATTCTTTACACAAGACTTTAAGTTCTATACAAATAAGGAAATAAATAAGTAAACTGCTATTTACAAACCAAGGCTTTCAAAAACTTACAACTGTGCAAGTTTCTGATTTACAGCCTTCAAAAACTCTTGCTTCATCTCTTCTCTATCACAAGACATCCTAACAGATTTCATCTGGAGTAGCATAGCCTTTTTTAGATCATAGAATTCAAGATTGAAGAACATACCAGATCCATCTGTAAATTTGATTCTGTAAGTCCTTGATTTGACAAACAGATCAACTTGCTTGATCTTCATTCCCTTCTTGTTGGCATCCTCTATATCTTTCTTTATAGACTCAGGGTCAACAATGGACTTCAGATCTTTGATGACTTGCTTCACTTGTGGTAGAGCCGATCTTACTTGTGTTACAGACCCAATATTGTGCATCCTTGTGAGCTCATCTCTAGTCAACTTTTGAACCATATGCCAGAATGTGTCATACTCTTCTTCTGGACCAGATTCCCTTCTTATCACAAACTGATATCTTAAGTCAATATTGTCCAGTGGTTTAGCATACCAGTAATTGATAAGAGGTTTTGTAAAGTCATGCTGGTCTATTAATTTCTCTAACTCCATAGCCTTTTGTAGTTGTTGCTCAAACAACACCTTTTTAACTTGATCCAGCTTTGCTTGTGATAATGACTCTGATGCAGGAATGGAAGCAACAGCTTGATCAGAAGGAGCAGGGGCACTGGCAGCAGTTTGAACATGACTTGTACCAGTTTGAACTGGTTCTTGGGATGTTTGGACTTCTTGGGAGACTTTTGCTTTCTTTCTTTTGTCCATTTCTTTGTCATGGATATCTTGCAGCCTTTCTGTGCTCATGGACTGAGCCATCTTCTTTGGGATACCAGCTGCAAAGGCAAAATTTATTAGAAATCTTCTATGCTCAGCCTTAGAGTGCCCTGTTGGCAGCTTCCTCTTCTTTTCTCCTTGTTTGACCACAAACCATTTTAGGTAATCCCTAAGGTCTCATCATCATCCATTGGGGGCTGGCTTTGCTGGTCTAACTCTTGATCTTGTTCTTCTGCTAATTTTCTGGCAATTTCAGCATCAAAGGCAATCTGGGCTTCTCTGGAAGAAAATTTATGCTTTGGAGACTCAATGAGAATGCCCTTGCCCTTATCTTCTGTAGCAGAGGTTGTAGCTTGGACTGTACTGATTGGAGGTTGAAGACCTTCTCTTATAACAACTCCAGTTGCTTTTCAAGAAGCAGCTTGAGTTTCTAGGCTAACAGCTTGAGAAGCTGTTGGGACTGTTAGCCTAGATGGTTGAACTGTTGGGGCTGCTTGGACTGATTCTGTTGGAGCTGCTTGGACTGCTTTAGGAAACTCCTGATTCTCCCCCTTTTTGGAAGCATTGGTTTGGTCAGGAGGACCTACAACCTTTGCCACTTGGGTTTGAATCAAACGCTCTAATTGCATGATCTTATTTCCACAGAGGGTAAACCCTTTATGGAGATAATCCATTCTTTGATTTTGAGTCGCTTCTGCCTGCTTCAGTGCAATAATCTGTGCTCCCTGTGTAGTAATGATGGACTTTTGGTATTCCAACATAGCTACAACAGGTTTCATCTTAGGATCCGTCAAAAGCATGAGTTGCAGACTAGCCTCAAGATCAGTAAACATCTGTGGTGCTTGTGATCTATCACTGGCATGAATACCAGAAGTAGAAACATCTGGGCCCCTCTGTTCTTGGTTCTGGGGACTTCCAGCTGGTGTTTGCACACTTGCTGTTGCCATAGGCGTGTTCTTAATGATGTTGGCACTGTCCTGTGCCTCTTGTGCAGAGACAGCAGTAGTGTCAGCCACAGAACCCATATGAACAATCTCTGGTGAGATGGTCACCTCCTGAGTGAGGATGGGAGTGTCCTCAATGTGTACCCTTTGGATATTCTGTGCAGAAGTGTCCTCCTGCACAGGGTTATATGGCTCTGGTCTGAGGGCTGAGGAGGAAGGAGCTCCTGGTCCTCTTTTCCTTTTATATAGGTATTTGAGTGGGGCTGTTGGCTGAACAATAGGATCAGAAGGAATTTGTGTATCATGAGGAGGGGGTTCGGGTCCTGGGGGTGAAGCAGTAATTATAGGCTGAGCCTGCTCAGGACCCTCTCCTCTGTTTCTTGGAATGATGTTCATCATTGCAGAAGGCAATGGAACATCTACACTCAAAAAATTGGCACTTTGTTTTAAAAGCCTTTTAATGGAAGATAGTGAGTGCTGATGGGAAATATGTATCCGCTTATGTATATGAGAAGTGGTGCAGGTGTGTGCAATTATTTCTGTCAAAAATCTAGGATACATCAAAAACTTCCCATTCTTTAGGCAATGATGCCTTAACATCCCCTGAAAAATCATATTTGAAAAATTGAACTGTTGGCCCGTTGAAAAGCACACTAAGGCAGTGGCAATATTGGAGGAAAATTCTTACCAACCAGTTCTTTTGGGGCTCATACACTGCTGAATAATATGCACAAGATATTTCCATTTAGGTGAAAAGTGTGCTTTCAAGAAAGTAAATGAATCAGCAGGACCCCTATATCCAATATCATGAAGACCGGTATGTAAAGCATTAAGGGTTAGGTCTGTTATACCTGTGGCATCTTGAAGATGCAGATGATTTCGAATGGATTCCTCAGTTATGGTGATGGGAGTGCCATCAATTTTGGATAGTATAGAAGGAACTCCATGGATGGTTTGGACATAGACCCGGTTCCAGAACTGCTCAATATGAGATATGTATATTGTAGGATTGATATTGAGGGCATGATTGATATGGGAGTGTCTTAGAAAATCCATCATGTCATGGAACGGCTGAAGTTCAGAGTGTTTTAGAGAGTACGGTAGGCAGTTGTGTTCTTTGACAAACTCCATTGATGGTTTGAACGGAGGTTTTAGGGTTGCAAGGGAGAGTGTGTGAATCGTTCAGAGAGAAAAGAAAGGCCGTGGTATGAAATTTTGTAACTGGTAGTTACAACTGAACGAAACCGGGACCTTTAAAGGTTTTGAAAAAGGTTGGGTCCCACGCACACACATTTAAGAAATTACCGAAATACCCTGCACACTTTGACAGATCAAGTGAATAACTAACAGTCCGAGAAAATGAACTAGCAGCTTGAGAAAATACTCAAGCTGTTAGTTGAAACTTAGGCATCTTTTACTGAAATAGTGACTCCCCCTTAAATAAGCATATGAATTAGATAATAATGAAAACAAATTAATCCATGTTTACCATACCAATATTTGATACCAGGAAAGTGAACCTTCCTACATCAAAAGGTTTTGTAAATAGATCAGCTAACTGATCATCAGTATGTATTTTGGTAACTTGGATTAATTTCTTCTCATTACAATCCCTTATAAAGTGAAATCTGTTGTCTATATGCTTGGTTTTTGGGAATTTCACTGGGTTTTGCACAATGCTGATTGCACTTGAATTGTCAATGTAAATAGGAGTGGATAAGAAGTTCATACCATAGTCTCTCAATTGATTTTGAATCCACATTACATGGGAGCAGCAGCTTGCAGCTGCTACATACTCTGCTTCAGTGGATGAGGTGGAAACAGTTGTCTGCTTTTTGCATTGCCAAGAGACCAGTCTTGCTCCTAAGTATTGACATCCACCAGTTGTGGATTTTCTGTCAATGTTGCATCCACCATAGTCACTGTCAGAATAGGTTGTTAGTTCAAGGGGAGAGTCTTTAGGATACCATAGGCCTAAATGTGGTTGGCCTTTGAGATATCTAAAGATTCTCTTAAAAACAACCAAATGAGAGTCCTTTGGAGAGCATTGAAACCTAGCACACACACAGACAGCAAACATTATATCAGGTCTAGAAGATGTTAGATACATAAGTGATCCTATAAGAGATCTGTATAAATGAATGTCCACATCTATGTCATCTTTGTCTGTATGGAGCTGCTTGTGAGGATCCATTGGGGTGCTTGCAACTTTTGTGTCTTGATACCCAAACTTTTCCAGTATGTCTTTCACATACTTTGATTGACTTATGAAGAGACCAGTGGACTTCTGCTTGACCTGCAATCCTAGAAAGAAAGTGAGTTCTCCCATTGAACTCATTTGGAACTTTTTGTGCATTAAAGCTTCAAACTCTTTGCACAAACAATCATTTGTTGAGCCAAAGATGATGTCATCAACATAGATTTGGACAAGCAGAATCTCAGCTTTGATGGACTTAGTGAAAAGAGTTTTGTCCAGAGTGCCTCTCTTGAACCCATTCTGTAGAAGGTATGATGACAGAGTGTCATACCATGCTATGGGGGCTTGATGGAGACCATAGAGAGCCTTGTCTAACTTGTAGACCCTGTCTGGATACTTGTAGTCCTCAAAACCAGGAGGTTGACACACATAGACCTCTTCTTCAATTGTCCCATATAGAAAAGCAGACTTCACATCCATTTGATACACTTTAAAACCTTTGAAGCTTGCATAGGCCAAGAATAGTCTTATGACTTCAATTCTTGCCACTGGAGCAAATACATCATCATAATCTATGCCTTCTTCTTGAGTGTACCCTTGTGCTACTAACCTTGCTTTATTCTTGATGACTATCCCTCTCTCATCTTTCTTGTTTCTGAACACCCATCTTGTACCAATTGCTCTCTTTCCTTTAGGAAGATCAACCAGAGTCTCTCTGTGTCGGAAAAGAGGATCCAAGATTTGTATCATCTCCATCAGGACCAGTGGATGGTTCAGCTTCTGGAACAGCTTGACTTGAATCTGGGACTGTTTCCCTTTGTGTTGGAGTTGTTCTCTCAGGACTTGGGAGTGGCACTTCAGTGTCTGGATTTGTATCATGTTGAGCATTCAGAACCCCTGGAGGGTCACATGACAGAAGTGGTATAGTGATGTATTCATCCCAATTGGTTGGATCTGCAGCAGTTTGAAACTTTGTGCCAACAGCCTGAGAATTTGTATTGGCAGCATGAGAATTTGTGTTGACAGCTTCAAACCTGTTTGCATCGGTTTCTGCAGTATACTCAACAAAGCTCAGAGAATTTGTTAGTGAATCTAAATCAAACAACCAATCAGGACCAGTGCCTTTGACATTTGCAGTATTTTCATTAGATTCAACATTGGCACTTTCTTCAATGGTTTTAGACACACTGTTATATACTCTATAGGCTTTGCTTTGACTTGAGTATCCTACAAAAAATCCTTCTTCAGCCTTACTTTCAAACTTCCCTAAGTGAGTCTTAGTATGAAGAATAGTACATGGACATCCAAAAGGCTTGAAGAAAGCTATTAGGGGACTTCTATTATGGAATAACTCATAAGGAGTTTTCCCTTTAGATTGAACAACCTGAACCCTATTCAGAACATAACAGGCTGTATTAACAGCTTCTGCCCAGAAAGTCATTGGCAGTTTTGAATCAGCTAACATTGTTCTAGCAGCCTCAATTAATGTTCTGTTCTTTCTTTCAGCTACACCATTTTGCTGTGGTGTTCTTCGTGCACTATATTGTCTAGCAATACCTTTGGACTCACAAAAACTGTTTAGAATATGATTTTTAAATTCAGTTCCATTGTCTGATCTTATCACCTTAACTTTTGAGTTGGATTGGTTTTCAATCTTAAGGATAAATGACTTAACTAACTCAGCAGTTTCATCTTTAGACCTCAGAAACTAAACCCAAGTAAATCTTGTGAAATCATCAACAATAACTAAACAGTAAGCCCGTTTATTCAAACTCAAAACAGATGTTGGACCAAATAGATCCATATGAATCAGCTGAAGAGCAGATGAGATTGAATTTACTTCTTTGGCCTTATGAGAAGTTTTGTGTTGCTTGCCTTTAAGACATGCTACACAATGATCATCACATATGAACTCCTTTTGTGGTAAGCCTCTTACCAGATTCTTTTTGACTAAAACATTCATGGACTTGAAGTTCATGTGACACATCCTTCTATGCCAAAGAGCAGACTCATTGGATGATGCTTTGGATATCAAACAGCTTAAAGTATTTGATTTGGATAAAAGATCTGTGTCCAAACAGTAGACATTGTCCTTTCTTGGTGTTCTTAGTAAAACAAGATTTTCAGGAATTTTGAAATCTTTTGAAAGGACAATGCACTCAGAATCTGTAAACAAAACAATGTTTTGTTTGTCACAAGTTTGAGAGACACTTAATAAATTATACTTAAGTTGTTCAACATACAAAGCATCATGGAAAATCATGTTGCCTGCATTAACAGTACCTTTACCTGTAACCTTACCTCCTTTTGAGTTGCCTCCAAATGCAAAAATCCTCCATCAAAGCCTTTGAAATTTGACAAGCACTCAGAATTGCCTGTCATGTGCCTAGAGCATCCACTGTCCAAATGCCATCTTGTTTTATGAGGTGACCTGTGGTTGCCCTGCACAAATAAAAGCTTTGTCAGTAGTGGAGTAAACCCAAACCAAATTGGTTTTGGGTTGGCCATGTGCATTGACATAACTAAACACTGTTTTTGACTTCTTACATTTAGTGAGATCTACTGATGGAGTCTTTGGAGAGTATTTAGTGATTATATGAGGTATCCAGGTATTTTGATCATCTTTTCTTCTAACAGTCTCAGATGATTCATTAACAGTTCCAGATTGATGCTTAGCAGTCTGATCTGTGTTTTTAGTGCTAACAGCTTCAGAATTTGCACTAACAGCTTCAGAATTTGGCTTAGCAGTCTGATCTTTTGCATCAGCAGTTTGATCTGAAGATTTGTCCTTGACACACCATATTTGTTTAAAACTTAATTTAGGCTTTGCCAAAACTTGTTTTTGGTGTGTGGACTGTTATTTTATTAACTTTTGAAAGCCTGTGATCAACTGTTTTCTTTGGAACTGGTGTAGAAGGTTTGACCTTTGAATTTTTGACATGAGTAGGACTTGACTTTTTATGAATCACAGTCTGTTTTGCAACAGCTGGTTTATAAAAACAGTCCTTGGCCAAGTGATTCTTCCTTCCACAATGAAAACGCCTTTTGACTGTTTGAATTGGAGAACCATACTTATTTGACAATTTCTGGTTCTTGTTCCTCTGATTTCCCCTTACCTGCTGTTGTTTGGGAAACTTTTGAACACCATGCTTTTGACATGTGCAGACTGCAACATTTTTACCCCTTTTATTATTCTTTGAAGAAGATGCAGTGTTACAGTTATAATGTACAGATACTTGTGGAGCAGCATTGCATACACTCATCTTCTCTTTTCCTTTCTTACTGGGGGCTTGGATCTCTATAGGTGCACTCATTGTTTTGTGTTCTTTCTCAACTGCTAGACACTCACAGTCTTTATTTTGAATCTGATCTTCTTTAGATTCAGGACTATTATCAAGGATAGGATCTACAATAGTCATAGACTCATCTAGTGGTTCATTGACAAGTCTATCAGCAACCTCACTCATTGGATGAATGTATTTGTTGTTGTATGGAGGTGGAGTAGCCCTGTAGCCTATGCCTTCTTTGGGATTAACCTGAGATTTTACCCTATCTTTAAATTGGACATCCATTAGGTGTTCCAGCTTTTGATTAGCCAATTTGAAGTTACCTAGATCTATATTGACAGATTCTAGTTTCTTATTAGCCTCTAACACCTTTTGTTCAGTCTCTTCTACCTTTTTATTTAGGGATTCTATTTTCTTATTTAGCTCCTTTTTCTCCCACTCATGATATGTTCTATCATGTCTCATTTGAATCTCATTATCCTTATAGTCATTGATCTGTTTTTCAAGATCTTCTATGGCTTGCATGTATTCATATCTCCTCTCTTCCATCTTAGCTAGAGTTTTGCACATGCTCTCATTATGGTCTCTGTACTTTTTAACCATATTTTTGCATGATTGAGAGCAGAGTTTAGAATTTACCTCAGATGGTAGTTCAATGGAGGAGACATTTGATGTTTCTCCAATCAGAGCTTGATTTTGAAATTCTTCCTCTGTCTGATCACTCCAGTCAAACACATTGTCTTCTTGAGAGACAAGTGCTTGTGATGATGAAGCCTGATTAGCCTGTTGAGGCCTTGATTATTGTTGACTTTGAGATCTGCATTCTCTGGCAAAGTGACAAAGTTTATGACACTTGTAACACTCAACTTTTGTCTTATCAAAGGCTGGTTTGCCTTCTGTTCTGGCTTGAAAGTTGGTCCTTCCAGTTCTTTTAAGAAACCTTTTGGCCCTCATGGTCAGCATTGCATGTTGCCACTTTAAATCCATTTCTTCAAGATCATCTGGATGAATTTGTTCTAAATCTTCAGCATTTAGAGCAAACAGTCCATCATTGACACAAAAAGCCTCATAGTGAGCTTCAGTAGAGTTTCCATCACCACCTGAAAAGGAATCACTGCCATTAGATTTTTCAGATGACAGGAGAGCAGTATTTTGATTATAAGAAAGAGATTTCTTTTTTGTATCAATCTCAGTCTCAAACACTCTCAGACTGTTGTACAGATCATCCAGTTCTATCTCATCAAGAGTGTCTTTTGTTCTCCATTATGCAGCATAAACTGTCCATTCTTCTCCAAGAGATCTGAGAAACTTTCTGTTGACTTCGTCTTGATCCAGACTGACTTTTGCACTTTCCAGTTCACTTATCAGTTTGTTGAACCTGTCAAAAATTTGAGTAAGGTTTTCATTATCGCCACCAGAAAAGTTCTCATACTGCTGTTTCAAAAGATCCTTTTGATTTCTCTTGGTACTGGCATTACCAGCAAATCTTTTCTCTAAAGCATTCCAAAGAGAATGAGCAGCATAAAACTTTTTGAACTGATGTTGATAAGCATTAGGAATGGCTATTTGTAAAAGTGTAAGAGCTTTCACTTCATTCATTCTAGCCTTTCTTTCAAGTTCAGTTTTTGGAGGAGTTTTGACTGGTTTTCCCTCATCATCAAGTTCTGGATCAACTACAGGAGAAAATTCAACAGCTTCCCATATGGCATAATCAATGAATTGAATATGCTGTTGAATCCTGAGTTTCCACATCTCAAACTCAGTGGGCTTGAGCATAGGCACTTTGAGTCCTTGCCCAGATCCACTGCTGCTGTTATCAAATTCCATTGCAAAAGATTGAAAAATTTAAAAGAAAGCTTTCGACTTTGAAAAACAAAGAACAACTTGGCTCTGATACCACTTGTCAGGATCTGAAACTAATTAACCAAGACTAACTGATTTGAATTTATCAGAGTATAAATCAATAATCTTGCTTTGAATCAAAGTTTAATTAAGAAGTTTGCGGAATAACAATTAATTATTTTAACAAAAGCTTTCATAATCAATAGCAAATAAACACAAGAAATAATCAAAACTTCTTGTATTGCTGATTTCAATGATTACAATCACCTCTAAGCTGTTTGATTAGACGAAGAACACAAACTGTTCTTAGGGTTTTACAACCTTAGAGGCTTATGAAAACTCAAACAAAAAGCAATTACAAACTTGAATATGCAGAAAACTCCTATACAATAGAAAGACCTATTCTATGTATTTATATTGCTTCTTGATTTGTTTCCTTGAAGGACTATGACTTCTCTGATAGTAGATATGCTGGAATCTTCGTGTAGATATCTTTTCCTGAATATCAGCACTTTCTGTTTATGAAACTGTTGAGCAGCTTGAATCACTTGACAGCTTGAACAGAGCAGTTTGAGTTGATTTACTCTGGTAGCTTGAACTTTTACACTGGCAGCTCGAGATTCTTCAGCTAACAGCATGAACTTTGTATTTACATAAAAATTCTACAAATAGTTTGAGAAGTCTAACTAACAGCTTGAACTTACTTAGACTATTTCCCAACAAATATGTAGAATAATAAACTAGATAACAATAAACTATGCACATTAATAGATCAAATGCAAGATCCGGCTAAGCTGGGCACCGCCTGTACCACAGTGTTCGCCTTCACCCACAAAAGTCTATTGAAATCCAAAGAAGGCATATAGAGGCAAATTATGTCTCAATTACATATAATACATGAAACAAGAATGGCTGTTACTCACAGTACTGAAAATGCTTGCACTGGCTTTTCTATGCTTTTAATTGCTCTGAAATGCTTGCACTTGCTTATCTAGACTTTAATATACTCTGGCACTGGTTTTGACTCATAAACGAGTTAAACCGCTTAATTTAATATCTGTAGTGCTGTGAAATATCTTTAATTTAACATTATAGAACATACGCTAAATTAATAATGCTAGCTTAAAATTCCAACATCTACAAACCATAATTTCTAGCTAAATATCTTGCTAATTATTTTGTTAATTTATGCGTTGCTCATGAATTTAATCAATTAAATTCGAATTTAGGGGGAAGTGTTCGAATTTATAGATTAACGAACATATAGCTAAATTCGAAGGCATGAATTTCGAACATAGGTTAAATTCGAACCTAATGGGTAGATTCGAATATATAATCTCGAACATAGGCTAAATTCGAACCCAAGGTTCGAATTTAGCTATTTTCGAATTTGTTCTATGCATTTCAAGTTTGTTCATTTTTTGCAGCTTTCAAACATGTATTTCCAAGTCAAAAATCATGAATATGCTAACGGAATAGTCTTGGTTCGATTCTATTATACTTAATCTAGCAGAATCGAGTTGTAAGTTCAAACAAAATAGCTTAAATCGAACCAAAGATGGAAATATGAACTTTTCTTCAAAACCGAAAATAAGGAATTAGAAAGTGACGATTCTTAACTCAAATTTTCGTATTATATCACACATGCAATGACAGATTCTTGCAGTACCCTCCGAGATCTTCTCGATGACGTATAGAACTCGAGATTTGGCCGGTCGGTTTGGGAGAAAAGCTAGAGAGAAGCTCGGGTTTTAGAGAGAGAGGCTCTCAAGCTTGTAGTTGAATTTTGTAAAAGTGAGAAAAGTGAACACTCCGCTCCTATTTATACCAAAATTCGAAATTACATCATTTAACACAAATTGCTCAAAATACTTAAAATAAAAGGCGAGGTGTTATAGTATGAGCCCACCACGCTTGCACTTCGTCCTCGAAGTACCTAGGGCTCAAACTGATGCGGATATCAAATTCTCATGTCTTGCTCAGATTCCCAGGTCTGGCAAATACCATGAGAAGTTCTCCATTGCACCAACACCGTTGCCACTTCTCGATTCCTTAGCTTCTTCATCTTTGTCTGTAGAATAACCTCAGGCTCATCGCATTGCAGCTTCTCGTTGATCTTGTAACTCAGATGATCGGCCCATTTTTCTCTTTCATCTTCTTTGCACTTCCTTAGTTGTGAAACGTGAAATACAGGGTGTATGTTGGACAGTTCGCTCGGCAAGTCCAACAGATAAGATTGAGTCCCAACGCGCTCGGTGATCTTGAAAAGACCAACGAATCGTGGTGCTAACTTGCCACGCTTGCCGAATCTAAACACACCTTTCATCGGCGAGACTTTCAATACGATATAATCATCCTTTTGGAATTCTAAAGGCTTATGGCGTCGGTCGTGATATGATTTATGTCGAGATTGAGCGGTTTCTAATCGTTGGCGAATGATTCTAATTTTGTCGTTGGTCTGTTGAAGTAATTCAGGACCAGCGATTGGTGCTTCACCGGCTTCATGCCAACAACTAGGCGTTCGACACTTGCGTCCGTATAAGGCTTCAAAAGGTGCGGCTTTGATCGATGAGTGATAGCTATTGTTGTAAGAAAACTCTGCTAGCGGCAAGTGATCGTCCCAATTACCGCTAAACTCAAGTACACAAGCCCGCAACATGTCTTCGAGTGTAAGGATTGTGCGCTCGCTTTGGCCGTCAGGCTGCGGGTGCTACGCTGTGCTCATTTTGATCTTGGTGCCTAAACCTTCTTGCAATGCAGTCAAGAACCTCGAAGTGAACCGGCTGTCGCGATCTGAAACAATTGACAGTGGCACTCCGTGTCGAGTAACAATCTCGTCTATATACAACTTAGCCAGCTTCTCCAATGAGTAGTTTTCGCGAATCGGAATGAAATGCGCGGCTTTGGTTAAACGATCCACGATCACCCATATTGCATCGTGCTGTCTTCGTGTAGTCGGAAACTTTGTCACAAAATCCATCGTTATGTGATCGAACTTCCATTCAGAAATCGGTAGAGGCTGAAGACTACTGTAAGGCTGCTGATGCTCCGCTTTGACTAATCGGCATGTAACACAATTATCGACATATTGGCCCACGTCTCTTTTCATACTAGCCACCAATATTCAGCTTTTAAATCATTGTACTTCTTGGTGCTGCCAGGATGTACAGAAAAATTCGAGCAATGAGCTTCTGAAAGGATTTTCTGTCGGATATCACCAAATTTCGGAACCCAAACGCGATTCTTGAAGAGCTTTAAGCCACGAGGGCTATCGATTAAGAATGGAAATTGCCCTTTCATGTCCTTAGAGTTGAGGTTTTCCCCTTTTAGGGCTTCGGCTTGAGCAACAAGAATTTCATCGATCAGAGTAGATGAAAACAAAGTATGAGTCAGAGTATAGAGACATTTAGCGGAATAAGATTTACGACTCAATGCATCGGCCACCACATTCGCTTTGACGGGGTTATACAAAATTTCACAGTCATAGTCTTTGATGAGTTCCATGGAGCGTCGCTGGCGCATGTTGAGCTCTTTCTGGCTGAAAATGTATTTAAGGCTCTTGTGATCCGTATATAGCTGACATTTGGTGTCGTAGAGATAATGTCGCCACATTTTCAACGCGAAAGTCACAGCAGCAAGTTCAAGGTCATGAGTCGGCTGACTCTTTTCATGATCCTTGAGTTCACGAGAAGCATATGCTATGACCCTGCCCCTTTGCATCAAAACACACCGAGTCCTTGATATGAGGCATCACTGAAGACCATAAAGTCTTCATTGCCTTCGGGTAGAGCCAGAATAGGTGCTTCAGTGAGTTTCTGCTTTAAGGTTTGGAACGCGGTCTCTTGAGCTTCTTCCCAAATAAAGGGAACATTTAATGAATCGACGGTAGTAACCCGCCAATCCCAAGAAACTTCGGATCTTAGTAGCTAATCTGGGAGCTTCCCAGTTTTGAATGGTTTCTATCTTATAAGGATCTACAGAGATTCCTTCACCAGATATCACATGTCCAAGGAATTGTATCTGATAAGATACAAGATTTGCAAGTTAACGCTGAGTATGAAATTTAAGAAAAAATTAAGCTTAAAATGAATGAATCGAGATTGTAAGCACCTGTCGCAACCAAAATTCGCATTTAGAGAACTTGGCATAAAGCCGCTCCTTGCGCAGCAACTCTAGCAGTTCTCTAAGATGTACAGCATGCTCAGCTTCGGTTTTGGAATAAATGAGAATATCGTCTATAAGGACGATAACATACTTATCAAGCATTGGCCTACAAAGACGGTTCATGAGATCCATGAATGCCGCAGTAGCGTTTGTAAGGCCGAAGGGCATAACAAGAAATTCATAATGCCCGTATCTAGTACGGAAAGCCGTTTTGGAAACATCTTCTTCACGAACTTTGAGCTGATGATACCGAGATCTAAGATCGATCTTTGAGAAGTAACTAGCTCCCTAAAGTTAGTCGAAAAGATCATCCATTCTGGGCAACGGATATTTGTTCTTTATTGTTACCTTGTTCAACTCTCTATAATCAATGCACATCCGGAGAGTCCCATCTTTAATGTTAACGAATAAAACAGGAGCTCCCCAGGGAGATGAACTTGGTCGTATAAGTCCTTTGTCAAGCAGCTCTTGCGATTGCTTCATCATTTCTTGCATCTCAGCAGGTGCAAGTCGATATGGGGCTCGAGCAATTGGTGCTGCGCCTGGCAATAAATCAATTCTGAACTCCACCTGACGGTCTGGTGGGAGTCCAGAGATGTCCTCGGGAAAGACATCGGGAAATTCAGAGGCTATTGGTACCTCGACTAAAGCTTTCTTTTCTGACTTAGCATCTATTGCATATGCTAAGTAAGACGCACAACCCTTAGTTATATGCTTCCTAGCTTTTACCACTGAAATTAAACATAATTCACTTTTATTTCTGTCACCATTGATGCAGATACTGCAGCCATCAGGAGCAGTGAGCTTTATTAACTTCTTCTTGCAGACAATGTTGGCGTCATGATGATCAAGCCAATCCATACCCACAATGACATCGAATTCGTGAAAGTCCATCGGGATAAGGTCAAGTTGGAAAGTACAGTTATCTAGCAGAATTATGCAGTCGCGGTAAATTTTATCGGTGGACATGCACACGTTACTGGCCGTTTCGATATCAAATATAACAGGTAGAGTAGTCGGAGTAATTCCAAGCTTAGATGCAAATGCACTTGATATAAAAGAGCGATTGGCTCCTGAATCGAAAATAACTCTAGCAGGGATAGAGTTAACAAGAAACGTACCAGATACCACATCTGGTATTTCCTTCGCTTGCTCGGCCGTTATTTGGAATGCGCGGTTCTGTTTTCGTGCTGGCTCGTTACGACGGCTAGAACCTCCATGCGATGTGTTATGTCGGGCCGACTGATTTTTCCTTTGCTGCTGTTGATGCTGTTGAGGTCGGTGTCGTTGCTGCTGCAGTCGTGGATGATGCTCTGCACTCGGATAAATTAAGTTGAACGGATGCGTGCATTACCGCTCAGTATGTCCCGGACGTATACAGTTGTTACAAACTGCAACTTTGTTGGGACATTCTTCACTGCTATGCCCTATGTCGTTGCACACGTAGCACCTCACGTCATTGGGATTACAACGCCCTATGTGTGACTTATGGCAGCGGCGACACTGCCTCGGCTCAGAATGTACTGCATAAGATCGAGATTGCTGTACCGGAGGTGAGCTAAACTGTCGGTACTGAGACTGCTGTGGTTGAGAATATTTGGATGAAGATCCAGAATAACTACCAGTGCGTGATTTTCTTGGGCGGTGACGGACAAGTAGGGTTGATAGATGAAGCAGGAACTCCTCCAGCCCGAATAAAGTCCTGCTCGAGAATTCGAGCAGCTTCAACGACATCTGCATAGTTGGTGTACCTTTGGTGCTTCAAAAACTTCTGATACTCAGGATGTAGACCCATTAAGAAGCGGTCGATCTTTCGCTCTTCAGTAGCAACTTGATAGTCAGACAACAAGCTTAAATGCGTGAATTCGATCTCATACTCGGTCATCGATTTGGTTCCCTGAGTAAGAGACATCAGCTTCTCCTCCAGACGTTTCTTTTCATCAGCCGGGCAGTATGACGAAAGAAGATCACTTTAAGATCATCCCAAGATAGGGACTTAATCCAATTGACTCCATGCATGTTCTCCTGAGATCTCCACCACATAACGGCGCCACCCTCGAACAGCGTAGTAGCAAAGCTGACCTTTGATTCCTCAGCGCAGTCGCTAATAAGAAATATCCGCTCGATGCCAGTAATCCATTCGAGCTCTTCGATAGAGTTTGCAGCTCCTTTGAAAGGTTGATCTCCACAAGCTTTGAAGTAACGGAAGTTGCGGCCCTTAGGAGGGACTACAGGGGCTTCCTCCTCGTCAGTGTTATCGTCACGACGTCCAGTATCATCATGCTGCTGCTTCCTACGTTCTTCTCTACGCCTAGTTTCGGCTTCATCACGAGCACGGAATTGATCTTGCAAAAACTTAGCTTGACGCTCCTTGTTCTCATTTGTCACACCCTGCTACCCCGGTTGGCAGCGAGGCGTGACGAGTGCGGAAGCGTGACCATAATCATAATGAACGACCACTATATGGACGTTTTCAAAGAAGTACATCGATATAACTTTAAAAGGTAGAAATGTTTTACATAACCCGTAAATAATAAAGAGTAGCTCGCAAGGTACAGAGATTTGAATACATAATTAAATTATCCAAAATAATGCAAATAAATCTCCGACGGTTTGAAAAAGAATGCGACTCCTTAAGTGCGGAAGCCTGAAAGTGGTTACTTCTGAAGGCATACTTGCCTTAATTACCTGAAAATACATGCTAAAATACGTCAACAAAAATTGTTGGTGAGCTCATAGGTTTACGCGAAAAGACCAGTTGTATGGACATTATCAGATGAGTTGAATTTATAAAATCATAAATTCCGTGTATGTATTACATAAACCATCATGCAACCGAAGCTTAATTAGAATGAGTTTGGCCTGTGCAGTATTCCCATACGTAATACAGTGTGTTGAATATATATGCACTCGCTGTTAGCCGAACCGAGCTAACACGAATGGGGGACATGACTCCCAATAGATCTATCCACAATATACTCGCGCTTACAAATAAATGCAATTAACGGTTCATGATATAAGGGCTGATGGAATCCGAACATGTAATACATATAAGAAATAAACAGTTTTGATGTACATATGAAAAACAGTGCATGTATTTCCACCCCAATAGATAGTGAAAAATAGGGGCTATGAAGACTCACCGAACTTGTGATGGCAAAATGTGCGCAAAAATGCAAGTTTGCGTTGTTTGATGGGTGATGAAACCGGAGATGTTTAACCGAGTCCTAAATGATAATAAGGACTTAATATCACTAATATATGATAATAGGTATATTTATAGATTTTTATGTCTTAAATCACCCAACATTACAAGTTTATAAATAAGATTTGCTTAAAATGTCAAGTTTATATATATATAATTTTCCAGCTTTTTCGGAGGTTTTTCGGCCTACTTTGAGGCTGTTTTTGACCAAGCTCCAAAATGTTTTAGACTTTGGTTTTCTAGGACATTAAACTACTATATACAAAGGATTTTTAGAATCAAGAATGACCATTTTTCGAGTTGTTTAGGTTGGTGAAAAAGCTCGTTAAAAACGCTATGTTGGCCATTTTTTAGCTGTCAAACTTTCGTTTTCTCAAATGATTTCTGGAGGTCTTAAACTCCAAAATAAATTATGAAAAATTACAGATCTATAGTTAAGACATAGATCTAACTTTTGAGACAAGAATCAACTCATTTCGTTGAGTTATGAATTAGTTATGATTTTTCAAAGTCGATATAAGTTTTCTGCCGAAAATCCGTAGTTTATAAACTTACAACAACTTATGATTCTTGTTGTTTATTCAAAGACTACTTGTATAAAAGCCAGAATACTTATAAATACACATATATATATCATATGTTTTCATAATATTAACACTTTTATAATGTGCTTACATATTCATAAACATATTGAAAGAAACAACTTAAAAATAACAACTAGAAACTTATAAACTTGAGTTTTTATGAAACTTGTTGTTGTAGGTGATTATATATATTATGCAAGACTTATATAAATGTAAATATAAGATGTAATAGGTTAGTATTTACTTACTTTGATGTTTTTAGAAGAATGAAGATGAGTAGAAAGTTGGATCTTCAAAAATTTCACCAAGAACACTTCAAAAATATGAAGAACACTTTGAAAGAACACTTGTGTGTTCTTGAGGGCTTGAGGCCGGTTCTAGAGGGAGAGAAAGAGAGGTTTTTGTGTTTGCAAGATGTGAAGAATGAAGTAAAGTGGTGGTTCTATTTATAGAGGAGAAAAAGGTGGTGAAATGATGAAACGAAAGAGGAGGATTTGATGTTGAAATGTTGAGTAAAAAAATACAAACTTTTGGTCCTTTTGTCCTTGTATGTGGCCGGCCTATATGATGTATTTTTGAGGTATTTTCATTTTTTTTTTGTATAAAAGTATTTAGAAATGTATTCTTGTATTTCCCTTTTCTTGTAAATTCATAATACTTTTGGATGCATTGTTTTAATGACTTGTTTTAGTCTTGCATAATTAAGGTTAAGTAATTGTATTAGTGTATGATTAGTGTTACTACTCATGATTTAATTATGTACTTAGTTGAATTAATCCCTCATATCGTAAATTGATCGGATTAATTGATTTCCCGATTCATCGCACCGATGAATTTGATTCAATTTGAGTTGAATTTTCTAATAAGCCTTGTTAATCACTTGATTAATTTCTAATGACCATTGATTAGGCTATAATTGACTATTAAATGTAGATTAGGGTTTTGTTGCTAACCTGGTTTAGGGCCGGATGTTACATCATTAAGCATAGTTTGCATTATTTGCATGATCTGTTCAGGAGTGAGTCCACCTCCAGCTCCTTCACCAGATCCAGACATGTTCTGAAATAGTATAAATAGTGCTTGCATAAGAATAGGCATAATTACTATTCTACCCCATTTCCCGAATCCTAAAGCAAAGTCAAAGCCTATCTCAGGTCAAGTTAAAGCCTAGACATTCGAAGCTAATATCTTTGCTTAAAAGTTTGAGTCCAAGTGTTATTGCTAACACTTGAATCCCTCAAACTAATGCTATACTACCATCCTATCACATCCTTGCTTTAATCACGCTTGCTTAACCCCAGGAATAAATACAACAGACATAATACATCACATTAAGTCTAAAGCTTGCATAAATCTAAATAAAGTATTACGAGGTTCATTGCTAAGTTGCTAAAACATCACAATATAAATAAAGTAGCTGCCCAAATCCCAAGGCAGCTCAATACAATACCACAAGCTAAAAAGTGAGCTAAAGTCCTCTGGGTTGATCAGATAATAGACCTAAGCAGATGGTCCAGCTTGCTCTTTACCTTTGCCTGTAAAAATTGTGAGTAGCTACTGTAAGCTAATTGCTTAGTGAGTTAATAGATATTCATGATGCATGTAAGATATGTGGCGAAAGTGCCTATAAAGGCTGTAATGCTTGCTTGCTTTCTTAATACCCAGAATGAATGTTTGCACAATTGAGACATTTCACGCAGAAAGGAGCTGCCACCACTAGATGTTACCGCTGACAGATGATCAATCTGTGATGCGGGGTTAGCTACCCGCATAATGCTTGGGATAGTGGTGAGCATCAGAATTGCTTGCTTGTAAAGTAAAATGCTTATGAATGCACAAAGAAACGCTCATACAAGGCTTGCTGTACAATATGCAGAATAATAAACAGATAGCAATAAACTATGCCCATTAATTGATCAAATGTAAGATCCGGCTAAGCTGGGCACTGCCTGTACCACAGTGTTCGCCTTCACACACAAAAGTCTATTGAAATCCAAAGAAGGCATATAGAAGCAAATTATGTCTCAATTACATATAATACATGAAAAAAGAATAACTGTTACTCACAGTACTGAAAATGCTTGCACTGGCTTTTCTATGCTTTTAATTGCTCTGAAATGCTTGGACTTGCTTATCTAGACTTTAATATATTCTGGCACTGACTTTGACTCATAAATGAGTTACACCGCTTAATTTAATATATGTAGTGCTGTGAAATATCTGTAATTTAACATTACAGAACATACGCTAAATTAATAATGCTAGCTTAAAATTCCAACATCTACAAACCATAATTTCTAGGTAAATATCTTGCTAATTATTTTGTTAATTTATGCGTTGCTCATGAATTTAATCAATTAAATTAGAATTTAGGTGGGAGGGTTCGAATTTATACATTAAATTCGAACATATAGCTAAATTCGAAGGCAATAATGTTCGAACATAGGTTAAATTCGAACCTAATGGGTATTTTCAAATATATCATCTCGAACATAGGCTAAATTCGAACCCAAGGTTCGAATTTAGCTATTTTCGAATTTGTTGTATGCATTTCGAGTTTGATCGTTTTTTACAGCTTTCAAACATGTATTTCCAAGTCAAAAATCATGAATATGCTAAGGGAATAGTCTTGGTTCGATTCTATTATACTTAATCTAGCATAATCGAGTTGTAAGCTCAAACAAAATAGCTTAAATCGAACCAAAGATGGAAATATGAACTTTTCTTCAAAACCGAAAATAAGGAATTAGAAAGTGACGATTCTTACCTCAAATTTGTATTATATCACACATGCAATGACATATTCTTGCAGTACTCTCCGAGATCTTCTCGATGACGTATAGAACTTGAGATTTGGCCGGTCGGTTTGGGAGTAAAGCTAGAGAGAAGCTCGGGTTTTAGAGAGAGAAGCCCTCAAGCTTGTAGATGAATTTTGTAAAAGTGAGAAAAGTGAACACTCCGCTACTATTTATACCAAAATTCGAAATTACATCATTTAACGCAAATTGCTCAAAATACTTAAAATAAAAAGCGAGGTGTTATAACGGACCAGAACTTAAATGGGCTTGACTAGCCTATATAAAAGGACAGCCATAACTTAACGACCTAGTTATGACTTGGAACTTGACATGTGCATTAAGGACACTAGATGGACCATGTTTGGCCTTGGTTGTACCTAAGTATTCTGCCTTGGTTAAGAGTTGGCCAAGAATGGCCTATTTGGCCTAGGTAATTGGCCAAGGCTTAGGCCATCGCCCTAAAATCTTAACCTACTTGACCTGAGACTTTGGCAACTGACTTATTAGTGATTGTTACTGCCTTGTATGGAAACAAATGTTGTTTGTTCCTTGATTACTTAATTGTATGTTAGGAACGTATGTTTGACACTGCTGAAACTGGACAACTGCTGCTGCATGTTCCTTGATTACTTTATCGTATGTTAGGAACTTACGTTAGACATTGCTAAAACTTGACACTGCTGATATGCCTTGCTGCTTACTTGTTTATTGTTACATTTGCATCTGCGTACTGCATTTACTGCTCTGCTCGAATGCGAGATCTCCATTCACAGAAGGGAATTCTGCACATTTCTTTCCTATCTGCCCCGTTTCCATACACTTTTCGTATGGCTTCGGCCTTACACATGCGAATACAAATTGAGCTGATCCCTCAATCTTCTTGCGTCTCTGACGTACTGCCTTGCCGACATGAGCTGATAGTATGTTGTATATGTGTGGTAACTAACGGAACTCTTTTAACTCACTAACCAGTAGCTTACTCTGTCATCACAACTCTCTTTTTAGGAAAAGCTTTTAAGGGCAATAACAAAGCAGGTAGTTCGTCCCAGGCTAAGTGGACCTGGACCCTTGATAATAGCAGACTTTTGGACGTAGTTGTTGATGCCTATTTTTGACAAGGATATTTGCGGTCTAGGGTAGCTTGTCCAATCTTCCGCACTCTGATTGAAGATTCTAGAAGCTAGAATAGACCACCATTATATATTTACATATTTTGTACTTAAAGTAACGTAAAGTAACTTGAATCTGCCATGTGGACCTGTGGTATCAAACACCTGTAATATTTAATTATTACTTAATGCATTGCCAACTTGTAATTTATGACGTGTACTGTTTGTGGTAACTTGGGTGTTACATTGGGTGTGGCCTCATTTGTAAAAAGAAAGATTCCCGACAAAGCGAAAATCAAAGTTAATGCCTAGATGAGATATACATCATTTCATGTTTCGTAGAAATTTAATGACAATGCTTACAAACTCGATCTTCCTGATGAGTATAATGTTCATAATGTCTTCAATGTTGTTGATCTAAGTCCATTTGATGCAGGTAACGCTTTGAGGACAAATCACTCTCAAGAGGGGAGGAATGATGAGAACTCATCTAATCGTCAAGAAGATGAGAATCCATAAAGGTGGAAGATCGGGCCAATCACAAGATCCAAATCCAAGCTGTTCAATGACACTCTCAATGGATTGATTAAATCTTGTCGTAATCATGCACCCATGTCGTTTGAAAATGACCAACCAAGCTTCTAATTTTAATCTAAGTCAATGACCAAGATTTGCCTTAGACTTAGTGGCCCAAGCTGTGTTTGTTTCATCCACATATTGCCTATTTCTAAAAATTCGGCCAACTATACACATGGCCAATGTTTTAGCCATATCTCACGCATTTTAAGTCCAAATGGAGTCAAATCAAAGACCACTTCAAACTTAATCATTTTCCTATAATTTATAAGAATAATAAGGCCCAAATTATGTCAAACCCAGATTCAACATTCTTCCCACACCATTGTCCATGTTCAATGAAGTAGTCAAGTCAATTAGAAGGCATTTTGAAGGTCAAGACTTGATTACAAGGCACTTTGAAGGGTTGTCATCATCTTGACCATTTGCTTGGAGCTATCAAAGGATATAGGGGGTTACTTTCAAGTTTCATTCAACCAAGACACTTTCTAGAATTAGAATATTCAAATGGTGGAATTACCATATTGTCCTTTAGTTAAGTAGTCTTTCTAATATGATAGCTTATCTTGATAGATTTAGTTTCTTATCCAGATATGTGTGCTAGTGCTTATATTTCTTCTATGTATAGGAACTCAATTGATGTGATCTCACCCGATGAATATGATATTAATCACGAGTTTCCTTATCGTTCTATTGTATGTTATTATGGAAAATCGATAGGATCGCGACCCGTTGCCTATAAAGAGGCACGAACCTTGGTATAACCAGCCCCACCAAGTTGATTAATAAGTTTTGAACTCAATTGATGTGATCTCACCCGATGAATATGACATTTTCCCCAACTATTGATCACAACAAAGTACCTAGTGCACAATTCACAACTTCAGTTTGTCTATCCGTTTGGGATAACAAGTCGTAGAAAACAAAATATTTGTTCCCAATTTTCCCCACAAAGTTTTCCAAAAATAACTTAAAAACTTGGTGTCCTGATGTGATCTCACCCGATGAATATGAGATTGATCACGAGTTGCCAGATCGTTCTATTGGATGTTATTATGATATATGGATAGAACCGCGACCCATTGCCTATAAATGAGGCAAGAACCTTGGTATATATAGTGAAACTGCGACCTGTTGCCTAAAAAGAGGCAATAACCTTGGTATAAGAAAACACCACAACCAACCTCACCAAGTTGATTGATAAGTTTTGAACGCCACAAGCTAGAACACTTGATAAGTTCTAAAAGTTCGTAAGGAACAATAAGAGTTAAAAACTCAGAATATTACTCAAATGAAGAATGATTACAAATGAGAACTTTGGCCACTATTTATAGACGAAAATATAAGAAAAACCAACCATCTAGATAAGTAACAAAAACTATCATGATGAGCGATCAAATAAGCAAAACTACTTATCTAAAGGGCCTTCTTGACATTCACGACTAGAATTTTCTAGAATGTGTCTTAGTTCATCAAAAGGACTTAAATCGGCCACATTAAATACATCATGAACATTATACTCATCAGGAAGATCGAGTTTGTAAGCATTGTCATTCATTTTTTGCAACACTTGAAATGGTCCATCTCCTCTAAGCATCAACTTCGACTTCCTCTATGTTGGAAATCGTTCCTTCCTCATATGAAGCCACACCGAATCTCCTGGTTCAAAAGTGAGCTTTCTTTTTCCCTTGTTCGGTTGTTGTTCATACCTCTTGGTGCGCTCTTCAGTGTTGCGTTTTGCCTTCACATGGATTTGCTTGACAAATTCTGCCTTCTTCTTACCATCTAAATTCAAATGCTCATTCACTGGCAAAGGAGTTAAATCCATAGGAGTTAATGGCTTAAATCCATACACAATCTTGAAAGGTGAAAACTTAGTAGTGGAATGCACATTTAGATTAAATGCAAACTCAACATGGGGTAAGCATTGCTCCCAAGTTTTCACATTTCTTCCAACTATTGATCGCAATACAGTACCAAGTGTAGGATCCATGTCTTCGACTTTTCCATCCGTTCGGGGATGAGAAGTCGTAGAAAACAAAAGCTTTGTTCCCAATTTCCCCCACAAAGTTTTTCCAAAACAACTTAAAAATGTGGTGTCCCGATCAGACACGATAGTTCTTGGCCTGCCATGCAATCTAACCACTTCTTCGAAAAACAGATTAGAAATATGTGAAGCATCATTGGTTCAATGACATGCAATGAAATGAGTCATTTTAGAAAATCTATCAACAACCACAAAAATTGAATCTTTGTCACTTGTTGTTCTTGGCAAACCCAACACAAAATCCATAGAAAGATCAACCCATGGTTTACTTGGTATAGGAAGAGGAGTGTACAAACCATGAGGTTGAACCTTTGATTTGGCTTGTTTACAAACAATGCACTTTTCACATACTTTGCCAACATCAACTTTCATTTTTGGCCAAAAGAAATGCTCTTGCAAAATTTTCAAAGTTTTTGCGACACCAAAATGACCCATATGGCCTCCACTATGTGGCTCCTGAACCAAAAGCTCACGTAAAGACATGTTTGGAATGCAAAACTTTGATTCTTTGAACAAAAATCCATCACGTATAAAAAAAACTTATCTAAAGAGCTTCTTTCACATGTTTGAAAAATCATACCAAAATCCACATCCTTATGATATAACTCTTTGATTTGTTTGAAACCAAGAATTTTAGAGTCTAGAGAAGTGAGTAGAGAGTACCTCCATGAAAGTGTATAAGCTACAATATTTTCCTTGCATTTATTGAATCGGATGACATAAGGAAATGTCTCAAGAAACTCCATCCACCTAGCATGTCTCTTATTCAACTTTTGTTGCCCCTTCAAAAACTTCAAGGACTCATGATCAGAATGAATTACAAACTCTTTGGTCCACAAGTAATGTTGCAAAGTTTTTAGTGCACGAACCAAGGCATACATCTCTTTGTCATAAGTGGGATAATTCAAAGTTGCGCGGTTTCACTAAAATATGCCATTGATTTCCCTTCTCGCATTAAAACCGCATCAATTCAAACACCTGATGCATCATGACAGGATCTAAAACTAATTAAACAAGACTAACTGATTTGAATTTATCAGAGTATAAATCAATAATCTTGCTTTGAATCAAAGTTTAATTAAGAACTTTGTGGAATAACACTTAATTATTTTAACAAAAACTTTCAGAATCAACAATGCATAAAACACAAGAAGTAGTAAAGACTGTTTGTATTGCTGAATTCAATGATTACAATCACCTCTAATCTGTTTGATTAGACGAAGAACACAAACTGTTCTTAGGGTTTTACAACCTTAGAGGCTTAGGAAAACTCAATCAACAAAGCAATTACAGACTCAAATATGCAGAAAACTCCTATGCAATAGAATGACCTATTCTATGTATTTATATTGCTTCTTGATTATGTTTCCTTGACAAACTATGACTTCTCTGATAGTAGATATGCTGGAATCTTCATGTAGATATCTTTTCCTGAAAATCAGCACTTTCTGTTTATGAAACTGTTGAGCAGCTTGAATCACTTGACAGCATGAACTGAGCAGCTCGAGTTGATTTACTCTGGCAGCTCGAGTTTTTTCAACTAGCAGCATGAACTTTGGATTTACATATAAACTCTACTAACAGTTTGAGAAGTCTAACTAACAGTTTGAACATACTTAAACTATTTCCCAACAATCTCCCCCTAACTTAAATTCTTTACACAAGACATTAAGTTCTATACCAAAATGGAAATGAATAAGTAAACTGTTATTTACAAACCAAGGCTTTCAAAAACTTATAACTGTGCAAGTTTCTAATCTACAACCTTCAAAAATTTTCTCTTCATATCATCTCTATCACAAGATATTCTAACAGATTTTATCTGAAGTAGCATATCTTTTGGTAAATCAAAAAATTCAAGATTGAAGAATATACCAGATCCATCTGAGAATTTGATTCCGTATGTCCTTGACTTGACAAACAGATCAACTTGCTTGATCTTTTTCCCTTTCTTTTCAGCATCCTCTATCTCTTTCCTTGCAAATTCAGGATCAACAACTAACTTTAGATCTCTGATAAGTTGCTTCACTTGTGGTAGAGCAGATCTAACCTGTGTAACAGACCCTATATTGTACATCTTTGTTAGCTCATCCCTGGTCAACTTCTGAACCATATGCCAAAAAGTATCAAATTCTTCTTCTGGTCCAGACTCTCTTCTTATCACAAACTTAACTCTTAAATCTCTGTCATCTAGTGACTTGGCATACCAGTAATTTATCAGAGGCTTTGTAAAATCGTGCTGATCAATCAGTTTCTCTATCTTCATTGCCTTTTGCAGATGTTGATCAAATAACACCCTCTTAACTTGATACAGCTTTGCTTGTGATGATGGCACAGATGAAGGAATAGAAGCAACAGCTTGATCAGTAGGAGCAGGTGCACTGGCAGCAGCTTCAGTTTGAACTGATTCCTTTGATGGTTGGGCTTCTTGGGATGATTGGACTTCTTGGGAGACTTTTGTTTTCTTTCTTTTCTCCATCTCTTTGTCATGTATCTCCTGCAGCTTTTCAATAGTCTTGGACTGAGCCATTTTCTTTGGAATACCTGCTGCAAAGGCAAAATTGATTAAAAATCTTCTGTGCTCAGCCTTGGAGTGCCCTGTTGGCATCTTTCTCTTCTTTTCGCCTTGTTTGCCCACAAACCCCTTTAGGTAATCACCTAAGGTCTCATCATCATCTATTGGGGGCTGGGCTTGCTGATGTAATTCTTTGTCCATTTCTTCTGCTATTTTCTTGGCAACTTCAGCATCAAAGGCAATCTGGGCTTCTTTGGAAGAGAATTTGTGCTCTGGAGATTCAATAAGGATGCCCTTGCCCTTGTCTTTTGCAGAAGAGGATGTTGCTTGGACTGTACTTGATGGAGCTTGAACCCTTTCTCTTAGAACAACTCCAGTTGCTTTTGGGGCAGCAGCTTGAGTTTCTAGGCTAACAGCTTGAGAAGCTGTTGGGACTGCTAGCCTAGAGGATGGAACTGTTGATGCTGCTTGGACTGATTTGGGAACCTCCTGATTCTCCCCCTTTTTGGAAGCATTGGTATGATCAGAAGGACCTACAACCTTTGCCCCTTGGGTTTGAATCATCTGCTCTAATTTCATGATTTTATTTCCACAGAGGGTGAACCCTTTGTGTAAATAAATAATCCATTCTTTTATTTTGAGCCGCCTCTGCCTGCTTGAGTGCAAAAATTTGAGCTCCCTATGCAGCAATGATGGACATTTGGTATTCCAACATGGCTACAACAGGTTTCAGCTTGGGATCCGTCAAGAGCATGAGTTGCAGACTAGTCTCAAGATCAGAAAACACCTGAGGTGCTTGTGATCTATCACTGACATTAATGCCAGAAGTAGAAACTTCTGGGCCCCTCTGATCTTGGTTCTGGGGACTTCCAGCTTGTGTTTGCACACTGGCTGTTGCCATGGGTGTGGTCTTAGAGATGTTGGCACTGTCCTGTGCCTCTTTTGCAGAAACATCAGTAGTGCCAGCCACAGAACCCATATGAACAATCTCTGAAGAGATGTTCACCTCCTGAGTGAGGATGGGAGTTTCCTCAATTGGTTCCCTTTGGATATGCTGTGCAGAAGTGTCCTCCTGCACAGGGATATATGGCTCTTGTCTGAGGGAGGAGGAGGAAGGAGCTCCTGGTCCCCTTTTCCTTTTGTATAAAAATTTTAGTGGGCGAGTTGGCTGTTCAAAAGGATCAGAAGGAATTTGTGTATCATGAGGAGGGGGTTGGGGTCCTGGGGTTGTAGCAGTGATGATAGGCTGAGCCTGCTCAGGACCCTCTCCTCTGTTTTGTGGAAGGATGTTCATCATTGCAGAAGGCAATGGAACATCAACACTAAAAAAATTGGCACTATGTTTCAAAAGTCTCTTTATAGAGGATAGAGAGTGCCTGTGGGAAACATGTATCCGTTTATGTGAATGAGCAGTGGTGCAAGTGTGTGCAATGATTTCTGCCAAAAATCTGGGATACATCAAAAATTCCCCACTCTTTAAGGAATGATGCCTTAACATCCCCTGAAAAATCATGTTAGAAAAATTGAACCGTTGGCCTGTTGAAAAGCACACTAATGCAGTGGCAATGTTAGAGGAAAATTCGGACCAACCAGTTCTTTTGGGGCTCATGCACTGCTGAATAATATGTACAAGATATTTCCATTTAGGAGAAAAATGGGCTTTTAAGAAAGTAAAAGAATCAGCAGGACCCCTATAACCTATATTAAAAAGACCAGTATGTAAAGCATCAAGGGATAGGTCAGTTATACCTGTGGCATCTTGAAGATGCAAATGGCACCGAATGGATTCCTCAGTAATGGTGATGGGAGTGCCATCAATCTTTGATAGTATAGAAGGAATTCCATTTATGGATTGAACAGTGGCATGATTCCAGAATTGTTCTATATGCGATATGTATATGGTGGGGTTTATATTGAGTGCATGATGGATATGAGAGTGACGAAGAAAGTCCATCATGTTATGGAATGGTTGAAGGTCTGAGTGCTTTAGAGAGTAGGGAAGACAGTTGTGTTCTTTGACAAACTCCATGGATGATCAAACGAAGGGTTTAGGGTTTGCAAAGAAGTGTGTGTGAATCATTCAGAGAGAAAAGAAAGGCCGTGGAAGAAATTTGGTAACTGGTAGTTACAACTGAACGAAACTGGGACCGTTAAAGGTTTTGAAAAAGGTTGGGTCCCGCGCACACACATTTTAAAAATTACCTAACTACCCTGCACACTTTGACAGATCAAGTGAATAGCTAACAGTCCGAGAAAATGAACTAGCAGCTTGAGAAAATACTCAAGCTGTTAGTTGAAAAGTTTGCATCTTTTCAATGGAACAGTGACTCCCCCTTAAATAAGCATACTAGTTAGATAATAATGAAAACAAATTAATCCATGTTTACCATACCAATATTTGATACCAGGAAAGTGAACCTTCCTACATCAAAAGGTTTTGTAAATAGATCAGCTAACTGATCATCAGTATGTATTTTGGTAACTTGGATTAACTTCTTTTCATTACAATCTCTGATAAAGTGAAATCTGATTTCTATATGCTTGGTTTTTGGGAATTTCACTGGGTTTTGCACAATGCTGATTGTACTTGAATTGTCAATATAAATAGGAGTGGATAAGAAATTCATACCATAGTCTCTTAGCTGATTTTGAATCCACATTACCTGGGAGCAGCAGCTTGCAGCTGCTACATATTCTACTTCAGTGGATGATGTGGACACAGTTGTCTGCTTTTTGCATTGCCAAGAGACCAATCTTGCTCCTAAGTATTGACATCCACCAGTTGTGGATTTTCTGTCAATGTTGCATCCACCATAGTCACTGTCAGAATAAGCAGTTAGTACAAGGGGAGAGTCTTTAGGATACCATAGGCCTAAGTGTGGTTGGCCTTTAAGGTATCTAAAGATTCTGTTAACAGCAACCAAGTGAGAGTCCTTTGGAGAGCATTGAAACCTAGCACACACACACAGACAGCAAACATGATATCAGGTCTGGAAGATGTTAGACACATAAGAGATCCTATAAGAGATTTGTATAAACGAATATCCACATCTATGCCATCTTTGTCTGTATGAAGCTGCTTGTGAGGATCCATTGGAGTGCTTGCAGCTTTGGTGTCTTGATACCCAAACTTGTCCAGTATGTCTTTCACATACTTTGATTGGCTTATGAAGAGTCCAGTGGGCTTCTTCTTGACTTGTAGTCCTAAAAAGAAAGTGAGTTCTCCCATTGAACTCATTTGAAACTTTTTGTGCATTAAAGCTTCAAATTCTTTGCACAGACAGTCATTTGTTGAGCCAAAGATAATGTCATCAACATAGATTTGAACAAGCAGAATCTCATCTTTGATAGACTTAGTGAAAAGTGTTTTGTCCAGAGTGCCTCTCTTGAATCCATTCTGTAGAAGGTAGGATGACAGAGTGTCATACCATGCTCTGGGGGCTTGATGGAGACCATAGAGAGCCTTATCTAGCTTGTAAACCCTGTCTGGATAGTCTTCAAAACCAGGAGGTTGACACACATATACTTCCTCTTCAATTGTCCCATACAGAAAAGCAGACTTTACATCCATTTGATACACTTTAAAACCTTTAAAACTTGCATAGGCCAGAAATAGTCTAATGGCTTCAATTCTTGCTACTGGAGCAAATACATCATCATAATCTATGCCTTCTTCTTGAGTGTACCCTTGTGCTACTAGCCTTGCCTTGTTCTTGATGACTATCCCTCTCTCATCTTTCTTGTTTCTGAACACCCATCTTGTACCAATTGCTCTCTTACCTTTAGGAAGATCCACCAGAGTCCATACATTCTGAATCTTGAACTGTAGGAGCTCTTCTTGCATAGCTTCAATCCAGGATGAATCTTTTAATGCTTCTGATGCCTTTTTAGGTTCTAGTTGAGACATGAAACAGGCATTTTCAAAGGCAGCTAGGCTGAATTCAGGAACTGTTTGTTCAACAACAGCAGTCTCATTTTGAACCATTTTCCTTGTTTGTACAGGAGTGCTTGGATCACCCAGTATTTGATTAAGAAGATGATACTTGTGAATCCTTAGTGTAGGCTCTCTCTCTGTCTGAAAAGAGGATCCAAGATTTGTATCATCTCCATCAGGACCAGTAAATGGATCAGCTTCAGGAACAGCTGGACTTGAATCAGGGACTGTGTCCCTTTGTGTTGGAGCTGTTCTCTCAGGACTTGGGAGTGGCACTTCAGTATCTGGATTTATATCATGTTGAGCATTCAGGACCCCTGGAGGATCACAAGACAGAAGTGGTAGAGTGGTGTAATCATCCCAACTTGGTGAATCTGCAGCAGTCTGAAATTTTGTGCCAACAGCTTCAGAAATTGTATTGGCAGCATGAGAAATTGTATTGGCAGCTTCAACCCTATATGCATCAGCTTCTGCACTATACTCAACAAAGCTCAGAGAATTTGTTAGTGAATCTAAATCAAACAACCAATCAGGACCAGTGCCTTTGATATTAGCAGTATTTTCATTAAATTTAACATTGGCACTTTCTTCAATGGTTTTAGACACACTGTTATATACTCTATAGGCTTTGCTTTGACTTGAGTATCCTACAAAGAATCCTTCTTCAGCCTTACTTTCAAACTTCCCTAAGTGAGTCTTAGTGTGAAGAATAGTACATGGGCATCCAAAAGGCTTGAAGAAAGCAATTAGGGGACTTCTGTTATGGAATAACTCATAGGGAGTTTTCCCTTGTGATTGGACAACCTGAACCCTATTCAGAACATAACAGGCTGTATTAACAGCTTCTGCCCAGAAAGTCATTGGACGATTTGAATCAGCTAACATTGTTCTAGCAGCCTCAATTAAGGTTCTGTTCTTTCTTTCAGCTACACCATTTTGCTGTGGTGTTCTTGGTGCACTATATTGTCTAGCAATGCCTTTGGACTCACAGAAACTGTTTAGAATGTGATTTTTAAATTCAGTTCCATTGTCTGATCTTATCACCTTAACTTTTGAGTTGGATTGGTTTTCTATCTTAAGGATAAAAGACGTAACTAGCTCAGCAGTTTCATCTTTGGACCTAAGAAAATAAACCCAAGTAAATCTGGTGAAATCATCAACAATAACTAAACAGTAAGCCCTTTTATTCAAACTCAAAACAGATGTTGGACCAAATAGATCCATATGAAGCAGCTGAAGAACAGAAGAGATTGAATTTACTTCTTTGGCCTTATGAGAAGTTTTGGGTTGCTTACCTTTAAGGCATGCTACACAATGATCATCACAGATGAACTCCTTTTGTGGTAAGCCTCTTACCAGATTCTTTTTGACTAAAACATTCATGGACTTGAAGTTCATGTGACACATCCTTCTATGCCAAAGAGCAGACTCATTGGATGATGCTTTGGATATCAAACAGCTTAAAGTATTTGATTTAGATAAAAGATCTGTGTCCAGACAGTAAACATTATCCTTTCTTGGTGTTCTTAGTAAAACAAGATTTTCAGGAACTTTGAAATCGTTTGAAAGGACAATGCACTCAGAATCTGTGAACAGAACACTGTTCTGTTTGTCACAGATTTGAGAGACACTTAATAAATTGTACTTAAGCTGTTCAACATACAAAACATCATGGAATTTCATGTTGCCTGCATTAACAGTACCTTTACCTGTAACCTTACCTCCTTTTGAGTTGCCTCCAAATGCAACAAAACCTCCATCAAAACCTTTGAAATTTGACAAGCACTCAGAATTGCCTGTCATGTGCCTAGAGCATCCACTGTCCAAATGCCATCTTGTTCTATGAGGAGACCTGTGGTTGCCCTGCACAAATAACAGCTTAGTCAGTAGTGGAGTAAACCCAAACCAAATTGGTTTTGGGTTGGCCTTGTGCATTGACATAACTAAAAACTGTTTTTGACTTCTTATATTTGGTGAGATCTACTGATGGAGTCTTTGGAGAGTATTTAGTGATTATATGAGGTATCCAACTGTTTTGATCATCTTTTCTTCTAACAGTCTCAGATGATTCACTAGCAGTTCCAGATTGATGCTTAGCAGTCTTATCACCTTAACTTTTGAGTTGGATTGGTTTTCTATCTTAAGGATAAAAGACGTAACTAGCTCAGCAGTTTCATCTTTGGACCTAAGAAAATAAACCCAAGTAAATCTGTTGAAATCATCAACAATAACTAAACAGTAAGCCCTTTTATTCAAACTCAAAACAGATGTTGGACCAAATAGATCCATATGAAGCAGCTGAAGAACAGAAGAGATTGAATTTACTTCTTTGGCCTTATGAGAAGTTTTGTGTTGCTTACCTTTAAGGCATGCTACACAATGATCATCACAGATGAACTCCTTTTGTGGTAAGCCTCTTACCAGATTCTTTTTGACTAAAACATTCATGGACTTGAAGTTCATGTGACACATCCTTCTATGCCAAAGAGCAGACTCATTGGATGATGCTTTGGATATCAAACAACTTAAAGTATTTGATTTAGATAAGAGATCTGTGTCCAGACAGTAAACATTATCCTTTCTTGGTGTTCTTAGTAACACAAGATTTTCGAGAACTTTGAAATCGTTTGAAAGGACAATGCACTCAGAATCTGTGAACAGAACACTGTTCTGTTTGTCAGAAGATTTGAGAGACACTTAATAAATTGTACTTAAGCTGTTCAACATACAAAACATCATGGAATTTCATGTTGCCTGCATTAACAGTACCTTTACCTGTAACCTTACCTCCTTTTGAGTTGCCTCCAAATGCAACAAAACCTCCATCAAAACCTTTGAAATTTGACAAGCACTCAGAATTGCCTGTCATGTGCCTAGAGCATCCACTGTCCAAATGCCATCTTGTTCTATGAGGAGACCTGTGGTTGCCCTGCACAAATAACAGCTTAGTCAGTAGTGGAGTAAACCCAAACCAAATTGGTTTTGGGTTGGCCTTGTGCATTGACATAACTAAAAACTGTTTTTGACTTCTTATATTTGGTGAGATCTACTGATGGAGTCTTTGGAGAGTATTTAGTGATTATATGAGGTATCCAACTGTTTTGATCATCTTTTCTTCTAACAGTCTCAGATGATTCACTAGCAGTTCCAGATTGATGCTTAGCAGTCTGATCTTTTGTTTTAGTGCTAACAGCTTCAGATTTTGCACTACCAGCTTCAGAATTTGGCTTAACAGTCTGATCTTTTGTATCAGCAGTTTGATCTGAGGATTTGTCCTTGACACACCAGATTTGTTTAAAACTTGATTTAGGCTTAGCCAAAACTTGTTTTTGATGTGTGGACTGTTTTTTATTTACTTTTGTAAACCTGTGATCAACTGTTTTCTTTGGAACTGATGTGGAAGGTTTCACCTTTGAGTGCTTTGCCTGAATAGGATTTGATTTTGTGTGATTCACAGTCTGTTTTGCAACAGCTGGTTTATAAAAACAATCCTTGGCTAAGTGATTCTTCCTTCCACAGTGAAAACACCTTTTGACAGTTTGAATTGGAGAACCAGACTTTTCTGTCAATTTTTGGTTCTTGTTTCTCTGATTTCCTCTTACCTGCTGTTGTTTAGGAAATTTTTGAACACCATGCTTTTGTCATGTGCAGACAGGAACAGTTTTACCTCTTTTATTTCCTTTTGATGAAGATGCAGTGTTACAGTTAGAATGTATAGAGACTTGTGGAATAGCATTGCATACACTCATCTTCTCTTTTCCTTTCTTACTGGGAGCTTGGACCTCTATGGGTGCACTCATTGTTTCACAGTCTCTATTTTGAATCTTATCTTCCTTAGAATCAGGACTGTTATCAAGGATAGGATCTACAATAGTCATAGACTCATCTAGTGGTTCATTGATTAGTCTATCAGCAACCTCACTCATTGGATGAATGTACTTGTTGTTGTATGGAGGTGGAGTAGCTCTGTATCCTATTCCTTTTTTGGGATTAACCTGAGATTTTACTCTATTTTTAAATTGGACTTCCATTAGGTGTTCCAGCTTTTGATTTGCTAACTTAAAGTTTCCTAGATCTATGTTAACAGATTCTAGTTTCTTATTAGCCTCTAACACCTTTTGTTCAGTTTCTTCTACCTTTTTATTCAGAGATTCTATTTTCTTATTTAGCTCCTTTTTCTCCCACTCATGATAGGTTCTATCATATCCCATTTGAATCTCATTATCCTTATAATCATTGATCTGTTTTTCCAGATCTTCTGTGGCTTGCATGTATTCATATCTCCTTTCTTCCATCTTAGCTAGAGTTTTGCACATGCTCTCATTATGATCCCCGTACTTTTTAACCATATTTTTGCATGATTGAGAACAAAGTTTAGAATTTACCTCAGATGGTAGTTCAGTGGAGGAGACATTTGATGTTTCTGCCATTAGAGCTTTATTTTGAAATTCTTCCTCTGTCTGATCACTCCAGTCAAACACATTGTCTTCTTGGGAGACAAGTGCTGTTGATGATGATGTCTGATTGGGCTGTGAAGTCCTTGATGGCTGTTGACCTTGAGATCTGCATTCTCTGGCAAAGTAACCAAGCTTATGACATTTATAGCATTCAACTTTTGATTTATCAAAAGCTGGTTTGCGTTCTGTTCTGGCTTGAAAATTGGGCCTTCCAGTTCTTTTAAGAAATCTTTTGGCCCTCATGGTCAGCATTGCATGTTGCCACTTTAAATCCATCTCTTCAAGATCATCTGGATGAATTTGTTCCAAGTCTTCAACATTTAGAGCAAATAGTCCATCATTGGCAACAAAAGCCTCATAGTGGGTTTCAGTATAGCTGCCATCACCACCTGAAAAAGAATCACAGTTATTAGATTTTTCAGAAGACAGAAGAGCAGTATTGTGATTAAGAGAAAAAGATTTCTTTTTAGCATCAATCTCAGTCTCAAACACTCTTAGACTGTTATACAAATCATCCAGTTCTATTTCATCAAGAGTGTCTTTTGTTCTCCATTGTGTAGCATAGACTGTCCATTCTTCTCCAAGAGATCTGAGAAACTTTCTGTTGACTTCATCTTGATCCAGATTGACTTTTGCACTTTCCAGTTCACTTATCAGCTTGTTGAACCTGTCAAAAATTTGAGTAAGGTTTTCATTCTTGCCACCAGAAAAGTTCTCATACTACTGTTTCAAGAGATCCTTTTGATTTCTCTTGGTACTGGCATTACCAGCAAACCTTTTCTCTAAGGCATTCCAATGAGAATGAGCAGTATAAAACTTTTTGAACTGATGTTGATAAGCATTAGGAATGGCTATTTGTAACAGTGTAAGTGCTTTCACTTCATTCATTCTAGCCTTCCTTTCAAGTTCAGTTTTTGGAGGAGTTTTGACTGGTTTTCCTTCATCATCAAGTTCTGGATCAACTACAGGAGGAAATTAACAGCTTCCCATATGGCATAATCAATGTAAGGTCTACCACTGCAAGATCTATCTAGACGCGGATCCGTGAACGAGTGCGGAATCCTCGTTGACGGTTAGACGGACAACTCTCAACCAACGGAACACGGAGACTATTAGACGCTGAACGAACGACACACGAACGATCCTACGTACTAATTCTCTCCGAAACGGCACTCACCTAGCTGATAAACTCGAGATCGCCTCTTGCTTAATTCCTCACGAATTCTGCAAAAAGTCTGATAATATTTCGAGTCTATCCCTAATTATAGACCCTGATTCAAGTCTGATGTGGGCCAAACTCGAATCTGGCCCAAAGCCCATTCGAGTCTGTCCATATTGACAGTCTCGAATCTAGCCCATTCGAATCTAAGGCTAGTCTCGAATCTATCACAGATTCGAATCCCAAGCCTTAAACAATTCGAATCTATGGCTACATTCGAATCTATCACAGATTCGAATGCCAAGCCTTGTATTCTAAAATCACCTAAGAACTTGTCTTATCAATAACAAAACTAGACTGCTGTCGTCACACTGAATGTACCAACAGACTCCCCCTTGACGATAGCTTCTAGTTTTTGTTCATTGATCTTGATAGACTATTTGCTTTAATGACAATGAGTGTCGAGATCACCCTTTCTCCTCGTTATCCATGACTGATGATTCTGAATCGCTTCTCTAACTTAGTCCACGTTCCTTTAAACCACAGCGCTTCTAATACCTCTTAGACTAACCTCTCAAATCTGCAGTACGACCCTTTCTTCTGACAGTTTTTGCAAACACCTCAGCCCAGAATTGTCTTCCTAGATTATACGGTCCTTCTAAGCTAAATCAGTCACTTCTAACTTCAGAATCTGATTCATCATTTAGAGCAGTCTTCTGCATCTCTAGATCTATCCCATTCTGATCATCATTCATAACACCTTCATCGAGTGATGCATTCATAACACTTCGGAAAAAGTTCTAAGTCATCTTCAATTACTCTGACAATGCTCTGGTCAGACCATGTCTTCAGTTACTTCAGTTGTCTCTGAATCCTTGTCTTTCCTATTGTCAGTAGCTTCGGACACTGACTCCCCCTGAGGATCAGCAGTGAGAGCCAATATTTGAAAGATCTGCCAGCTCACTACTGTCTTGAAAGATCTGCCCGCTCACTATTCGAGCTATCTTCTTTGACTTATCTTTTTCGAAGGACAGCTTCTCTACGATTTCTCCACTCTCTACTATTTCTCCCCCTGAGATGGATGATCTTTCAACCAGATGCCAATATAGCCTCCAGATTTGCAATCTGCTGCTACTGATCAGTCTCTGTCTGATCCAACTTGGCATGAAGTTCACAAATCGCCTTTGTTAGTTGAAGAATCTGTAATTCTGTGAATAATTCAAGGCTAACACTGTATAGACTTAATCAACAGATGAAACAAGTCATTAGATGTTAGTAGGACATTAAAATCATTATTCAACGATAAAGATAAAATGAAACTCTCCTACTTAAAGTTTTTGAAGGTTTATAGCGTAAACCAAACACGAGAACTAAGTTCGAGAGAAACTATCATTACCTTTGTTTAAATAGTCCCAACCTCGTAAGTCTTGAAAGACTTTGAACAATTTTCAACTTTTGCAACACTTAAATGAAAATTTTGAAAATCTTTGAATAAAATTCAACTTTTTCAACTTTTTCATGTAATGGAGGTTTACAACCTTTGCAGAACCAATCACACTAAGCAACAGATTTTCACGCAATATTTGTTTATTCAACCAATCATGCATCCTTAGAAACTTTGACCTTTATCCTACTGAAGATAAAAATAAAATACAATAAAATTAATTTTAAACTTAAGCTACTCTAACCTACACTAAACAGTATATTTTTGGCGAGAATAGTCAAAGAAAGATTCAATCAGATAGCGATGTCTGATACTAACTTTCAGTACTTAAACTTTCACACTTAGGAATTTTTTATTCCTTTGTTTGTTTGTCGTGACATACCTATTTAGCCGATTGTTGGTATTTTACCCCTTTTAAACATTCTACATTTCGGAATATCCCTTGGCCTTTTTATTTATCAGGAAATTATCTTACGTGACGCAGACATAGACATACTTTTATGATCAAGGCACAGAGACAAAGATTCTAACTTGTTGGTATTTGCAAACTTTCTTTAGAAGACAAACATCGGACACAGGTCTGTATTTTCATACAACAAAGTGTCTTAGTTTGACTTAAAGTTTATTTTTAAAGTTAGCAGACAGCGGTGACAGGTCTGTACTGACGTACAACAGAGCGACATATCTGCTAACCCGAATCTAAACAGAGACAACAGGTCTGTACTTACGTACAACAGAGTTGCATGTTTTCGACTCTCAGTTTCATATGATTTTTCTATTCATTCCATTTTAAGATGTATTTGATGTTTCCATACATCCCCAGAAAGTTTGCATACCTCATTTAGACTCAAAGTTTGTATGTCTTGTACATAAAAATTAAGACCGATTGGTCGTACATCTAAGTTAGTGACACGCTTGACTTTTTCTAGAATATTTTATTAGCCTTGAGATTCCCTATATGTATTATGCCTACCAACATATCAAACTAAATAAAGTATAACACTTAGAGTTCAGTTGCATTATGTGTGAAAGCCTAAACACTTAGAGTTTGTAACGACTGTGCTAATTTTCGTCACTTTGAACCTATGCATCTAAGACTTAACTCAATTTTCTGATATTCTCTTTTTTTTGATTTTTTTTTTATTTTGATTTTCATAAATAATAATAAGCTAAAAAAAAATAGCCTAAGGTCAAGTTACTTTGGATTACACATGCCATTCAGTTGAACTAACAACCCAAAGCATGAACTAACAAATGCTTTTGTGACTAGATTCGCATTGTTTATACAGACTAACACAATTGACACACCTTACATGTTTCCCTTATAACTTCTCACTTTGGTCTAAGGACCCAGAAAGCATACCTGCTGTTTCGTCCTTTGTACCACAGTCCTGTATCAAGAGAAACCACTATCCATAAACCATTTGTCATTAGGATCTGTAGCTAACTCCTGCACACTAAACAAGAAAAGTTAGTTATCACGGGGGACCCAAGCCATGACTGACTTGGTAATACCATCCTCATCCACAAACTTGAATTCTTTCAAATACCCATCTCTCCTTTCAGGTGACTTGGATTTTTGATTGAGAATCTGTTGTGAAGCTGAATGATTAACATCCATTCTCGACCTTTGTATTGGTCTTTTCGGTTCAGCCCTTGAATAATTTCTGTTATAGTACATTTCAGTCTCATAATTCCGGGCTCTACCTTGTGTCATATGCTTATTAGGAGAATTAGACCTAACGAGAGTGTGACTCCTCTTAGGTGAATTTTTCCTAATAATGGTATGGGGGCCAGACATTGAGTGACTAGGAGATCTATTCGGTGAATTAATCCTAAGTCCGTCATTTTTTCTAAGAGACTCCGATGATTGACAACTACCTATACGTGACACCTCAACGGAGTTCTTCTCAGAAACTCGAGAACTACTCCCGCTCGCATCACTAGGCATTGTTTTTAAGATTTGCTGCTCTTGTTTCCCTATGTTCAATGAAGACTCTGACTTTTTGTAGGGACAACCTGAAACAACATGTCCTTTCTCATGACACTTAAAGCAAGACATCTTGTCAATAGATTTCTTATAGGCACTCTTTGACCTAGGTGTCTTACTAATACCCTGATTGTCTGTATCAACAGCTTGTTTTAACTCCCCTTTGTTAACATTGCTTACAGTATTTTCCTCTTCTAGGTTTGAATTACAACTAGACTGAACACACTGTACTGTTTGTCTAACCTGAGGAGTAATTGAAGATAGTTCATAGGACTCAGTTACCTTGACTACCTCTGAGTTAACCATATCATTGGTCTCATCCTGAGTAGTAGGTACACGATTGCTATTGGCCTCATCAACCTTAGTACTAGACTCAGCTAATTCCTTATCTCTAAGAGAGATCTCTTTGGTCAGTGACTCTACATGCTCATAAAGTAGTTCATTCCTGACACTTTGTTCAATCAATTTGTCATTCAGAACTAGTAAATCTTGAGCATCATTTCTCAGTTTGGCCTGAAGATCTTCCTTAATGTCTAATAAATTAGCATTATCTGATTTTAAGGATTGAATTTGAGCAGTCATAGATGAATATGTTTCTAGTACTAAATTCAATTTATCATTCAAAGTAGTACATAAAGCACATAAATCATGAAAAGTAGAAGAGTTTAGAATTACCTGTTTCCGATCAGATTTGATATTGGCCATCTGAGCTGCAAACTCCAGCGCAGTTAGCTCCTCAGCAATTTCCAGCACCAAAGGTTCTGAATCAGAAAACTGTGTCTCCTCTTTCTCTTCCTCTTCTGCTCCCGTACTTCCAGTCTCTGTGACTTCAGCCATGAAGGCTCTAGCATTAGTCTCTGGATGTGTACTCCAATCATATGTGCCATCTAACTGTCTGTTAGACCCCACATTAGCAAGTAAACCAGCCACTGAACCCTGATTCCCTGATCTTTGATTCCCTGAACTGGCTAAATGCTGACGTCCTAAGTTCTGATGATTATCAATCTTAGGTCTTTGACACTCTCTCGCAAAGTGTCCCAACCCCTGACAGTTATAACATCTAACTTTTGACTTATCGAATCCTACATTGTTCACACTCATACTTCTTCCTGTTCTTTTCATGAACCTTTTCAATCTCTGTGTGACCATAGCCAATTGCCATTGTAGGTCCATTTGTTCCAAGTCATCCGGATCCACCTGATCATAATCTTCTTCCCATAAAGCTGGATCAATTATTTTCCCTTGAATACAATTCCCGTAAGCCGCTACAAACGATGCTAGAAGCTTCAGTTGCTCCTCTGCAGTTTTAGTACTCATTGGCATTTTTGTGTATCCCTGAGACGATGATCCTGAAGTAGATGCTTGTGGCTGTTCATCCGGTCCACTAAACCCTATGAAAGCTCTACATTGTGCTTCCTCTGGCTCAGCTGGTGACGCAGTTTCTCCTGTGAAAAACGTTGTAGCTGTCTTCATATCAGCTGTCACTGAAGGTGTTGATTTTCCGAAATACATTGCCGGATTTTGGACTTGTTCATAATCCGTTTCAGCCTTCAATAACTCGAAATGATACGCCCTCAGCGTTCCCACTACATCCTCCAACGATTGAGTATAGTACTTATCCTCATCAAGCTTAATCATAGCCACATACATCGCCCATTTGGCGGGTAAGGCATCCAAAAGCTTGTTAGTCTTTTCTGTGTCGCTATACTCAATGTCGTGACTTTCAAGCTATGTTAATAGATGATAAAACCGAGTGATAGTATCATTCAATTGTTCATCCTTTAACGCCTTGAAGATGGCGAACTGTTGTTTTAACAGCTCTGTACGCTTTCTCCTAACCCGAGGATTTCCCTCACACCTTTTCTGGAGAGACTCCCAAAGTTCTTTTGATGTCCTCTGAGTCCGGAATGTTTGTAGAATATCTTGCGGTAACGCCATTCGGATTAAAGAAAAAGCTTTGTTTTCGGCTTCAAATAATTTCTTGTCATCCTCTTTCATCATCTGGTATGACAAGACCTTTTGACGGCCTTCAACTTCAGATACTGGCGGAATGTACCCTTCATCTATGCACACCCACATGCGCATATCTTTGAATCGTACAAAATCTGTAAATCGATCCTTCCACCAGTAATAGTCCTCAACTTTCATCAGCTTAGGTGGTGCATTTGTCTTCCCAACTTCGTGATCCATCTCAAGGAATTTCTGAAGATTTGACATCTTTTCTAAAACAAATTGAATTTGACCTTAATTAATTTAATTCGAAACTGATTTAGACTAACTTATTCGAATCTAGATAGATTCGAAACTAATTAATATTAAATCTTTTGAGAATAAATTCGATTAAGTCTTAAAAGTTAATTAGATTCGAAATAATGTCAGATTCGAACAACTCCTTAGATTCGATGGTCCTTAGATTCGAAGGCTTCAGTAGATTCGAATGTCTAGCAGATTCGAAGCACAGAATCGAAACAGTAACAAACTCGAAATAAACTCGAAACAACACAGACTCGAGATCCAATTCGAAGGAAGTAACAGATTCGAAACAAAGTAGACTCGAAACACACTGAAATTGACTCGAAAGGAGCGTATTTAGGTTAGACTCGAGACTAAAGTGAAACCCTAATTACCCCTATAGATTCGAGCGCCGCAAACTCGAAAAACGGCTAACACTTTGATTTTTTGACGTTTTACAGATTAAACCACTATTTTTCAAACGAAAAATAATGATTTCGATCAAAAACGTGAAAAACCACAAAGTGTTTCCCGAATATGAATTTGCTAAGCTCAGAAACACGTTTTTGAGAGCAAAACCGTCCAACTAGCGTCAAGAAACCTAGAATGTATCTGATGAACACGAAGAACACCAAGAACACTCCTAGTCTCTGATACCACTTGTAAGGTCTACGACTGCAAGATCTATCTAGACGCGGATCCGTGAACGAGTGCGGAATCCTCGTTGACGGTTAGACGGACAACTCTCAACCAACGGAACACGGAGACTATTAGACGCTGAACGAACGACACACGAACGATCCTACGTACTAATTCTCTCCGAAACGGCACTCACCTAGCTGATAAACTCGAGATCGCCTCTTGCTTAATTCCTCACGAATTCTGCAAAAAGTCTGATAATATTTCGAGTCTATCCCTAATTATAGACCCTGATTCAAGTCTGATGTGGGCCAAACTCGAATCTGGCCCAAAGCCCATTCGAGTCTGTCCATATTGACAGTCTCGAATCTAGCCCATTCGAATCTAAGGCTAGTCTCGAATCTATCACAGATTCGAATCCCAAGCCTTAAACAATTCGAATCTATGGCTACATTCGAATCTATCACAGATTCGAATGCCAAGCCTTGTATTCTAAAATCACCTAAGAACTTGTCTTATCAATAACAAAACTAGACTGCTGTCGTCACACTGAATGTACCAACAATCAATGAATTGGATATGCTGTTGAATCCTGAGTTTCCACAACTCAAACTCAGTGGGCTTGAGCATAGGCACTTTGAGTCCTTGCCCAGATCCACTGCTGCTATTTTCAAATTCCATAGCAAAAAGACTAAAAATTTAAAGAAAGTTTTCGACTTTGAAAAACAAAGAACGACCTGTGGCTCTGATACCACTTGACAGGATCTAAAACTAATTAACCAAGACTAACTGATTTGAATTTATCAGAGTATAAATCAATAATCTTGCTTTGAATCAAAGTTTAATTAAGAAGTTTGCGGAATAACACTTAATTATTTTAACAAAAACTTTCAGACTCAACAATGCATAAAACACAAGAAGTAGTAAAGACTGTTTGTATTGCTGAATTCAATGATTACAATCACCTCTACTCTGTTTGATTAGACGAAGAACACAAACTGTTCTTAGGGTTTTACAACCTTAGAGGCTTAGGAAAACTCAATCAACAAAGCAATTACAGACTCAAATATGCAGAAAACTCCTATGCAATAGAATGACCTATTCTATGTATTTATATTGCTTCTTGATTATGTTTCCTTGACGAACTATGACTTCTCTGATAGTAGATATGCTGGAATCTTCATGTAGATATCTTTTCCTGAAAATCAGCACTTTCTGTTTATGAAACTGTTGAGCAGCTTGAATCACTTGACAGCATGAACTGAGCAGCTCGAGTTGATTTACTCTGGCAGCTTGAACTTTTACACTGGCAGCTCGAGTTTTTTCAACTAGCAGCATGAACTTTAGATTTACATATAAACTCTACTAACAGTTTGAGAAGTCTAACTAACAGTCTGAACATACTTAAACTATTTCCCAACACATCACACGCAATTTCAAATGTTTTATAAAAATTTAGCAAAGTAAGCAAGGGAGCATGAGTTAGTTGAAACTTGAGTTTTTCGAAAGCTTGCTCTTGATCTTCGCCCCATTGAAAACCAACTTTCTTTTTAATGACTTCCATGAGTGGTGATGTCAAGGTGCTAAAATTCTTCACAAATCGATGATAAAAACTTGCAAGACCATGGAAACTTCGCACATTACCAACACTCTTTGGAGTAATCTTGAATGGCGTTCACCTTCTCTTCATCAACTGAAATTCTTTGGGAACTCACCACATATCCAAGAAAAACAACGTGGTCGGTACAAAACGTACACTTCTTCAAGTTTGCATAAAGCTTTTCTTTCCTAAGCACACTCAAAACACATGTTAGATGCTCAAGATGATCATTTAAACTCTTGGAATAAATCAAAATATCATGAAAGTAAACAACCACAAACTTGCCAATGAAATCATGCAAAACATGGTTCATTAATCTCATTAATGTACTAGGAGCATTAGTTAAGCCAAAATGCATAACTAACCATTCATATAAACCATGTTTTGTCGTAAAAGCTGTTTTACATTCATCGCCATTTTTCATTAGGATATGGTGATAACCGCTCTTTAAATCAATCTTTGAAAACAACTTTGAACCATGAAATTCATCAAGCATATCATCTAGTCGAGGGATTTGATGACGATACTTATATCATGATATTATTGATGGCATGACAGTCTATGTACATCCCCCACGACCCATCCCATTTCGGTACAAGCAAAACTGTAATAGCACAAGGTCTCATGCTTTCTCGAATCCATCCTTTCTCAAGTAATTCCTCAACTTGCCTTTGCAACTCCTTGGTTTCATCTGGATTTGTTCTATATGCCGGCTTGTTTGGAATGGAAGCCCCAGGAACAAAGTCAATTTGGTGTTCAATCTCGCAAATTGGTGGCAATCCATTGGGAACCTCCTCAGGAAACAAGTCTTCCAATTCTTGGAAAAGAGATTTAATGTTGCTCGAAAGAGTATTAGCCAAATCATTAGTGCCTAATTTAGCCTTTTTAACTAAAAGAAGCACAAAAGACATCTCCGAATTCAAGCTTCTATTATTTCACTCCTTTTTTCAAGTGCACAATATTGACTCTCCTTTTTCACCCACCAAATTTTTCTTATCTTTTTGTTTTTCGTTTGAACCCTTCTTGTGTTCATTGCTTTCCTTGGACTCACCGTCTTTGTTCTACGCATCCTTTTGAAGTCGGACTTGATCCTCATAAACTTGACTGGGGGACATTGGCACAAGAGTTATGGACTTGGTTTTGTGAATAAGGGTGTACTTGTTGGTGAAGCCATCGTGTTTTACGTGCCGATCATATTTCCATGTCCTACCAAGTAAAAAATGGCTTGTTTGCATAGGTACAACATCACATAGGACTTCATCTTCATACTTACTGATACTAAACGACACCAAAACCTGCTTTGTAACTCGCACCTCACCACTATCATTAAGCCATTGTAGTTTATATGGCTTTTGATGCTTCATTGTCGGTAACACTAGCTTTTCAACCATGGAAACACTAGCCACATTAGTACAACTTCCACCATCAATTGTAACACTACACACCTTGCCTTGAACATAACACCAGGTGTGAAAGATGTTCTCCCTTTGTACATCATCTTCTTCCTTAAAATGGGTGCTTAAGGCTCGTCTTGCCACCAACAATTCTCCTTCAACTGCTAGCTCTTCTTCCCAATCCGTATCTTCGTGTGAGGATTCAGAAGCATCTGTTTTAATTTCTCGATCTTCTCTAATCACCATTGCAAGCTTGTTTGGACATTGACTTGCAATATGACCCCTGCCAAGGCACTTAAAACATTTAATATCACGAGTCTTAGGAACTTCAAAACTAGTTTTCTCCTTTGAAGTGTTTTTTGTTCCATATTTGGGATTAGAAGAGTTTAAATTTACAGGCCTTTGGAGCTACTTGCTTTCCAAGCATTCTTTCTTGACCCATCCCCTCTCTTGAGTTGCTTTTCAATCTTGATTGCCATATGAACCATGTCCTCGATCTCAACACAATGGTGTATCTCAACACGATCTTGAATTTCTTAATTGAGACCATTTAAGAACCTCGCCATGGTAGCTTCTCTATCCTATTGAATATTCACCCGGATCATAATAACCTCCATTTCCTTGAAATAATCATCAACAAAGTTACTTCCTTGCTTTAGACTTTGAAGTTTGTTGTGAAGGTCACGGTAGTAATGACTAGGTACAAAACATCGCCTCATGACCATCTTCATTTCTTCCCAAGTATCGATGGGTCTCTCTTCATTTATTCGTCTATTAATCACAAGTTCATCCCACCATGTTAGTGCATAATAAGGTAAATTCAACAACGGCGAGTTTTGCCTTCTTCCAGTTGGAGTATTCATGACAATCTAAGATGATATCCATCTTAGTCTCCCAATCGATGTAAGCTTCCGGATACGACTTTCCTTGAAAAGATGGAATTTTCATCTTTATTAAACTCAAGTTGTTGTCTCTATGTTGCCTTCGTCTAGGTGGTCTTCTTTGAAATTCCTCATCCCATTCATCACCTCTAGAACTGTAATCATGATTTTCATAAGAAACTTGTGATGGTGTTCGTTCACGTGGTATTTGTGCCTCCAATTGGTCCATTCTTTCATGAGCTTGTGTGAACTTGTCTCTCATTAATCGTCGCATTTCATCCATGAGAGCTTGAACTTGAAGATTTGGAAGGGGTTGGTCATCCGCCATCTTATATATTTGCAAAAAAAACAATGAATAATAAAAAGATTATGATGTCTCCGCTCTCTCTTACGTGTTTCTCTCAACTTGATTAAGCTCTCAACACTCGTGTATGCAACAAAGGCTTTTTCCTTCGATTGATCTTACCACACTACCTTTTACCTCTTCTTTTAATTATTAAAGTTCAAAACAAACTAAAAGAAAGCAAAATCAAGTTAGGCTTGTGGCCTTGAGGAATTCAAAATGTACCAAACAACTTCAATAAACAAGTGTAACAAACCCAAAAAGAAATATAATACTAAACAAAATTTTTAACGTTCCTCTATTTTTTTTTTTCTTTCACTTCTTTTTTTTCTCTACTTCTTTTTTTTTTCCACTTCTTTTTTATTTTATTACTTTGATAGCTTTTTTTATACTTTTCTTTTCTTTTCACTTTTTTTTAGGAACAAAACTACCCGACTTAATATATTAGGAACCCCCAAATATATAACTTACTAAAATCTCAACTTCTTTATTTCTTGATAATAGTAATCAAGTCAACTTGTGACGAGATCCACTACTATTACTTGAAATTCAAGATAAGAACAAGAAGAAACAAAAAACGACACGGAAAAAAATATAGTATGATAGAAGTTAAACAAACCAATATAAGTGGCTCTGGTACCAAATGATGTGATCTCACCCGTTGAATATGAGATTGATCACGAGTTGCCCGATCGTTCTATTGGATGTTATCATGGGGAATGGATAGGACTACGACCCGTTGCCTATAAACAAGGAAAGAATCTTAATAAATATGGTGAACCCGGAACCCGTTGCCTATAAAGAGGCAAGAACCTTGGTATAAGAAAACGCCACAAGCAACCCCACCAAGTTGATTAATAAGTTTTAAACGCCACAAGCTAGAACACTTGATAAGTTCTAAAACCTCGTAAGGAATAAGAAGAATTAAAAACTCACAATGTTACTAAAATGAAGGATGATTACAAATGAGAACTTTGGCCACTATTTATAGACAAAAATATATGGAAAACCAACCATCTAGATAAGTAACAAAAGCTATCACGATAAGCGATCAAATAAGCAAAACTACTTATCATAAGGACCTTCTTCACATTTCACCACTTGAATATTCTGGAATGTGTATTGGTTCATTGTATCTTGCAAAACCCTTAGTATCCTCCAAGTAAATGACCATGACCTTCAAAATGCCTTGTGATAGGCCTGATCTTCCACCTTAATGGATCTTCATCATCTTGACTATTGGAAGGGTGAACATTGGATGGGTTCTCATCATCATTGTAATCCTTCGGGATCATCCTTGAATTGAGTAAATTTGTGTGTTTTAAACTCTTATTGTTCATGTGAAAGAACTTATCAAGTTTTCTAGCTTGTGGCGTTCAGTACTTATCAATCAACACCGTGGGGTTGATTTTGGCAATTTTATATCAGTTTCATGTATTTCCTATAGGCAACAGGTTACAACTTTTACCACTTATACCAAGGTTCTTGTCTCTTTATAGACAACGGATCGCGGTTTGTATCCACGTGTATGACTAACCGTTAGAACAATCTGATAAACATGGACAATCTCACACTCTTTAGGAGAGATCACATCAATATGCATGGCACTGTGCAGTTCGCCCTATCATGTAGACTCGTGGTCGTTAACGATACACGTTCGTTATCACACACCTTCCTAAATTAGGAAACCTCTTCTAAGTCGACAGCCAATCGAATAACCCTTTTTAATTAAGACTAACTCCATCAAATTCTAGGATTCCGATGGTCAATACAACATTCTAATGCCTTTTCTCATCCCGAGTATTCCGTCTTGGCTGCTCTACCAGATTCTCTTGGGAACGCCATTGGATGAGTTCTCAAAGTCATCATGATGTCTACGACTAATTAAATCCACCATCTGATTGGTTAATTGAACTACGACTTGATCTATTTGTTCCTCCACTCCAATTCTCATTCATATGCATTGCTCCAATCGATTTGACTTATCATGTAGACTCGAGGCCATCAATAATACACGTTCCTTATCACACACCACTTTGAATTGAAAAATATCTTCTATTACTAGCCAACCATTCGATTAACCCTTTTGGATGAAGACTAACTCCATCAAATTGTAGGATTTCAATCCTCAATCAGCCTTCCAGTAACTATTGTCATCCTCACGATTCCATCTTAGCCGCTCTACCAGATTCTACAGTTTCTATCCATTCAACTAACCCTTTTGGATTTAGACTAACTATGCCAAATTATAGGATTTTAATCGTCAATCCGTCCTTACAAAAACTATTGTCGTTCCAATGATTTCGTCTATTTCGTTCTACCGGATTTTCTTTTGTGACGAACCGTCACCATTGAATGAGTTCTCAAAGTTATCATCGTGTCCATAATTAATCAATCAACCATCTGATTGATTAAATGAATGACCACTTAATTGATTTGTGCAGCCATTTGTGTTGTAATTTGGAGCTCAATTACCCAATCATATGCATGACACCATGCTAATGCCCTACTTTGTAGACTCGTGGCCATCAATCATACACGTTTGATATCAGACTCCTATTCGAATTGAAAAACCACTTATAAAGTAGCCATCCATTGGATTAACCCTTCTGAATCCATCATCTGATTGGTTAATTGAATGACGAGTTGATCTATTTGTTCCTCCATTCGTGTCGTGAATCGTGGCTTCAATTTCCATTCATATGCGTTGCACAAATCGATTTGCCTTATCATGTAGATTCGTGGCCATCAATGATACACGTTAGTTATCACACACCTCATTGAATTGAAAAACCTTTTCTATTGTAGCCAACCATTAGATTTACCCTTCTTGATTAAGACTAACTCCATCAAATTCTAGGATTTCAATCATCAATCGGCCTTTCAATAATCATTGTGATCCTCACAATTCCGTCATAACTGCTCTACCATTATTAAATGAGTTCTCAAAGTCATCATCCTGTCTATGATTAACCACCATCCAGTTGGTTAACTAAATGACTACTTCATCTATCTATTCCTCTATCTGTGTCTTAAATTGTGGATCCAATTCCCATTAATAAGCTTGGCACCATGCTGATACCCTACCATGTAGACTGGTGGCCATCAATGATACACGTGCATTATCACACACCACTTCGAATCCAAAAACCTCTTCTACAATAGCTATTCATTCAATTAACCCTTTTGGATATAGACTACTCCATCAAATTTTTAATCGTCAATTCAGCATTCCAATAACTATTGCCAATATAATGACTCCGTCTACGTCACTTTATCAGATTTTTTAAGTGACGAACGACGTCATTGAATGAGTTCTCAATGTCATCAGCATGTCCATGATTAATCAATCGACCATCCGATTGATTAATTGAATGACTACTTGACTGATCTGTTCTTCCATTGTTGTCTTAAATCATGGCTCAGCTGTCCATTCATATGCATGCCACCAAGCTAATGCCCTACCATGTAAACTGGTGGCCATCAATAATACACGTTTGATATCATCCATCTATTCAAATCGAAAATCCATTTCTAAAGTAGCCATCCATTTGATTAACGATTCTGGATAAAGACAAACTCCATCCAATTCTAGGATTCCAATGAATGAGCTAACAAATTCATAGTGATGTTCTTGATAAATTAAAACTACCATCTGATTGGTTATTTGAACGACCACTTGTTCTATCTGTAGCTCTATTTGTGTCATGAATTATGTCTTCATTTCTTATTCACACGCATGGCACCATGCAATTTGCCCTATCATGTAAACTCGTCGCCATCAATGATACACGTTCATTATCACACATCTCCTTGATTTAAAAATCTCTTCTACAGTACCCAACCATTCGATAAACCCTTTTGGATTAATACTAACTCCATCAAATTTTTGTATTTCAATCATCAATCATTCTTCCAATAACAATTGTCATGCCCATGATTCCCGAATGTGATCTCACCCAAGAGACAGAGATTGATCATGTTTGCCCAGTTGTCCTATTGGTTGTTTATGTGTTTTTAGATAGAACCGTGATCCGTTGCCTATAAACTTGGCAAGAACTTTGCTAGAGATGGTGAAAACCACAACCTATTGCCTATGTAAAGAGGCAAGAACCTTGGTGTAGGTGGTAAGAACCACGATCCATTGCCTACAGAAGACACAATAAGTTTGGTATAATATATGCCTCAATCAACCCCACCAAGTTCTGATACGTTTTTGAATGCCACAAGTATGGAAACTTGATAAGTTCTAGAAGTTCATAATGAACTAAAGAGCTACAAGCTAACAATTTCCCTCAACTCAAGCATGATTACAAATGCTTACATTCACCTCTATTTATAGATAAAAATATATAAGTACTGCTAATTATCATACTAATTATCCATAAAAATATGTCTTGATTCACACAAGTGTCTTGATTCCATGTACTTGTCTTGATTCAATGTGTCTTCAATATAATATCTTCAACTCTAGAACTCCATCAAGTAAATGGTCATGATGATTAGAAACCTTCAAAATACCTTGCAATGAAAGTTTGACGTTCAAAATGCCTTGTAATTGATTACATGAAAAGTTCATTGTACTTGTACATTTATAGGCAGACGTGGCTAAAGCTAGATATTGGGCTTTATTCATGTTGCAAATGTGGCCAAAACAATAAACTTGAAGTGGTCTTTAATTTGACTTAAATCGCGCTTTAAATTAGTGAGTTATGGCAAAAACATTGGTCATGTGTAAGACTAGCCGGATTTATTTATATACAGGCTTTTTATTGATGAACGAATCACAACTTGGGCTCCAAAACAAGGTTAATCTTGGTTCATTACTTGGATTGAAAATAAGAAACGTTTTGATTATTTTGTGTAGCAATGGGAGCATTAGTTTCCGAAGCTTGACTTGGATCCATATCATCCTAGCCCAAGGTTTTAGGATCATATCATTCCCCCACTCTTGAGATTGATTTTTCCTTAATTCAGCACGCGTATATTGCAAACAGTTTCAAAAATATAAAGGAAACAAAAAATGAAACAAAAAAAATATGTTTCTTGTCCTTCTTTTTTTCCTCTCTTTTTTTTTGTTTTCTTATCTTTTTGTTTTTCAATAGCCTTTTACCATAATTTTGCTTTATAGAAATGAAAAGAAAGATGAAAAAGAAAATAAGATAGAATTGATAATAAAAAAAACCTATAGAAATGGCTCTGATACCAACTGATGATACGAAATGTCGACCCGCAAGTTAAACATAACTTGAAACTTTTGTATAGGATAGAATAGGAGTCAAAGCACCCAATGATTGGATCTGCAACACTCCTAGAGCAAGTCCTTGACACGTTAGTTATAAGAACTAAGAACCAAAAGCATTCAAGAATGCCACAAGAATGTGCTCACAATCATGATAAGTTCTAGAACTATGAACTCTCCAACAAAGAACAAAGCTCATAAAGATGAGTAAAACTCAAAATGAAGATGTGTATTTCTCAAGGGAATGGTCATGAAGACTAAAAACATTCAAAATACCAATGAAAGTTTGACCTTCAAAATGCATTGTAATTGATGACATGAAAAATTGAATATACTTGGACATTTTTAGGCAGCTATGTGTACGTGACTATGGCTCAGATATTGGGCCTTATTCATGTTGCAAATGTGGCCAAAAGGATAACTTGAAAGGGGATTTTATCTAACTTTAATCAGGATTCAAATGAGTGAGTTATGGCAAAAAATTGCCCATATGTAAGACTAGCCGAATTTATTTATTTATGGGCTTTTTATAGATGAACTAATCACAACTTGGACTCCAAAACAAAGATTAATCTTGGTCCATTACTTCGATAGAAAATAAGAATCATGTTCGATTATTTTGTGTAGCAATGGGAGCATTATATTCCAAAGTTTGACATCGATCCATATCATCCTAGCCCATGGTTTTAGGAAGATGTCAGTTCCCGGCCCTTGAGAGCGTGTTTTCCTCAAATCAGCACGTGTATATGGCTAACTTCCAAAAATGAAAGAAAACAGAAAGTGAAACAAAAAAATGTGTATAGGATAGAATAGGAGTCAAAGCACCCAATGATTTGATCTGCAACACTCCTAGAGAAAGTCCTTGACCCGTTAGTTATAAGAACTAAGAACCGAAAGAGTACAAGAATGCCACTAGAATGTTCTCACAATATTGATAAGTTCTTGCACCATGAACTCTCCAACAAAGAACAGAGCTCACAAAGACGAGTAAACCTTAAAAAGAGGATATATATTTTCTCAAGTGAAAGGTCATGAAAACTGGAAACCTTCAAAATACCATGCAATGAAAGTTTGACCTTCAAAATGTCATTGTAATTGATGACATGAAATCTTCCGCATACTTGGATATTTTAGGCAGCTATGTGGACGTAACTAGGGCTAGATATTGGTCTTTATTCATGTTGCAAATGTGACCAAAAGGATAACTTGAAGTGGGCTTTTATTTGACTTGAATCGGGCTTCAAATGAACGAGTTATGGCTAAAACATTGATTGATGACGAGTTACCCGATCATTCTATTGGATGTTATTATGGAAAATGGATAGTACCGCGACCCGTTGCCTATAAACGAGGCAAGAGCCTTGGTATAGATGGTGAAACTGCGACCCGTTGCCTATAAAGAGGCAAGAACCATGGTATAAGAAAACGCCACAAGCAACCCCACCAAGTTGTTTAATAAGTTTTGAATGCAACAAGCTAGAACACATGATAAGTTCTAAAAGTTCGTAAGGAACAAGAAGAGTTAAAAACTCACAATGTTACTCAAATGAAGGATGATTACAAATGAGAACTTTGGCCACTATTTATAGACGAAAATATAAGAAAAACCAACCATCTAGATAAGTAACAAAAGCTATCAAAATAAGCGATCAAATAAGCAAAACTACTTATCAAAAGGACCTTCTTGACATTTCACCACTTGAATCTTCTAGAATGTGTCTTGGTTCATTGTATATTGCAAAACCCTTAGTATCCTCCAAGTAAATGGCATTGACCTTCAAAATGTCTTGAAATGAAGAGAAGACTTTCAAATTGCCTTGTAATTAATCTTGACAAGTGCATTGAACATTGACACCCTTTGATGTGATCTCACCGATGAATATGAGATTAATCACGAGTTGCCCGATCGTTCTATTGGATGTTATTATAATATATGGATAGAACCGCGACCCGTTGCCTATAGACAAGGCAAGAACCTTGGTATATAAAGTGAAACCGCAACCTGTTGCTTAGAAAGAGGCAAGAACCTTGGTATAAGAAAACACCACAACCAACTGCACCAAGTTGATTGATATGTTACGAACGCCACAAGTATGGAAACTTGATAAGTTCTAAAAGTTCATAATGAACTAAAGAGCGAAAAGCTCACGATTTCACTCAAGTCAAGCGTCATTACAAATGTTTACATTGTCCTCTATTTATAGATAAAAATATAAGGAAAACCACCCGTAAGTAACAAAAGCTATCACGATAAGCTATCAAATAATTAAAACTACTTATCAAAGGGCCTTCTTGACATTTCACCACTTGAATCTTCTAGAATATGTCTTGATTCATTGTGTCTTGCAAAAACCCTTAGTATCCTCCAAGTAAATGACCATGACTTTCAAAATGCCAAATGATGAAGAGAATACTTTCAAATTGCCTTGTAATTAATCTAGACATGTGCATTGAACATGGACACTCTTTTGGGCAGATTTTTGGATGTGGCAAATGGTCCTTTGTTGGGCTTTAATCTACTTGAAAAGATAGGAAAAAGTCTTAGCTTTCATTGGGGTTTTATTTGACTCAATTCGGGCATGAAACGAGTGAGTTATGGGCAAAACATGGGCTAAGTGGAAGAGTGGCCGAATTTAATTATTTTTTGGCTTTTTGTAGATGAACTAATCACAAGCGAGGCTCCAAAACAAAGGTTAATCTTGGTCCATTACTTGGATTTAAAATAATAAACATGTTTGATTATTTTGTGAAACAAAAAGAGAGCATTATTTTCCGAAACTTGACTAGGATCGACATCTTCTTTGCCCATAGTGAGAATCATATCATTCTCCCCCTCTTGAGAGTGATTTGTCCTCAAATCAGCAAGTGTATATTGCATACAACTTTTAAAAATTGAAGGAAACAAAAACATGAGGATCTTTCTCCACCTTTTTCCACTTTCTCTTTTCTTCCACTTTTTTTGTTTTCTTATCCTTCTTTTTCAATAGCATTTTTTTCAAAATTTTCCGTTATAGAAATTAAAAATAAGACGAGAAAGAACATAAGATAGAATTCATAAAAAAAAACAAACCAATAGAAGGGGCTCTTATACCAAATGATGTGATATCACCCGATGAATATGAAATTGATCACGAGTTGCCCGGTCGTTCTATTGGATGTTATTATAATATATGGATAGAACCGCGACCCGTTGCCTATAAACGAGGCAAGAACCTTGGTATATAAAGTGAAACCGCAACCCGTTGCCTAGAAAGAGGCAAGAACCTTGGTATAATAAAACACCACAACCAACCCCACCAAGTTGATTGACATGTTACGAACGCCACAAGTATGGAAACTTGATAAGTTCTAAAAGCTCATAATGAAACTAAAGAGCTAAACGCTCACAATTTCACTCAAGTCAAGCATCATTACAAATGTTTACATTGGCCTCTATTTATAGATAAAAATATAAGGAAAACCACCCATAAGTAACAAAAGCTATCACGATAAGCTATCAAATAATTAAAACTACTTATCAAAAGGGCCTTCTTGACATTTCACCACTTGAATCTTTTAGAATATGTCTTGGTTCATTGTGTCTTGCAAAAACCCTTAGTATCCTCCAAGTAAATGACCATGACCTTCAAAATGCCAAATGATGAATAGAAGACTTTCAAATTGCCTTGTAATTAATCTAGACATGTGGATTGAACATGGACACTCTTTTGTGCAGATTTTTGGATGTGGGAAATGGTCCTTTGTTGGGCTTTAATCTACTTGAAAAGATAGGAAAAAGTCTTAGCTTTCATTGGGCTTTTATTTGACTCAATTCGGGCATGAAACGAGTGAGTTATGGGCAAAAGTCTTAGCTTTCATTGGTCTTTATTTGTGGCAACTGTCAATTTTGCGTTTCAGGTTAGACACAGACCCATCTATTCAAGTTACCTTTTCATTACCCAATTGATTTCTTAGACTTAGAAATAGAAACCTAAGTCGCAAACAATTAAGAAATTTCGTTAATTTGCTTAGTTTTCTGCGTTCGGCGCTGAATTTTCTGATAATTTTCATACAATGCCAGAAATTATAATTAATGGATTGACATAACAAGCTAATAATGATTCAAAATACAAAGACACATAATGTTGAATTCACTTAGTAATTAAAGTAAAAATAAGTAACAAATTTAATCAAAGATTTGAAGAAAGACATCCGTATTGTGCCAATTTAACTAAAATACCAACAAACTGATAAAAGTTTACATAAATAATAATAAACAAGAGAAACATAAATTTGAAACATAAAAATTTTATGAATATAAATTACACATGCTAAAAAGTTACTTATGTCACAAACTAGTAAAAAAATGAGCATAAACTTTACTCTTTATGCACAAACAAGCAACCAACTCTTAAATACATATATTTACAACTTTATAAGAAAATAAATCTGAATCTCACCCTTTAAGGTCCAGCCATGAGAAAAGAAAAAGAAAAGAAAAAGAAAAAGTGTGATTTTTTCTATAAAAATCACTTCAACACTCCATCTCTTCATCATTCTCATTCCACTCATTCTCTCTCTTGTTTCTCTCACTAAAACTCAGATTTATCTCTCAAAAACCTGCATTTGAACTCTTCAAGTGTGAATCAAAAGGTACAAACATGTGTTCATGCATCTAGCATGAACACTACACTCAAACTTCATCTTTTTACAAGTTTTCTTGTTATTTCTCCTACTTTTTCTTTCATTTTTCTTCAAGAACGATTTTGTTACTTGATGTTTGTAGATTAACCATCAACACATGTTAAATTTTGTAAAAGATGGTAATCCATGATCAAACCTAAGTCAAGAAACAAGAAAGCTCTTGAAAAGCTCAAAAATGGGCATGCATGGTAGCTTTATGGATCAACCACTAAAAATCCCATACTCTTTTGAGTTATTTATGGGGTAAATGTGTTTTGAAGATACCTAACACCATTGCATGTTCAAAACTTGAGTTTAATCATCAATAAAATCGGATTCATAAGCATGCACATCAAGTTTTGTCAATAACTTGTATGCTGTTCGCTTGAAGATTTATGAGCAGATTATGACCCAACTTCAAATGGTCATAACTTTTTCATTCTTGATCCAAATGGGGTGATTCTTCTTCTGAAATTTAAGTTTATGAGTTAACTAACTAACCCAAGTGGTCGCATTCAAATATAATGTATATTCTGTTCTACACGAATTTTTAAAAACAAGTATACAGAATCATAAATCTGGACAGAAAGTTGGGTTGACTTTAAAACAGCATATCTCATACATGCAAACTTAGATTTAGTTGATTCTTTTTCTGGAAGCTAGTTTTATGGGTTAACTTTTGAACCCAAGTGGAATCATTAGAAATGATTAAGTTTATAGCCTCCTACTGTCCAAACAAGAAAGGTGTGCAGACAGCACAACCTTCTGGACACATATATTTGTACGAATTTTTAAAAATACTAAATCTTCTTAATAAATTCTGAAATAATTATACAAAACATATAAGACATGGAAATAAAACCTGTAAAATTTTCATATCCAGAAAGTGGCTAAAAGTTAACTTTTTATATCTCTAAAGTATACCCAAAAATCTGTCCAGAAAAGTAAATATTCTTGTTTTGTCTTTACATGTGTTAATCATTGCACCTTTTGTTATAATGTAAGACAAACCCAAATTATTCTATTATATCCATATTGGTTATATAATATATGTTTTACTTATAAGTTACTAAAATCATCACATGTTATTTTACAAACAAATGATCAAAATCAAAATAGTTAATTCTAACAACATTTGGCCATTGAATAGATTTATTAGAAATTAGACTTAAACATGCCTATTTAGACAAGGAACTTACCTAGAATCGTTTGCGTATTTTAGGAGGTAACTAGTGATTACATTCGAAGCTCGATTCAATCACATTGGACTATTGTGAGTATTCACGACCCCTTTTTACTATATTATGTATTGGGGTGAAAAAGATGTTACTATTCATTTGAACTCTTAATGCACTTTCAAACTCGTTTATGACAATGCATGCAAACACTTGTTATACAAACTTGTCATACATACAAACATGTTTATGCAAAGCAAACAAACTCTTGTTATACAAGCGTGATACATTTTATGCAATATGGTTGTTCTTACCAAACTTCATACATATGAACTCATACATTCGTTCATTCATTTTGGCACATTGGTACGGATACAATTGTAGTCTTGTATGAGTGACAAACTAAACATTATGTAAGTCCACACGACAAACACACTACTCAGTTAACTCATTTTGATGAGCCGGATGATTCTTATGGATATCGATATTTGGTTGACCACCCACTCATGATGTACTAGTGAGTGCATAATTATCATACTTACATTTATGTGATTTCACATCGTGGCATTCAAGTCAACATTCTAGGTTTGAGTAGTGGCTCATTACATATACATTGTGTACAACATTACCATGTGCTACAAAGACAAACATTTAACAACCATGACATATTGCAAAGACATTGCGTTTTGAAATTGCTTATTTCATACAAAACCCGTGAACTCACCAACTATTTTATAGTTGACCTGTTTTTATGACATGCTTTTCAGGAAAATAATCGTAAGTGGTACGTTGAAGCGTGATTGCATTCAAGTCGTGTGCTCATGAAGATTTTAATTTATTTGCAAATCCAACGCTATTATTTATGTTTTTGGGTTGTAATCTTTAAACATATTTACTTTTGATGTATGGTGGTTGCTTTTGGAAACAATTTTATTATGGTATGAATCTTGAGACTTATGCAATGATTTCATTCACTGTTACATCTCGTGTTTCCGCTTTAGCGGGGTGTGACATTATTTGACTCAATTCGGGCTTGAAACGAGTGAGTTATGGGCAAAACATGGGCTAAGTGGAAGAGTGGCCGAATTTAATTGTTTTTTGGCTTTTTATAGACGAACTAATCACAAGCTAGGCTCCAAAACAAAGGTTAATCTTGGTCAATTACTTGGATTGAAAATAAGAAACATGTTTGATTATTTTGTGAAAAAAAGGGAGCATTATTTTCCGAAACTTGACTAGGATCACAGCTTCTTTGCCCATAGTGAGAATCATATCTCCCTTTTAGGAAGCTTCTTAGACATGGTAAATGGTTCTTTATTGGGCTTTATTCTTCTTGAAAAGATATGGAAAAGGCTTACCTTTCATTGGGCTTTTATTTGACTCAAACCTGGCTTGAAATGAGTGAGTTATGGACAAAACATAGGATAAGTGTGGGGTTGGCCGAAATTCTTTATTCATGGGCTACATTTGGGGAATTACCACAACTTGGGCTATGAAAACAAGGGCTAATCTTGGGCTTCAACTTGTAGCAAAATTAGGAAGCTTGCTTGGTTATTTTGCGGAGACACATAAGCATTATTTCGACAAGATTTAATCAGTCCATTCGTAGCATCTCAGAACATCTTGGAATTAGACCTTGTGATAGCCCGATCTTCCACCATAATGGATCTTCATCGTCTTGACCATTGGAAGGGTGACCATTAGATGTGTTCTCATCATTCCCCCCATCTTGAGAGTGATTTGTCCTCAAATCGTCACCTGCATCAAAAGGACTTAAATCAACCACATTAAATACATCATGAACGTTATACTCAATAGGAAGATCAAGTTTGTAAGCATTGTCATTGATTTTTTGCAACACTTGAAATGGTCCATCTCCTCTTGGCATCAACTTCAACTTTCTCTTTGTTGGAAATAGTTCTTTCCTCATATGAAGCCACACCCAATCTCCTGGTTCAAAAGTGACCTTCCTTTTTCCCTTGTTTGCTTGATGTTCATACTTCTTGGTGCGCTCTTCAATGTTGCGTTTTGCATTCTCATTGATTTGCTTGACAAATTCTGCTTTCTTCTTGCCATCTAAGTTCAATTGTTTATTCACAGGCAAAGGAGTTAAATCCATAAGAGTTAATGGCTTAAATCCGTACACAATCTCGAACGTTGAAAACTTAGTAGGGAATGCACATTCCGATTATATGCAAACTCCACATGGGGTAAGCATTGTTCCCAAGTTTTCATATTTCTCCCAACTATTGATCACAACAAAGTACCTATTGTACGATTCACAACTTCGATTTGTCCATCCGTTTGGGGATGACAAGTCGTAGAAAACAAAAGCTTTGTTCCCAGTTTTCCCCACAAAGTTTTCTAAAAATAACTTAAAAACTTGGTGTCCCGATCAGACACGATAGTTCTTGGCATGCCATGCAATCTAATCACTTCTTTGAAAAAGAATTTAGAAATATGTGAAGCATCATTGGTTCGATGTCATGCAATGAAAATGAGCCATCTTAGAAAATCTATTAACAACCACAAAAATTGAATCTTTGCCACTTGTTGTTCTTGGCAAACCTAACACAAAATCCATAGAAAGATCAACCCATGGTTCACTTGGTATAGGAAGAGGAGTGTACAAACCATGAGGTTGAACCTTTCATTTGGCTTGTTTACAAACAATGCACTTTTCACAAACTTCGCCAACATCGACTTTTATTTTTGGCCAAAAGAAATGCTCTTGCAAAATTTTCAAAGTTTTTGCCACACCAAAATTACCCATAAGGCCTCCACTATGTGCCTCCCGAACCAAAAGCTCACGTAAAGACGTGTTTGGAATGCAAAGCTTTGATTCTTCGAACAAAAACCCATCATGTATAAAAAACTTGTCAAAAGAGCTTCTTTCACATGTTTGAAAAATCATGCCAAAATCCACATCCTTATGGTACAACTCTTTGATTTGTTCGAAACCAAGAATTTTAGAGTCTAGAGAAGAGAGAAGAGAGTACCTCCGTGAAAATGCATCAGCTACAATATTTTCCTTACATTTCTTGAATCGGATGAGATAAGGAAATGTGTCAAGAAACTCTATCCACCTAGTAGGTCTCTTATTCCACTTTTGTTGCCCTTAAGAAATTTCATGGATTCATGATCGGAATGAATTACAAATTCTTTGGTCCACAAATAATGTTGCCAAGTTTTAAGTGCACCGCTCAACTTTTCACTAAAATATGCCAATGGTTTCCCTTCTTGCATTAAAACCGCACCATTTCTAACACCTAACGCATTACACTCAGTTTCAAATGTTTTATCAAAATTTGGCAAAGAAAGCAAGGGAGCATGAGTTAATTGAAACTTGAGTTTTTTAAAAGCTTGCTCTTGCTCTTCGCCCCATTGAAAACCGATTTTCTTTTTAATGACTTCCGTGAGTGGTGATGCCAAGGTGCTAAAATTCTTCACAAATCGGCGATAAAAACATGCAAGACCATGTAAACTTCGCATATCACCAATACTCTTTGGAGTTGGCGAATCTTGAATGGCCTTCACCTTCTCTTCATCAACTGAAATTCCTCTGGAACTCACCACATATCCAAGAAAAACAATGTGGTCGGTACAAATAGTACACTTCTTCAAATTTGCATAAAGCTTTCCTTTCCGAAGCATACTCAAAACACACGTTAGATGCTCAAGATGATCATTCAAACTTTTGGAATAAATCAAAATATCATCAAAGTAAAGAACCACAAACTTGCTAATGAAATCACGCAAAACATGGTTCACTAATCTCATGAATATAATACTAGGAGCATTAGTTATGCCAAAAGGCATAACTAACCATTCATATAAGGGATAATTGCGTAAAAAACCTTAAAGTTGGACCATTTTTGTGATTAAAACCCCTAACCATTTTTTGTTGCACAAAAAACCTCTAACCGGTAAAATCTTTTGAAATTAGGACTTGACCGGTTATAATAGGTTGTTATGCTTACGTGGCACACACGTGGCGTCCATGTGGCAAACCCGACTTACATGGCGCCTACGTGGCACTACATGTATAATTCTTAAACTGAATTTTTGCATAAAAAACCCCGAAATTGGTGACTTTTTCGATTAAAACCCTTAACTATATTTTTCTCACCTCTAACCAACAATATTTACCTTTTCTCTTTTTCTCTACCTCTGGCAACTCCGATTACTCTATCTTTTCTTTATGTTCAGTGCTATTTATTTTATGTATGTATGTTCGATTAACTTTTGTCGTTTAATCTTAAATTTTAACTTCAATTGTGCCGATGGAATCGATTTCATTTTGTGTTCACAAGTTGCATTTTTAGGTTCAGCTTTATGTTCAAATCCATTTATTTATATTCCATTTTAGCATCTGAATATGATCAGACCGGTGAGGTTCGCTAGCCTAGAGGGTGGAGGTTTCATTGGGAAACGAATTTTTTGTTTGATAAATAAAATTTTAATAAATATTCATATCATCAAAATGCAATCAGACTCAATTTTAATTATCTTTGTTGGTTGGAGGTTTTTTATCAAATTAAAAATTACTTGGGGTTTTAATTGAAAAAACGAAACAAGTTGGAGGTTTTTTACGCAAAAATCTATTTAAAATTTTACACGTCATCAAGTTGCAACCGGCTAAACCGGTTGCAAGTCAGATTTTTTGAAAAAAACCCAAATTTACAAAGTTTTAACCGGTTGGAGGTTTTTTGTGCAATGAAAAGTAGTTGGGGGTTTTATCGCAAAAATGGTCCAACTTAGAGGTTTTTTGCGCAATTTCCCCTTCATATAAACCATGTTTTTTCGTGAAAGCTATTTTCCATTCATCACCATTTTTCATGAGAATTTGGTGATATCCGCTCTTTAAATCAATCTTTGAAAACAACTTTAACCATACAATTCATCAAGCACATCATCTAGTCGAGGGATTGGATGGCGATACTTTACCGTGATATTATTGATGGCACGACAGTCTATGCACATCCTCCACGACCCATCCTTTTTCGGTACAAGCAAAACTGGAACAGCACAAGGGCTAATGCTTTCTCGAATCCATCCTTTCTCAAGTAATTCCTCAACCTGCCTTTGCAACTCTTTGGTTTCCTCTGGATTCATTCTATACACCGGCTTGTTTGGAATGGAATCCCCGGGAACAAAGTCAATTTGGTGTCCAATCCCGCGAATTGGTGGCAATCCATTGGGAACCTCCTCGGGAAACAAGTCTTCAAATTCCTGCAAAAGATATTTAATATTGTTCGGAAGAGTACCGGCCAAATCATTAGAGGTTAATTGAGCTTCTTTAACTAAAAGAAGCACAAAAGACATCTCAAATTCAAGGATTCTTTTATTTCACTCCTTTTTGCAAGTGCACAGTATTGACTCTCCCTTTCAATCCGTGTCTTTTTCCCAATCCGTGTCTTCATGTGAGGATCCAGAGGCATCTGTTTCGATTTCTCCATCTTCTCTAATCACCATTGCAAGCTTGTTTGGACATTGACTTGCAATATGACCCCTGCCAAGGCACTTAAAACATTTTATATCACGAATCTTAGGAACATCAGAACAAGTTTTTTCCTTTGAAGGGGTTTTTTGTTCCAAATTTGGGATTAGAAGAGTTTGAATTTTTGGGTTTTTTGGAGCTACTTGTTTTCCAAGCATTCGTTCTTGACCCACCCCCTCTCTTGAGTTTCTTTTCAATATTAACTGTCATATGAACCATGTCCTCGATCTCAACATAGTGGTGCATCTCAACACGATCTCGAATTTCATAATTGAGACCATTTAAGAACCTCGCCATGGTAGCTTCTTGATCCTCTTGAATATTTGCAGGGTCATAACAACCTCCATTTCTTTGAAGTAATCATCAACAGACTTACTTCCTTGCTTCAGAGTTTGAAGTTTGTTGTGAAGGTCCCAGTAATAATGACTTGGTACAAAACGTCATCTCATGACGCTCTTCATTTCTTCCCAAGTATTGATTAGCCTCTCTTCATTTCTTCGTCTACTAATCACAAGTTGATCCCACCATGTTAGTGCATAATCAGTAAATTCAACAACGGCGAGTTTTACCTTCTTCCGGTTGGTGTATTCATGGCAATCAAAGATGAATTCCATCTTAGTCTCGCAATCGATGCAAGCTTCCAGATCTGACTATCCTTGAAAAGATGAAATTTTCATTTTTATTGAACTCAAGTTGTGGTCTCTATGTTGCCTTCGTCTAGGTGGTGTTCTTTGAAATTCCACATCCCATTCATCACCTCTAGAACTGTAATCATGATTTTCATAAGAAACTTGTGATAGTGTTCGTTCACGTGGTATTTGTGCCTCCAATTGGTCCATTCTTTCCTGAACTTGCGTGAACTTGTCTCTCGTTAATCATCCCATTTCATCCATGAGAGCTTGACCATGAATTCTTGGAAGGGGTTGGTCATCCGCCATCTTATATATCTGCAAAAAAATGAATAATAAAAAGATTATGACCACTCCGCTCTCCCTTATGTGTTTCTCTCAAGTAGATTAAGCTCTCAAGACTTGTGTATGCAACAAAGGCTTTTTCCCCTCGATTGATCTTACCACACTGCCTTTTACCTCTCTTTTTAATTCTTAAAGTTCAAAACAAACTAAAAGAAAGCAAAATCAAGATAGACTTGTGGCCAGAAGGAATTCAAAACGTGCCAAACAACATCAATAAACAAGTGTAACAAACCCAAAAAGACATATAATACTAAACAAAATTATTAACGTTCCTCCAATTTTTTTTCTTTCACTTCTTTTTTTTTCTCTATTTCTCTTTTTTCCACTTTTTTTTTTTTACTTTGATAGCTTGTTTTATACTTTTATTTTATTTTATTTTGAGGAACAAAACTACACGAATTAATATAAATAACCAGAATATATTACTTACTAATATCCCAACTTCTTTATTTCTTGATTATAGTAGTCAAGTCAACTTGTGAGGAGATCCGCTACTATTACTTGAAATTCAATATAAGAACAAGAAGAAAGGAAAAAAACGATATGAAAAAAATAAAGTATGATAGAAAACAAACCAAAAGAACCTGGCTTTGATACCAAATGATGTGACCCACCCGATGAATATGAGATTGATCACGAGTTGCCCGATCGTTCTATTAAATGTTATTATGGTAACGGGTAGAACTGTGACCCGTTGCCTATAAATGAGACAAGGACCTTCGTATAGATGGTGAAATCATGACCCGTTACCTATAGTGAGGCAAGACACTTGGTATAACAAAACACCACAACCAACCCTACCAAGTTGAATGATAAGTTTTGAACGCCACAAGCTAGTATACTTGATAAGTTCTAAAAGTTCGTAAGGAACAAGAAGAGTTAAAAACTCACAATATTACTAAAATAAAGGATGATTTCAAATGTTTACATTGTTGTCTATTTATAGATAAAAATATAACGAAAACCAACCATCTAGATAAGTAACAAAAGCTATCACGATAAGTTATCAAATAGGTAAAACTACTTATCAAAAGGGCCTTCTTGACATTTCACCACTTGAATCTTCTAGAATATGTCTTGTTCATTGTGTCTTGCAAAACCCTTAGTATCCTCCAAGTAAATGGCCATGACCTTCAAAATGCCTTGAAATAAAGAGAAGACTTTCAAATTGCCTTGTAATTAATCTTGACATGTGCATTGAACATGAACACTCTTTTGGGCAGATTTTTGGACGTAGGAAATGGTCCTTTATTGGGATTTATTCTTCTTGAAAAGATAGGGAAATGACTTAGCTTTCCTTGCGGTTTTATTTGACTCAAATCGAGATTGAAATGAGTGAGTTATGGAGAAAACATGGGCTAAGTGTGGGGATGGCTTAAATTCTTTATTCATGGGCTATATTTGGGTAAATAACCACAACTTGGGCCATGAAAACATGGGCTAATCTTGGGCTTCAAGTTGTAGCAAAATTAGGAATTTTGCTTGGTTATTTTGCGGAGACACATGAGTGTTATTCCGGCAAGATTTAATCGGTCCATTGGTAGCATCTTGGAACATCTTGGTTTTAGACCTTCTGATAGACCCGATCTTCCACCTTAATGGATCTTCATCATCTTGACCATTGGTTGCATTCTCATCATTAGTATAACTGCCGAGACTACCTCGAGACAAGATATTTTCCGCTTTGACAAAGGCCGCACAGTTTTGTTTCTGGAAGCCAAGCCATAGACCTGCCTCAAAACGCGTCTTGGTGGATAGAGACAACCTCACCCTTATATGGGCATATTAGTTTCTTCTCTCCGTCGATTTTGGATGTTACAATCCCTCATTGGAACACAACATCCCCGCTGTACACATCGACTTGGTGCCTGATTCTGATACTAACTATAACAGCCCAGACCACCCCGAGACAAGATATTGTCCGCTTTGACAAAGGCCGCACGATTTTGTTTCTGTAAGCCAAGCCATAGGCCCGCCCCAAAACGCGTCTTGGTGGATAGAGACAACCTCACTATTACATTGGATTGATCACAACTTGGTCCTATTCATTTCCCAAATGATGTGATCCCACTCGATGAATATGAGATTTATCACGAGTTGCCCAATCTTTCTATTGGATGTTATTAAGGGAAATGGATAGGACCGCGACCCGTTGCTTATAAACGAGGCAAGAACCTTGGTATAGACGGTGAAACCGTGACCCCTTGCCTATTTATAGGCAAGAACCTTGGTATAAGAAAACACCACAACCAACCCCACCAAGTTGATTCATAAGTTTTGAACGCCACAAGCTAGAACACTTGATAGGTTCTAAAAGTTCGTAAGGAACAAGAAGAGTTAAAAACTCACAATATTACTCAAATAAAGGATGGTTACAAAAGAGAACTTTGGCCACTATTTATAGACGAATTATAAGGAAAACCAACCATCTAGATAAGTAACAAAAGCTATCACGATAAGCGTTCAAATAAGCAAAACTAGTTATTAAAAGAAACTTCTTGACATTTCACATCTTGAATATTCTAGAATGTGTCTTGGTTCATTGTATATTGCAAAACCCTTAGTATCCTCCAACAAGTAAATGAACATGACCTTCAAAATGCCTTGAAATGAAGAGAAGACTTTCAAATTGCCTTGTAATTAATCTGGACAAGTGCATTGAACATGGACACAATTTTGGGCAACTTCTTGGACGTGGAAAATGGTTCTTTATTGGGCTTTATTCTCCTTGAAAAGATATGGAAAAGACTTAGCTTTCATTGGGCTTTTATTTGACTCAAATCAGGCTTGAAATGAGTGAGTTATGGACAAAACATGGGCTAAGTGTGGGGCTGGCCAAAATTCTTTTTTCATGGGCTACATTAAGGTAATTAACCACAACTTGGGCTATAAAAACATGGGCTAAACTTGGACTTCAACTTGTAGCTAAATTAGGAAGTTTGCTTGGTTATTTTGCGGAGACACTGGAGCATTATTCCGGCAAGATTTAATCATTCCATTGGTAACATCTTGGATTTAGACCTTGTAATAGGCCCAATCTTCCACCTTAACGGATCTTCATCATCTTGACTATTGGAAGGGTGACCATTGGATGGGTTCTCATTAGCTTATGTGTTTGACTAGCCGAATTTATTTATTTATGAGCTTTTTATAGATGAACTAATCACAACTTGTGCTCCAAAACAAAGGTTAATCTTGGTCCATTACTTGGATTGAAAATAAGAAACGTTTTTGATTATTTTGCAATGAGAGTATTATTTTCCGAAGCTTGACTTGCCTCCATATCATCCTAGCCCATGGTTTTAGGATCATATCACTTCCCGCTCTTGAGAGTGATTTTTCCTCAAATCATCATGTGTATAAGGCAAACAACTTCCAAAAGTTAAATGAAACAAAAAGTGAAACAAAAAATGTGTATCTTATCCTTGGAACCTTCGTATAAGATAGAATAGGAGTCAAAGCACCCGATGATTGGATCTGCAACACTTCTAGAGCAAGTCCTTGACCCGTTAGATATAAGAACTAAGAACCGAAAGAATACAAGAACGCCACATGAATGTGTTCACAATCTTGATAAGTTCGTGAACTATGAACTCTCTAACAAAGAACAAAGCTCACAAAGATGAGTAAAACTCAAAAAGAAGATATATATTCTCAAGTGAATGGTCATGAAGACTAGAAACCTTCAAAATATCTTGCAACAAAAGTTTGACCTTCAAAATGCATTGTAATCGATGACATGAAAAGTTCAGTATACTTTGCCATTTTTTGGTAGCTATGTGGACGTGACTAATGCTAGATATTGGGCTTTATTCATATTGCAAATGTGGCCAAAAGGATAACTTGAAGTGGGCTTTTATTTGACTTGAATCGGGCTTCAAATGAATGAGTTATGGCTAGAACATTGATTATTTTGTGTAGCAATGGGAGCATTATTTTTCGAAGCTTAACTTGGATCCATATCATCCTAGCCCATGGTTTTAGGATCATATCAATTCCCTGCTCTTGAGAGTGATTGTTCCTCAAATTAGCACATGTATATGGATCCAGAAAACATTTTTCATTTTTGATTCCCACTCTAGATACGCCTCTGGATCATTCTTACATTGGAAAGAAGGAATCTTCATTTTTATGTTGCCAATGTTATTGTCAATTTTATTTCAATTTCTTCGGTTGTTGTTGAATGTTTCGGCTCCATCACTAGTGCCTTCATTATGAATCGACACCTCCAAACGATCCATTCGCTCCATCACAGTTTTCATCGATTTGTTGAATTGTCCCAACAAATGCTCTCTCCAAGACTTTTGCTCCAAAGTTTCTTTACTCCTTCCATGATGAAAAAATTGAAGAATAATTGTTAATCCTCACACCCTTCCTCCTGAATTTGTATCTCAATTCTATTACACATCCCATATGAATCACTCTTAAAAATTAGGCTTTTATCTAAATGTATCACTGTCTCCTTTTAGCACACGGTTCCCCTCACTTTTCTTAGTTTTATGGAGAATAAATTCAACCTTTACAAGGTGCTCAAACAATAAAAAACATGGAAGGAAACAAATATGAAGAGATTATGGAGAAGATAAAAAAGAAAGACATATGAAAGGATTATGGAGAAGATTAAAAATAAAAGAAGATAGCACAATTGATAATGCATAAACAAACCTTTGAATGACCTACAAATAGAGACTTTTTTAGATACCTTTCCTTTTTTTAAAGTAATTTTTGTTTTTTTTTTTTGCTATTTTTTACACTTTTTTCCTTTTCTTTATACTATTAGATGACCATAATAAGAACTAATCCTAAAATGCGAAAATGAAGAACATTAAGTAAAAAAAGCTATGATTATACATTTTTTTAATAGGAAGTAAACATAGAAGTTCACATGATCCGACGTTCATAACTTATGTTCATGTTCAAGTGGTCTGAAGTTTGAGTAATCAAAAGTTCACATGATCTGATCTTCGTATGGTCCAAAGTTCAAATCATCGGAACTTCATGTGATCCGAAGTTCATAAGTTGTGCAGTTCATATTTCTAGATTGTTGTTCATGCATTTTGTACCAATCCTATGATTAAAATCTATCAGGTTACATTCAACATACTTATATAACCCATTATTTAACATCAATTTAGGGTTTATTGTACCAAAACCGACCCAAAATAAGTCATGGTCATCAACGTGGGTTGCACACACACTAAAACACATTGTAAAGATCAAAACTTTACCTATGAGTTGAATCAGAAGCTGAAGTCTTGTATATAACTTGCCTAGGACTCGATTTTAATTTACCAACTGATAGATTTAACATGCAACAACAAGTCGAACATGAATCTCACAACTTGGCCAAATCCAGACCAAGTTTCAATGTCTTTTCACAGCACGTACAAACATATATTACCATTAAGAGAATTGTTTAATAAAAAACTAAGGACCAATATACACAACACTAAAAGACTAAGAGACTTGCAACCCACACAAGTCTGAGACTTTTGGTTCCTTGGGGCCTTCGGCCACTGTTTGTTCCAACACCAAATTTCCACTTTAAAACTCAAATTAAACACTAGGTAAGGATCATTGATGCTAGATGTTAAGTTTGCCATGGAATTTAAACATTAATTTGATGTTTATTTTTTTCAAGCGGGTTTTTGGGCCAACAGCCCGTAACATAACCGTAGCACACACCGCACACACCCAAGATTTTTTTAGGTTGAAATTACCTTACCAAATGCTTGCTTGATGATTTGCAACAATTTCCTTCAAGAATGCTTGCTTTAATATCTCGAATTTTAGAGAGAAGTTAGAAAGAGAGAGAGAGATAGAGAGAGAGTAAGAGCTTGCATGTGGGTTTTCTTGAGAGAGTTTTTAAAAAGCAAAGAGTATTGAATCAGATTTTTGGAAGAACACGTGCTTTGTTTATTCAAGTTTGGCTTATTCGCCATTTTGACCCCTTCATTTGCTATCCTTTCATTTCTTTTAAAACTAATCGCTTAACAAGTTATAAATTATAACTTGTTAGTTCTTTTATTTTAACTTAGCTTGATAACTATAAATTCACAAGCATGTACCATCTCAGTTATAAATCACATATTTGCAAAATTTAGCAATTAATTTAAAAAAAAATTTCTAATTACATCATCAAAGTCAAATTGCAAATAATGACAACAAATACACACAATTAGATAGAAAGATGTTACAGTATGAGCCCACCATGCTTGCATTTCGTCCTCGAAGTACCTACGGCTCAAACAGCTGTGGATAGCAAACCCTCATGTCTAATTCAGATTCACAAGTCTGGGAAGCTCCATGAGAAGTTCTCCACTGCACCAACACCATTGCCACTTTTCTGTTTCTCAGCTTCTTCATTTTCGTCTCCAGAATCAACTCAGACTCATCGCATTGCAGCTTCTCGTTAATCTTGTACGTCGGATGATAGGCCCACTTTTCACTTTCGTTTTCCTTGCACCCCCTCAAATGGGAGATATGAAACACATGGTGAATGTTTAGCACTTCATTTAGAAAGTCTAGTAGGTAAGATTGATTCCCAACACGCTTGATGATTCCTGAAAGGACCAACAAACCGTGGTGCTCACTTATCGCACTTGCCGAATCTAAACACACCATTCATCGGTGAGACCTTCAACACGACCCAATCATCCTTCTGGAATTCTAAAGGTTTATGTCATCGGTCATGATAGGACTTCTGCCGAGATTGAGCAGTTTCTAGACGTTATAGGATAATTTGGATTTTATCGTTAGTTTGCTGAAGTAATGCGGGACCGGAGTTCAATGTTTCTCATGCTTCATGCCAACATGCAGGCGTACGACACTTGTGTACATACAATTCTTCATAAGGCGTTGTTTTGATCGACGAGTGGTAACTGTGATTATAAGAGAATTCTGCCAGAGGCAAATTGTTATCCAGTTACCACTAAACTCAAGGACACAAGCCCGCAACATGTCTTCAAGAGTAAGAATCATGCGCTCGCTCTGGCAATCAGATTGTGGGTGATAGATACGCTGTGCTCATTCTGATTTTAATGCCAAAACCTTCTTGCAGTGTTGTCCAGAATCTTCAAGTAAATCTTCTATCACGATCAGTGATGATGGACATACGTACACCATGGTGAGTAGCAATTTCGTCAATGTATTAGGCAGATTTTCCAGTGAGTAATTCTCGCAAATTGAAATGAAGTGCGTGACTTTGGTAAGATGATTGATGATAACCCATAGTGCATTATGCTGTCTTCGCGTAGTAGGAAGCTTTATGACGGAATCCATTGTGATATGATCGAATTTCCATTTGGGAATCTACAAAGGCTGATGCTCCGCTTTGACTAATCGGCAAGTAACGCATTTTCGACATAGTGGCCCACATCTATTTTCAAACCAGGCCACTACTATTCGACATTCAGATCATTGTACATATTGGTGCTGCCAGGATGTACATAAAATTTTGAGTAGTGAGCTCCTAAAAGAATTTTCTATTGAATGCCTCCAAGCTTAGGAACCAAATGCGATTCTTAAAGAGTTTTAATCCACGAGGACCAGAGTTGAGGTTTTCCTCTTTTAGGACTTCATTGAGGTAAGGATTTCATCAACAAGAACATATGAAAATGAAGTATGAGTCAGAGTATAGAGGCATTTTGCAAGATAAGCTTTTCGACTCAAGATAGTGACACTATGTTTTCAATGCAAAGGTCACAACAGTAAGTTCAAGGTCATAAGTGGGTTGGCTCTTCTCATGAACCTTGAGTTGACGAGATGCATATGCTATGACTCTGCCTCTTTGCATCAGCACTTATCCAAACCCTTGCAATGACGCATCACTGAAGACTATGAAGTCTTCATTGCACGTAGAGAACAGGAGTTTCAGTTAGCTTCTGTTTTAAATTCTGGAATGCGGCTTCCTGAGCTTCTTCCCAAATAAAGGAAACTTTTTTGCGAGTGAGAGAAGTGAGAGGTACAACTATGTTCGAGAAGTACTTAATGAATCAGCAGTAATAATGATGGAGGATCATCAAGCCATTCTCATTCCAAAGATGTCATGGAAATACGTGAAGGCCTAATGACAAGAGGACAAGCCAGGAAGATCAAAGAAGTTTTTATGAGCTTAGTTGCTGATATTCGAGAGACTGTATGCAAGGACGATACTCAACCACAACTAATGAAGCATGTTACTAGACTAGAAACTTTGGATCCTAATTTATGAAATATGGAAGCATAAACGCAAGTAACGTTTTCTTGAGTGTTTGTAATACTATGGGCTAGTACTACGCCCAAGTGGTAGAATGGATGTATTTTGAAGTCCATCAGAATTTTATTTGAGTCCAATAAAGGCCTAGAAATGCCTAATCCGTATTTAGTTTACAAGTTCTAGAATTATCTACCAAAAGATGACAAAATGTCTAGATTCATGGATTAAAGTTCCTTCTTTAATCCATAAAATTTAATAAGTGTCTTTTGAGTTGGTTTTCCAAGCCTATAAATAGATGCTTTCTATGTATTTCAAATCATTCAGGCCAAATCAAAATCCAAGCCTTATGGGTTGTATATGCCACTGCCAATCCTCAGCAACCATGGGTTGACATCTCCATGGACTTTATGACCGGGTTGCCTAGAACAAATAATAGTCATGATTCTGTGTTTGTGGTGGTTGATCGATTCTCTAAGATGGCACACTTCATTGCGTGTATGAAGACTGATGATGCTTCACATGTTGCAGACGTTGTTTTTCAAAGAGATTGTTCGTTTGCATGGTGTACCGCGAACCATTGTAAGTGATAGTGATGTCAAGTTTCTGAGTCATTTCTGGCGTGTTTCTTTAGAGTAAGTTGGGTACCAAACTTTTTTTTTTTCTACCACAAGTCATCCCCAAAACGATGGGCAAACAGAAGTCGTTAATCGAACCTTGTCCCAATTACTTCGAGTGATTATTCCGAAGAAGTTGATAACTTGGGAGAATTGTTTACCTTTTGCAGAGTTTGCGTACAACAAGAGTGATCATTCTGCCACTAAGTTTTCTCCTTTTAAAGTTGTTTACGTATTCAATCCATTGAGTCCTCTTGACGTTATTGCTCTTCCCACTGAAGAACGATCCAGTTTAGATGGAAAGCGAAAGGCAAAATTCGTGAAGCAATTACACGAAAAGGTAAGACTCAATATTGAGAAAAGGACTGAAGAATACACAAAGCAAACAAACAAAGGAATGAAAAAGATAGTGTTTAAAGTTGGAGATTGGGTATGGCTGCACTGGAGAAATGATAGATTTTCTACCAAGCGAAGTTACTAATTGAAACCTAAAGGAAGAGGACATTTCAAGTGCTCGAAAGGACCAACGACAATGCTTACAAACTAGATCTCCCAGGTGAGTATCAAGTTAGTTCAACATTCAATGTTTATGACTTCTCTCCTTTAGATGTAGGTGATGATTCGTGGACAAATCCTTTTCAAGAAGGAGAGAATGTTGGAGGATCATCAAGCCATTCCAAAGATGTCATGGAAATACGTGAAGGCCCAATGACAAGAAGACGATCCAAGAATATCAGAGAAGTTTTTACGAGCCTAGTTGTTGATATCCGAGAGTCTGATGCAAAGACGATGCTCAACTGCAATTGATGAAGCATGTTACAAGACTTGAAGCTTTGGATCCTAAGTAACGATATATGGAAGCATAAAAGCCCAAGAGTTGTATTTTCTTGAGTCTTCGAAATACTGTGGGCTAGTACTAACCCCAAGTAGTAGAGTGGATGTATTTTGAAGTCCATTAGAAGTTTATTTGAGTCCAATAAAGGCCTAGAAATGCCTAATCCAATTTTTAGATTAAAACTTTTAGAATTATCTACCAAATGATGACAAAATGTATAGATTGATGGATTAAAGTACCTGCTTTAATCCATTGAAACTTATTAAGTATGTTTTGAGTTGGTTTTTCAAGCCTATAAATAGATTGCTTCCTATGTGCATTCAAATCATTCACTTAAGAAATATTTATCTATATATATATATATATATATATATATATATATATATATATATATATATATATATATATATATATATATATATATATATATATATATATATATATATATATATATATATATATATGTATATATATATATATATATATATATATATGTATGTATGTATGTATGTATAATCTTCTTTTTGAGTTTTACGCTTTCTTCTTCGTTAAGTTCAAAGTTCAAGAACTTATCAAGATTGTGAGCACATTCTTGTGGCGTTCTCGTATTCCTTTGGTTCTTAGTTCTTATAACTAACTGGTCAAGGACTTGCTCTAGGGGTGTTGGAGTCCCAATTATCGGGTACTTTGAATCCTATTCTATCCTATACGAAGGTTCCAAGTTACATTTAACTTGCGGGTCAACGTTTCTGATATCACCAAATTTACATATACTTTCTGGTGATATTTTACCTCTAATTTACCTATTTTTGTTGTTCCCGATTGTCATTTTTGGTCATTTACGAAGATTGTTTTGATTTCAGCGTTTGTTGTTGAAAAGATGAAGATTTGGGCTCCAGCAGTTCTCCACTCGTCGAGTCACATAGGTAACTCGCCGATTCGAATTTAATTTCAACAAATTCAGATTTCAGAAAATTATGACTCGCCGAGTCATATGGTCCGACTCGCCGAGTCGGCTGCTGAATGTGCGTGCGGGTAGTTACTGGCGGTCCAATGGGCATGCGACACACAATCGACTCGCCGAGTCGATCATGGTGACTCGCCGAGTCGACCGCAAATATATAAACTTTTTATTCTCATTTCAGCAGGAGAGCACGGACTTTTCACAGACTTTTGGCATAGCTCTCTGCTCGTTTTTTAGAAGAAAAAGTGATTTTCGGCTGATTTCAAAGGCTTCTTCAAGAGGGAACAAGATTACTACATCAAGAATCATCATTTGGGGAGTTTACTCGTTTCTCAATCTTTTGATTATGTGTAAACTTGTGATTTTCATTGTGTTCTTGATGGTTTTTCTCCAGAATATGGAGTAGTGTTTTGTTGTAATCATTTGGGGTTAAAAACCCTAAACATTGGATAATGTTATTTTTGTGGTTAGAATGAATATATATACCGTTGATCTTTTCATGAAATAGATTTTGGTGTAATGTTTGAGATGAATAATGAATGTATGATCTTGGATGATATATTTATGTGATGTGAGTCAATATTTAGTCATTCATTATTAACAAAGATGATTATTATTACTTTGTTGGTAATTTTGATATTGTGAGATTCAAAAAGGGATTTCATTTATTATTTTGATCAATCATTATATTAAGGTTTGTGATTTGGATGTGAGTCTAATTATAAACCACTTTGAGATCGTTATATTTGATTATTTTCATGATTAGATCATATTTGCAGTGAGTTGATAATATTTGAATATTTAACTTTAATATGATTGAGTGATCTACATATTTTAGTTAACTTATCTTTTAAGGTTATAACATTATATTTGAGTGATCTTGATAATGTTATGATTATTGCTTGCTAAATGAGTTTGATAAATGTGTGGTTGAGCGATATTTGCACATTTAAAGTTAACTCTAGGATTAATATTTATTCATTTTATTGAGTGATCTTTATATGAATAATATATAATCCTTGTTATATTCATTCTATCCTTATGCTTATTGTCATTATCCGATGTTTAGGGGAATAGATTCCAAATGATTACACCTTTTGATATAAGTTTTTCTCAGTGATAAATTTCATTGTGTGTTATTTAAGTTGTGGAATTTTTGGTTCAAATCATTCTTAAACACCAATTTGATTTAACTAATCTTTAGCTATCATCTGTTTTTCTTATTTCATCTTTGTCCCTGTGTTCGATATCCGGACTTACCTAAACTATATTAGTAAATGATAGGTGATACTTGCCTATTTGTCCACTAGTTTAGCTTAGTTATTTTCCATTTTTATTAAAACAAAAAGGTGTGCTAGCGGCACATCAAGTTTTGGCGCCGTTGCCGGGGACTAGACGGTGACATTTGAAATAGTTGAAAGTTTTTGATTAGTGACCCTTTTTGGGAATTTATTCCCAAAAAGTTATTACATTGTCTTAAATTTAATTTATTCTTTAGACTTGTTCAGGTCTACGTAATCGTGTTTGTTTATGTTGTTATAGGCGTTTATGAACATGAATCTCTTCTCGGATCTTACTGAACCATTGTCAGATCCAGAAAGATTAATTCACAAAAGAAACAAACAACAGAAAGATTCAGACGTGGACAACGAGCAAGGAAAACTGAGCACCCCAATTGACGGTTCACCGATAATAGTGGTTCATAACGTTGAAAATTCAGAACCGAAGACTGAACCTCAAGTTGTCACAAACATGCTAGCTCCAGATAGACGTACAATGCGGGAGCGAGCTAAGCCAACGAACGCCGGCACAGGATCGACTATCATTCGGGAAAATGCCCCAGGAGCAAATTATGAGATCAAGACTCAACATCTGCAATATCTGAGTCAAATGTGTCCATTTGACGGCCTTGAGTCGGATGATCCCAATGCACATCTCACTCGATTCTTAGATATATGTGATATCATAAAGAGTCGAGAAACTCCTGTAGCATCTTTACATTTGCGTTTATTTCCCTATACACTGCGTGGTGCCACACAAACATGGTTTAATTCACTCACTCCCCAATCAATTGGCACATGGGAGGAGCTTGTTGATAGATTTTTAATGCGTTATTTCCACCTTCTAAAACTGCCCGTTTTCTAAATGATATTCATAATTTTGTGCAGGAATGTGGATAATCCATATTTGAAGCTTGGGAAAGATTTAAAGGATTGTTAAGGAAGTGTGCACACCATGGCATGGATACTTATGCTCAAGTGTATCAATTCTACACGGGATTAACAGATACAACTCTGGAAGTTTTAGACTTGAAAGCAGGCGGATGTGTTATGGATATGTACCCGAGGATGCATATAGAGCAATAGAGAAAGCCGCCACCAATTCTCAAGAATGACATTCATCACGACATAGATTACTTCGTGGTCCTGTGAAACAAAGTGATGATGTTACTTCAATGAAAGATGAAATGGCGAGAATGAGCAAACAATTAACTCTTTTGCAAGGTCCATCAAGTCAAGCAAGACAAGTGTGTCAAATTTGTGAGGGTCCTCACACTACCCTTGATTGCCTGTCACGGATAAAACTCCTCACTAGACAATCAACAAGTAATGCTATTCAAGAGGTTTGTCAATTATGTGGAGGAGGTCATTCGACAAGGAATTGTGAAGAATATAAGATCTAAGAGTCGTTGGAAGAGGATGTGTTGTATTCACATGGAGATAGGTATGATAATCCAAGAGCGAAGCTTGCATTTCAACCACCCCCTCAAGCATACTACAATCCCAATGCCGATAATAGAAACCATCCAAACTTCCGATGGCGTCAACCCAATGATCCACCACACATTCCACCTGGTTTTGAAGGTGGAAGTTCATCAAATCCTAGGAATGCTCCCTATCAACCCCGTCACCCAAGCACAGCTCAATATCAACAAAGGGCACACGTTCAATCATCTCAACCACCAACAAATCCAAATATTCCACCACCTGAGGCAAAGGCAACTCTTGAGGATATAGTTCGCAACCAACAAGCCTCAATTCAAAATTTGGAGAAACAAGTGGGACAAATTGCGCAACTATTGGCCGAAAGAGAGAAAGGAAAGATGTCATCTAAGACTGAAGGCAATCTAAAAGAACAAGCCAAGGCCATGACATTGAGAAGCGACAAAGAAGTGGTATCAAATTCCTCCCCTTCTATTCCTAAAACTAATTCTAACTCTAATGTTGAGCAGGTGACCGAAGAACAAAGTGTAGAGGTGCAAAAAGATCGCCAAGGAAGTACCGCACAAGTCAAAATTCTGGTTAAACAACACGAGCCAAGAATTCCATACCCACAACGCTTGAAGAAAGAAAAGTTGGAGGAACAGTATGGTAAATTTCTTGAACTCATCAAGCAACTTCATATTAACTTACCTTTTGTGGATGCTCTTTCACAGATGCTGAAATATGCAAAGTTTATTGAGGATGTGCTCACCAATAAGAGAAAGCTTGAAGGAGTTTCAAAGGTGTTGCTAAGTAAAGAATGCTCGGCAGTTTTGCAAAACAAGTTACCCGAGAAGAAGAGTGATCCAGGGAGTTTTGCTATCCCTTGTTTGGTTGGTAACTTATCTGTAAGTAATGCATTAGTGGATTTAGGTGCTAGCATAAACTTAATGCCATATTCTGTTTTTGCAAAGCTAGGCCTAGGTGAACCTAAACCAACAAGAATGAGTATTTGTAGGTCCCAAAAGATATCCCAAGTATATAGCTTTAAGCTGTAGAGGGGGGGGGGTGAATACAACACTTTAAAAACTACACACAATTTTCTCAATGTTTGTATGTATTATTAACAAATGTTAATTACAAACAAGCTTGAATGCGGAAAGGTTCAAGCTGAGATGACAGATACAACAGTATATCTAACTAGTCTAAGACTGACTTAAACTAATTACAATGAATACACTCACTAAGAATCACTCACTGTGTTTACAAGACTCTGAGGAACAACTTGAACAAGAACAGCTTAGACACTGAGCACTGTTTTATTCAAGCAGACTTGCATGCATGAAAGACACACTTTGAATGCACGTTCACTCTTGTTTTTAGCACTTAGCTTTTTGGCTTAATCGATCAATCCTTGGAAGCTTCTTTTTATACTCACTCAGAGGATCTAAGTGAAGTTTCTTCATTGGACGGAATGAAAAAGGAGAAGTCTTGTTGAAAAGACAGCATAACCTTTTCTGCACCTTTCTGAAAAGCAGACTTGTCTTCACATGTGCAGAACTTTTGTCTTTTCACTTTGTCTACTATTGCATTGCCTTTAACCAAATAAGGAATGTCAACTTTGTGTTTTTCTTCCTTGTAAAGGCCTATTTTGATATAAGAAAAAGGTCTGTCACCCTTGTTCAAATAACCTTTTGTCTTCATGTAACAGAACAGCTTGGGCAGGCTGAGCAGTTCTGATTTCCACTTTGTCTTCGACTTTGTAAACTGATCTTGTAGTAAAAAACAATACATGAGGACTTGGAAACACATTCCATAAAGTGTTTAGCCTGTTCACAAAGAACAGAACACTTGTAAACTGCCCAAGCTGCTCATCAGTGTAGAGCAGCATAGACAGTTTATGTCCAGCCTGTTCAGCAGACTGAACAGCTTGGGCAAAACTGCCTTTGTTGCAACACATGCAACACATAGAACAGCTTTAGGCTGATATTGCAAATCATTTTCAGGTTTCAATAAGGCATATAACAGGCCTTAAGATCAACCTTCAAAGGCATCATCAAGTTTGAGTAACAATCTCCCCCTCAGAAGCAGAACAGGTTTGACTGAGGCCTTTTTGTGCCTAACAATCTCCCCCTATTTGCAATAACCAGTCTAAGCTGGCCTTATCAAAAGTCACTATATATTTTTACAGTACATTTGTTGAAATAAAATTACAACATCAACATAAAGTAAAAGACCAGTTTATATATACACTGATTTTTGATTTCATTAGAACAACACATGTTCTTACAAAAGTACAACTGATGTACAGATGTATATTACAACTAATGTAAAAGAAAATTACAACGTATGTAAATAAAGTACAACTAATGTACATTGGACTGTTTTTGTTGGGAGCAGAAAATGGTAAGCCTGTCCAACTGATGGACAGCTTCCATTCTTCACCTGCCCAGATGGCAGATGGACTTCATCACAATGGAGGGGGACCTTCAAACATCTTTTCAAGTTGCTCTCTGGTATCCTCAAGTTCTTGAATCTCACTTCTTATTATCATAAACTTGGGATCCTCAAGTTCACCTCTTTCATAACAACCTCTGAGCTGATCCAAGATAGCTGCTCTCCACCTGCTTGACTGCCTAAATGAAACTGCAAGTCTGAAGGCTACAAGCTGTCTCAGATCCACCTTGTATAGATCTGATGCTCTCTGAAAGCATTTCTTCTGAGTTAAGGGATCTACAAAAAATGCCCCCAGCTCAGGCTCTTCAATGATCTTGCCATCTTCAAACTCAATTCCACTAGGCAGGCTGTGATCAACTCCTTTCATCTCAATGGCATAGTCACCTTGTTCTATCAGGATGAGGAGTTGTTCCATCTCAGTATCCTTCCTTGTCCTCCTGGCCTTTATTTTTATTTGTGTCACATAGACACCTTCACTTACATCTTTGGAGATCAGGCCAAGATTCTTCACTCTCTCCATCAGCTTCTTCACATATGCTCTGATAGTCTTGGCAGTTTCAGACTTAGACTCACTCAGAGCAACTGCCAGCTCAATCCATTCTCTGTACCCCATTTGTGCAACATTAGTGAAGTCATATGTTTCTAGTTCTGGGCCTGCTGCACCCATTCTGGTTATTTTCAACTTCCACTGACTGCCTTTTCTTGAAATTGGTACAGCTTTGACAATTGCCTCCTTAGCAAGTCTTCTATCAGCAACATCTTGAAATTTTCTTCTTGCCAGGTTGTCAAAGTGAAATTGAGCTCTTGCAGAAGGCACTGAAGTTTTGGCCACTGAGACCAGAGCATCTTTTTCTTTTTCAGCTTTCTTCTCCTCTGCTGATCCCTTAGCAGCTTCCAGAATTTTCTTTTGCACAACAAGAGAGGATATCTTAACTTTCCTTGCCTCTTGAAGTGAAAAAACTTAGCAGCTTTCGCAGACTCTTCTTCTTTTCTTAAAACTTCCAGGGCTTGAAGCTGTTCTTCTCTAAACTCAAAAATACTTGTGCATAGGAAGACCTATTTCTTTGGCCCTGGATTTGTGAAATTGAATCTCTGCTGCTTTCTGCTGTTGAGGATCAGTTGCTGCTATTTCTTTACCTTTAGCTGCTGTAGTGACAGCAACTTCAAGACTTTCCTCCTCCTCTTCTTCTTCTTCTAAGATCAGATGCCTCCTTCTGCTGCTTGGCCTGTCCTCAGGAATAGTTTCCTCCCCCTTAGATTGAGCAGGGATTGGAGATTCAACCTGAGTAGGCTGAGCAGCATGAGAGGCACCCTCCAGTGTACCTGTTGAAGCTCCTGCTGGTTGACCAGTGAGTGCTGCAGGCACTGATTTCTCCTTAGGAGAAGAAGTTTTCTCCCCCTTAGACTTAGTCTTCGAGGCAGATGACTTCTCCCCCTTTGAAGGAGATGTATCAGCACCTTCAACACCCGGTCTGCCTGAAGACACAAAGTCATCAGGCTAGCCAGCAGTTTTGGCAGCAGGCCTGGGGCCAATAAGGCTAGTCACTAAGAATGCCAAGTTGTCCTTCACCTCTGCAAGCTGGGTAAGACAGGATTGAAGAGAAGAGGATTGGGTATCAGCAAGGGAGGTCAGCTTAACAATATTTTCCCTATCAGAAGCTGTGAACAGCAAACTTTGAAGCTGTGCAAGATGTAATTCGAGAGAATCTTGCACATCAGCAAGGTTTGATGACACAGAATTTGAGAGAGAGCCAATGAGGGTGTTCAAGCTGGCCAGAGTAGTAGGAAGAGTAGTGTTGCAAGAAGTTAGGAGAGAGGACAGCTGTTGAGAAATAGCTGTCATTGAGGACACAGAGTCCTGTTGCAGTGAAAGAATAGAGGAGAGGGGAGGTGGGCACATTTTGCAGCTGTGTAGTGAGTGCTAGCAGCTGTGGAGAATTATCTGTTTGTGGAGTGGCAGGGAAGGAGTCTTTGAACAAATCAAAGAACCCCTTAAGCTGTTCAGACACAGAGTCTGAAATAATAGAGGGTAGAGAGGTCATAGTTGTTTCTAAAGAACCAACTTTGTTGGTCAGCAGAGAAAGCTGATCCTTCAAAGGCAGGTCTTTAGGAGAGGGAGGTGTATGGGTTGACTGTTTTGATTGGGTGGATGGAGAAGATGATGATGAGGTTGGGGTATGAGGATGTGAGGGAGAGGGAAGAGGAACATTTGAGAGAAGCTCCATAGCCTGGGCAAAAGTGATGTGACCCAGCTTGGAGGGGTCAAAGGGTCCCTTAGCAGCGGCTGTAGCTGCTTCATCAGGAGAAGGGGTTGATGTTGGGGGCCTTTCAGATGCTGCTTGTGTTGCAACATCCTCATGCAGGCCAGTGGGAGTTCCCTCTGCAGTGCCTTGGTGTAAAAGCACCTCAGCATCGGGAGAAGGGATATGCATTTCAACATCAGCAGTGGTAAAACCTGCTGATGGAGTTTGCATAGAGGGAACAGCCTCACCAAAGGGATGGTATGATCCCTGAGGTTCATCAGCTTGGGTTGTTGGTCCCTCAGTAGCTGTTTTGTGTAGAATAGCTGTATCATGGGGAGCAGAAGTTTGAGGCTGAGCTGCTGATTGGTCTATACCAGCAGCGTGGGCACCTCGTGCAGACTCAGGGTGTAAAGAGATTTGAGTGGGGGACAGTGCGGACTCAGTATGGAGCGGAGAGGGCTCCTTTCTTTCAATATTCTCAGCCTGTTGGGAGGCTGGAATAGTTGAGGTGGTTATCTCCTTTTGTACAACTAGTTCCTGTTGGGAGGAACCAGAGGGTCTAGGCTGACTCTGGGTGGACTCAGGTTGGAGTGAAGCATGTTCCAATTGTGCTGAACTTCCTCCTAATATAGGAGAGGCAGCAGGGGTGGCTTCTCTAACAACTGAACCCTGCTCAGAGGGAACAGAGGAGGTGGTTGATTGGGCTGGTTTCTTTTTGGAGAGTGATTTTCATTGGTAGTGGATGGATGAAGTGGGTGAGTGTGGAGAGGTGATGAGGGGTTCAGACTGGACAGGTTTTGAGACTGGGTCAGAAACAGGTGGGTTGGCCTGTTCCATAGTCTCAGGTGTCACAAAGGCACCAGCCACAGAGGCTTCAGGGTGAGGAGCCTGCTCCCCCTCAGCCACAGAGGCTAAGAGTGCAGACTCAGACTGAGCTGTTTTGGCCTTCTTTTGCACAGGCCCAGCTTCAGTGGTTGCCAGGGTCCTTTTAACAAGTTTGGACCTGGCTTTGGATTTTCTCTTGGGAGCAGCAGCTTCTGGATCCAACCTCACAGCAGATGGTCCTTCCACCAATCCTAACAACCTCCTCATTGGTGTGGACAGAGGAGGCTCATTTGGAAGTACAGCAGTGTAGAAAACTCTATTCCCTATTACAGGGAATGCAGCAGTATGAAGTAAAGGCTGAGAGTTGTACAGATGCTCACCACAAATGTGTCTGAATATGAGGCTCAGAAACCTGGGGTATCGAACAACAGCTGGTCTTGGCTCTTGCTGCACCAGGTTCCTCATGTTCAGAAATATCCACTTAGCCATATCAATTGTAGTCCCATCTACCAGCTGTAGGACTATTGGACTTCATCACGGCTCAGTTGGTCAAATGAACCAACTTTGCTACTGAAGCTCATCATCACAGAAGCAAATAGAAAGCTGTAGGTAGGAGACAAATCCTTCCTGTACAGCGTTGCTCCAATTTTTGGTTCTGCTACACCACAGAAGCGTAGCAAATTTCCCATTTGCTCATTTTCAGGCTGAGGCATATCATATGAATTGGCAATGGGCAAATGAAGAACCTCCTTGAGAAGATCAACAGTAGTCTCAATGGTTTGAGTCCCATTGAGAATAGTCCCCTTGATGACTTTGGTGTTGGGGTTGTAAGCACAAGTGTACCAGAACTCGTACACCATCTCCTGGTACAGGACACCAGGAGTTGCAGTCATAGCATAGTTCAACGGATGAACTGTCATAAACTCCACCATTTGATCATAACCTTTCCCCACATAGTTAATGGGGATTGTAAGGTTGGCAATGTAGTTTGTGGGTTTGAGGGTTAGCATTGTGGTGACTAATGGATGCTTCTACACATCATCACCAACAAACACTGGTAGGAAGGGGTTATTTCTGTGAGCCATTTTGGGAGTAGGGAAAGTAGCAGAAGCATAAGACACTTAGTCGAATATTTAGGGTTCTTAGAAGGCAGATGATAGTAGTGAGGAAGACGAAGATGTAACAGTATGAGGTATTTATAGGATTTGAATGTGAGTGTGTATGAGAGAGAAATATTTGGGCGGTTGATTTGAAAAGGTCGTTATCGGAAAACGGAACGGTTGTCCATGTTAGACCGTTTGTCAGACCACTTGAGCCCTTTTTAATCACTAACACACGTAACCCACATTATCCGCAGTACTTAAGTTCAATAAAAACATAAATTAAGTAACTTAAGTTTGAAGAAAGGTAAGTAAAACTGTTGGTCTAAGCTGTTGGTCAACCCTGTGATGAGCAGGGGCATCACAAGCTGTTCATTCTTCAAGCTGTTCCCTCAGCCTGTTCAACTATGTAGGAACAGGTTGTTTCCAATAGCTGAGCAGGTTACAAGATAATGTCTTGTAAGTCAGTGTGAGGGAATGAGCAGAGTGAAGAATGGACCATCAGATCAGGCTGGACGAGTAAACTGTTTGTGTTCAGCCTGTTGTATGTTCAAGCTGATTAAGGATTTCAGAAAAATGGCTAAGTACATAACACGCGGAGCCTGTTCTGTCTAAGCTGTTCTGAGAAACTTGATCAGTGTGAGACATACAAAGTTTTAGACCTTTGAGGACACTTAGTCACTTTTGTTTAACATGCCCAGCTTGCTGACAAGGTAATTAAACCTTGTTTCATCCAGAGGTTTGGTGAAAATGTCTGCAAGCTGTTCATTTGTGGAAATAAACTTACCTCCACATTACCTTTCTGAATGTGATCCCTGATGAAGTGATGTCTGACTTCAATATGCTTTGTTCTTGAATGAAAAACTGGATTGTTGGAAATGGCTATGGCACTTGTGTTATCACACAGAATAGGAATTTTCCTATACACAAGCCCATAATCTTCAAGCTGATGCTGCATCCACAGAATCTGCCCACAGTAGCTTCCAGCAGCAATGTACTCAGCTTCAGCAGTAGAAGTAGACACTGAGTTCTGCTTCTTGCTGCACCAACTTATCAACTTACCACCAAGGAGTTGACATCCACCTGTTGTGCTTTTCCTATCTAGCCTGCAGCCTGCAAAATCAGAATCTGAATAGCCTGTTAGTTCAAGGCTTGAGTCTTTGGGATACCAAAGACCTAAACCTGGTGTACCCTTCAGGTATCTGAAGATTCTTTTAACAGCAGCTAGATGAGATTCCTTTGGATCAGCTTGGAACCTAGCACACAGACAGGTGGCAAACATAATATCAGGTCTACTAGCAGTTAAGTATAACAAGCTCCCAATCATACCTCTGTAAGCTGTTATTGAAACAGCTTTGCCGCTGGTATCAGCATCCAATTTTACATTGGTTTCCATTGGGGTTTTTGTGAATTTTGTGAATTCATAATAGTAGAACTTTGATCAAATTTAAACTTTTTCAAGGGATCTAAGGTATACTTTCTTTGATTTTTGAAAATTCCAGTTGAGGTTTGTTTAACCTGTAATCCTAAAAAGAAAGTAAGTTCTCCCATCATACTCATTTCATATTTAGATTTCATGAGTAATGAAAAATTCTTGCATAACTGCTCATTAGTAGAACCAAATATTATGTCATCCACATAAATTTGAACAAGCATAATATCAGACTTCACCTTCTTTATGAACAGTGTGGTATCCACTTTACCTCTGGAGTACCCATTGCTCATATGGAATTCAGTAAGAGTGTCATACCAGGCTCTAGGGCTTGTTTGAGACCATAGAGAGCTTTGTCCAACTTATAGACAAAACCTGGATGTTGTTCATTTTCAAAACCTGGAGGCTGCTTGACATAAACTTCTTCTTGCAGCTTCCCATTCAAAAATGCACTCTTCACATCCATTTGAAATACCTTAATGCTCTTATGAGCAGCGTAGGCTAGATACAAACGAATTGCTTCTAGCCTGGCCACAGGAGCAAATGTCTCATCATAGTCAATTCCTTCCTCCTGTCTATAACCTTGAGCAACTAGTCTTGCCTTATTTCTTATGACATGACCTTGCTCATCCATCTTATTTCTGAAAACCCATTTAGTGCCAATTATAGTTTTGCCTTTAGGTGCAGGGACCAGCTTCCATACCTTGTTTCTCTCAAACTGATTGAGTTCTTCTTGCATGGCGGTGATCCAATTTGCATCTTTTAGTGCTTCATCCACTTTCTTTGGCTCCATTAGTGAAACAAAACTACAGAACATACAGAAGTTTCCTAAGCTGTCCCACCTTGTTTGTACCCCTTTGTTGATGTCACCAATTATCTGATCATTTGGGTGACATCTGATCCACTTAGGATCATTCTTCAATGATGATTCTCCTGAGTTATCAGCAGCTTCAGCAGGTCCTGTTGAACAGCTCTCAAGATTTTCAGACACACTGTTGTCTTGAGCCTGCTCACTTGTTGAACATGACTGACCACTGTTGAACATATCAGCAGAGGAACCAGGAAAATCAGCATTGATAGGTTCAGGACATGCATTTGTAATCAGGTCAGTACACTTATTCACACAGGGTGTATTGACATAATCATCATCATGCCCATCATGAATAACAGGTTCCACACTGGGTGTTGTGGAAGCTTTTGAGTCCTCTTCACTGTTTGAATGCATCAGATCATCAATGTTTAATTCTCCTGAAACTGATTCAGGAACAGCTTTGGTGGAAGCATTCTTGGACTCTTCAAAGGTGACATTTATAGATTCATCTATCACCTTTCTTTTGTTGTTGTACACTCTGTAGGCTTTAGAGATAGCAGAGTAGCCAACAAACACACCTTCATCAGCTTTTGGTTCAAACTTTGCCAGTTGATCCCTTTGATTCAAAATGAAGCAGGGACAGCCAAACACATGGAAGTAACTGACATTTGGTTTCCTCCCTTTGAGCAGCTCATAGGGGGTCTTGTTGAACCTTTTCACCACTAAGGATCTATTTTGGGTGAAGCAGGCAGTGTTAACAGCTTCAGCCCAGAATGATGAAGGTAAACCAGATGCACACAGCATGGTTCTAGCAGCTTCAATGAGAGTTCTGTTTCTCCTTTCAGAACTCCATTTTGTTGTGGAGTTCTTACAGCTGAGAAGTTTTGAGTGATTCCTTTCTTTTCACAGAAGTCCTCAAGAGTACTGTTTCTGAATTCAGTACCATGATCACTTCTAAGCTTCTTTACCTGGGCAGAGTTCAGCATTTCCATCTTTTTCACAAATCCAATAATTTCTCTAGCAGCCTCTCCTTTGCTCTTCAAGAAGATAATCCATGTGTACCTGGAGAACTCATCAACCATTACTAGAGTGTATCTTCTTCCTCCTAGACTTGGGACATTAACAGGTCCAAACAAGTCCATATGGATTAAGAAAAGAGGAGTATCAATAGAGAAGTTATGTTTGGATTTAAATGATGATTTTCTCTGCTTGCCTTTCTCACAAGCTGTGCAGAGTTTATCTTTAACAAAGGTCATAGAAGGCAAACCTGTCACTAACTCTTTCTTACAGAGTTTGTTGATGTTCTTGAAGTTCAGATGTGACAGCCTTTTGTGCTATAACCAGTTTAAGTCTACATTTGTTCTTGTGAGGAAGCAGGTTTCAGTTGTGGGATTAGCAGATTGCATGTCCACAACATATACACCTTTCTTTCGTTGAGCACACATTACAACTTTGCCTTGGGGATCCAATATGTAACCCAGGTGCTCATCAAAGTTAACCTTATAGCCAGCATCACACAGTTGGCTTATGCTAACAAGGTTATGTTTTAGCCCAACCACATAGGCTACTCTTTTGAACACTGCAGCACCAGCTTTAAGAGTTCCATATCCCTCAGTGGATCCCTGTACATTGTCACCAAATGTGACTTTTGGCCCTTTTTCAGGCTTGAGATCACTCAGCAGGTCCTTACAACCTGTCATGTGCCCTGAGCAGCCACTGTCCAAGTACCAAACCTGGGATGGTTGTTTTTCCTGCAGAGTGATAAGAAGAATATTAGATACTTTTAGGGGAACTCATCACAGAGATGAGTTCTCCTACTTCATCAACATTTGTTGATGGACTTGTAATGTCAACTCTAATATTCCCTATTTGAATGGTATCAGTTTGAATACCACTCTCATTGGCTAAGATGTTTCCAACACTGTTTATGTTGGCAGTGAGGGAAGCATCAGAGTTAGCAGGCCTCATGTCCACAGTTTCAGGACAGTCTTTGGCCAGATGTGTCTTCATTCCACATTTATAACGCTTTCTCCTTTTAGCATTTTTGGAAGAAGACCTTTCAGAAACACATTCTGGGTTATTTCTATTGATTCCATCAGCAGATTTAGCAAACTTATTACTTTTTGATGAATCAACAGCTTGAGTGGAAAGTTCAATAGCCACAGCTTTGCCTGTCTCTTCTTTCCTCTTTTTAGGAGGGCAGATATCAAAGATAGGAAGCTTGATTGGCTTTTGACCTTCCACAGGTTTAGGAAACTTATTCCCAGATCTCTCAGGCTGAGCAATCGCTTTGCCTTTGCTCTTCCTGAGATGTGATTGATGTTGCCTATCAACATAATCATTATTCCTGGTTTTTAAATATTTATTCTCATTTAACACCAGTTTACCACTATGATTAGAAAACTTATTTGAAATCACAGCAGGTTTGCCTTCAACCTGAGACTTACTCTTGTTAAAGGCAGACTGCTTTCCCTTTGAAAACTTATTTTCAATGTGTTCGGCATTAAAAGGATTAGTATGCCTTCTTACACCAGCTTTAGACCCAAAGTCTGTTTTGTCAACAGGTTTGGTGTCCACAGCTGCAGTTTGGACATGCTTTCCTTTCTTTTGCTTGTGTGAATCAGCAGAACACTTAGCAAGCTTATTAGATGAAAAACTCATTTCATCAACAGCTTTTGAGCTAGGTTCACACAAGCTGTCAGTGTTTTGAGGCCTGACAAACCTGTTTGTTGAGATTAATTTACCATTCACTCTTTGAATAAAAGTGTTTGGAAGCTCACCAAGAGTGGACAAGTCTTCTTTTAAATTATTAACCTCAACAATGGAAGCTACTGTGTCAAGATCCCCTCCAAGATAGGCTTGGATTTGTGCAGGAATCTGTTGACTTATGCAGTGGCTGACTTTTTGTACAAATTGGCACCAAGAGTCAACTATCTTTTGACGCTTAGCATGTTTTATATCTGTTTCTCTCTTTTCTTCCAGTAAAATGGAATTGATGTGTTTTAATTCATCAAGCTCAGCTTCCGACTTATGGAAGCTGTCCAGTTTACTGGATTTTGTTTCAATATCATTTTTAAGCTTAGAGATTTCAGACAATAAAACAGCATGCTTCTCAACAGCAGCTTTTAGATCAACAAGCATATATTCAAACATTTTAACTTTTTCTTCAGAACTGTAATCCATAAAATTTTGTACCTTATACATCATTGTAGGGTTCCAGTTCTCCAAGCTGCTGAAAGCTTCAGCTTCAGCCAGATCTTGTTTGAAGTTGCTTGTTGATGGGACATCAGTGTTGGCCATCAGACAGTTGTTGTCTTCTTCATCAGATGATGAATCAGACTCCTCCTAGTCACAAGTTTCAGCCATTAGTCCCTTTTGCCTGTTAGAAACCACTGAGTTTTCTAACTTCCTCAGCTTAGCCATGGCCATAAGATACTTAACCCGATAGCCATCATCCCTGTTTGTCTTGTGTGGTTTGGATGTCTGACCAACAGTTTTTGACACACAGTCAGCAGCTATATGGCCAGTTTTGCCACATTTGAAGCACTCAGCTTTGGTGTTGTCAAATGCTTTCTTTTTGACAGCATTTGAGCTTCCCTGTAGCATGTTTCTTCCAAACCTTTTCTTGTTGAACTTTTTGACAAGCATGGCTATCATCTGCTCATCATCCAGTTCAGCACTATCTGCATTGTCTTCCTCATCAGACATTTCCTCCTTATCATCAGCCTGTTGATCAGGTTGAGTGAACACATCACTCACTTGATTTACAGGTTGTCTCACACGAGCGACAAAGGCTGCACCTTTCCTAGATATTTCCAAGGCATTTCTCTTCTGTTGCCTTGATTGCTCATCATTTAGTAAGGATCCATATAAGTTAACAAGATCCATACTTTTGATGGTACCTGAATTCCTTAAAATTGTAGAAAAATAATTCCATTCTTCAGGCAGAACATCTAAGAACTTGTTTACCAAAGTCAGGCTGTCCTTGGTGATCCCAACAGCTTTGAGATCATTTACAAGAGCAGTAAACCTGGTGTAGGTTTCAGTGAGAGACTCCTTTGGTTTTGCAAAGAAGAGTTCATACTGTCTAACAAGATTGTTAATCCTGTTGTCAAGTGTGATTGTGGGTCCATCATAGACGGTACACAAAGTATCTCACATCTCCTTGGCAGTCTTCATCTTCTCAACCTGTTTGAACACATCATCAGGTAAAGAGATGACCAGATTGTTTCTGGCCTTTGCATCAAGAGCCACCAGTCTTTTGTCTTCATCAGACCATTGAGCTTTTGCTTTCTCAAATGTTCTGATCTCAGGAGCAGCTCCTTCAACAGCAGGAGTTATTGTTGTAACAGTGGTTGGCACATAGGGACCCTCCATTACAATCTCTGGTAGTTGTACATCCAGATTCTCTAAGTAGAGCATCATTCTGCACTTCCAACAAGAAAAGTTCTGATGATTGAACTTTGGAGGTTTGCCCATTGAGCCATTGTCATAGTATGAGGAACTTGCAGCACTGTTGTCCATGGAAACTTTGGGAGAATGAGAGATCTAGAATGACACACACTCTAAAATGGCTCTGATACCAGTTGTAGGTCCCAAAAGATATCCCAAGTATATAGCTTTAAGCTGTAGAGGGGAGAGTGAATACAGCACTTTAAAAACTACACACAATTTTCTCAATGTTTGTATGTATTATTAACAAATGTTAATTACAAACAAGCTTGAATGCGGAAAGGTTCAAGCTGAGATGACAGATACAACTGTATATCTAACTAGTCTAAGACTGATTTAAACTAATTACAATGAATACACTCACTAAGAATCACTCACTGTGTTTACAAGACTCTGAGGAACAACTTGAACAAGAACAGCTTAGACACTGAGCATTGTTTTATTCAAGCAGACTTGCATGCATGAAAGACACACTTTGAATGCACGTTCACTCTTGTTTTTAGCACTTAGCTTTTTGGCTTAATCGATCAATCCTTGGAAGCTTCTTTTTATACTCACTCAGAGGATCTAAGTGAAGTTTCTTCATTGGACGGAATGAAAAAGGAGAAGTCTTGTTGAAAAGACAACATAACCTTTTCTGCATCTTTCTGAAAAGCAGACTTGTCTTCACATGTGCAGAACTTTTATCTTTTCACTTTGTCTACTGTTGCATTGCCTTTAACCAAATAAGGAATGTCAACTTTGTTTTTTTCTTCCTTGTAAAGGCCTATTTTGATATAAGAAAAAGGTCTGTCACCCTTCTTCAAATAACCTTTTGTCTTCATGTAACAGAACAGCTTGGGCAGGCTGAGCAGTTCTGATTTCCACTTTGTCTTATACTTTGTAAACTGATCTTGTAGTCAAAAAGAATACATGAGGACTTGGAAACACATTCCATAAAGTGTTTAGCCTGTTCACAAAGAACAGCTTCTGTTCACAAAGAACAGAACACTTGTAAACTGCCCAAGCTGCTCATCAGTGTAGAGCAGCGTAGACAGTTTATGTCCAGCCTGTTCAGCAGACTGAACAGCTTGGGCAAAACTGCCTTTGTTGCAACACATAGAACAGCTTTAGGCTGATATTGCAAATCATTTTCAGGTTTCAATAAGGCATATAATAGGCCTTAAGATCAACCTTCAAAGGCATCATCAAGTTTGATTAATAATCTCCCCCTCAGAAGCAGAACAGGTTTGACTGAGGCCTTTTTGTGCCTAACAGTATTCAATTAGCCGATTGGTCGGTTAAATACCCTAGAGGCATTGTTGAGAATATGTTGGTTAAGGTAGATAAATTTGTTTTTCCTGTGGATTTCGTGATTCTTGACATGGATGAGGATAATACCGTGCCCTTAATTTTAGGGAGACCTTTCTTATCTACATCTGGTGCCCTCATTGATGTACAAAATGGTAAGCTAACTCTTAATGTAGGTGATGAAAAGGTAACTTTTGAGATTAGAAGCTCCATGAGACATTCTCATGATCAAGATGATTACCTTTATTTTGTGGATGTCGTTGACTTTGTTGTTGAGGATTTTGTACAAAAGTTCATTGAAGTTAATGATTTGGATGAGTTGTTCGTGGATGGGAGATACATTGATTCGTATCATGAGGAGATTGTAGATAAGCTCGCATGCATGCTAGCTAACGAACCATCAGAAAAACAAAAGTTGGTCAAGGAAATGGAGCAAGGTGTGAACCCAAAATCAAAGTTATGAATTGAAGAACCACCAACTTTGGAACTGAAGGAACTTCCATCGCACTTAGAGTATGCTTTCCTTGAAGGTGAATCTCAATTACCTGTGATAATTGCTTCTAACCTTACTAACAATGAAAAACAGAAATTTTTAGATGTTTTAAAGGCACATAAGCAGGCTCTAGCATGGAAGATTTCGGATATCAAAGGCATCAGTCCTTCCTTTTGTATGCACAAAATATTAATGGAAGATGAATACAAGCCGGTTGTGCAACCACAAAGAAGACTCAAACCCAACATGAAAGATGTGGTATGAAATGAGGTAATTAACCTTTTAGATGCAGGTTTGATTTACCCCATTTCAGACAGCCCATGGGTGAGTCCCGTGCAAGTCGTGCCAAAGAAAGGAGGGATGACAGTTGTCAAGAATGAGAAGAATGAGCTAATTCCTACATGAACCGTCACAGGTTGGAGAGTGTGTATTGATTATAGGAAGCTCAATGATGCCACAAGAAAGGATCATTTCCCTTTACCATTTATTGATCAAATGCTTGAACGATTATCTGGGAATATGTTTTATTGCTTTCTTGATGGTTTTTCATGATATTTTCAGATTCCGATAGCTCCGGAAGATCAAGAAAAGACCACACTTACTTGACCTACGGTACATTTGCGTATAGAAGGATGCCTTTTGGATTGTGCAATGCATGGCTACTTTTCAAAGGTGTATGATGGCGATCTTTCACGATTTGATCGAGGATTCCATGGAGGTTTTTATGGATGATTTTTTTGTATTTGATAGTTCTTTTGATCATTGTTTGCTTAATCTTGAAAAGATGCTCACTAGGTGTGAAGAAACCAATCTTGTGTTGAATTGGGAAAAATGTCATTTCATGGTAAGAGAGGGCATTGTATTAGGACATAAGATTTCACAATTGGGAATGGAAGTTGATAAAGCAAAGGTTGACACTATTTCAAAGCTTCCTCCTCCCACTTCTGTGAAATTAGTTAGGAGTTTCTTAGGCCATGCGGGAGTTTATAGAAGATTCATAAAAGCTTTTTCAAAGATTGCAAGGCCTATGACTCAACTCCTAGAAAAAGATGTTCCTTTCAATTTTTCGGATGAAATGTTTGAATTATTTTAATATCTTGAAAGAAAGATTGACCAATGCCCCTATCATGGTAGCACCTGATTGGACTTTACCATTTGAACTAATGTGTGATGCAAGTGACTTCGCAGTTGGAGCAGTTTTAGGCCAAAGGAAGGATAAGCACTTTCAACCCATTTACTACGCTAGCAAAATGCTTACCGATGCTCAAGAGAATTACACGACAATGGAAAAGGACCTTCAAGCTGTAGTTTTTGCTTTTGATAAATTCCGTGCATATTTGGTTTTATCTAAAACCATAGTTTACACGGATCATTCTGCACTTAAATATCTTTTTGCTAAACAAGATGCAAAACCAAGGTTGATATGATGGATCCTTCTTTTGCAGGAATTTGATATTGAAATCAAACATAAGAAAGGTGCTGAAAATCTAGCTGCTGATCATTTGTCACGATCGGAGAATCCGAAAATGGAAGAATTAACTGAATCAACCATTAATGACAATTTTCCGAATGAGCATCTCATGAAAGTACAGGTAGTAGATGAAATCCCTTGGTTTGCCGATATTGCTAACTATCTTGCCGGAGGAGTCCTTTTAAAGGGTATGACATATCAGCAAAAGAAGAAATTCTTTGCCGATATCAATTATTACATTTGGGACGATCCCTATTTGTTTAGAGTTTGTGCAGATCAAGTGGTGAGAAGATGTGTGTATGGGAGAGAAGCGAGAAGCATCTTGGAGCATTGCCATAATGGACCAACGAGAGGACATTATGGAGCAAATCTAACTGCAAAGAAAGTTTTCGATATAGGCTTCTTTTGGCCTACAATCTTTAAGGATGCTCAAGAATTAGTAAGAGCTTGTGATGCTTGCCAACGGACAGGTAACATTTCCTCCTGAAATGAAATGCCCCAACAACTTATTTAGGTATGTGAAGTTTTTGATGTATGGGGAATTGATTTTATGGGACCATTCCCATCCTCACATGGAAATAAGTATATACTTGTGGCTGTGGATTATGTTTCAAAGTGGCCGGAAGCACAAGCTTTGGCTACTAATGATGCCCGAGTTGTTGTGAGGTTTCTCAAGAAATTGTTTTCACGGTTTGGTACCCCTAGAGCTTTGATTAGTGATAGAGGTACTCATTTTTGCAATAATCAAGTTGAAAAAGCTTTACAAAAGTATGGGGTAACCCATAGATTATCTACACCATATCATCCACAAACAAGTGGACAAGTTGAAAATACAAACCGTGGCCTAAAACAAATTCTCTAGAAAATGGTGAATGTGAATAGAAAGGATTGGGCCGAGAAATTAGATGATGCGTTATGGGCCTTTAGGACTGCTTTTAAGACCCCAATTGGTACCACCCCATTTCGTTTGGTTTATGGCAAGGCTTGCCATCTCCCAGTTGAGATTGAGCATAAAGCCTGTTGGGCACTCAAGATGTGTAACCTTGATTTACATTTAGCCGGTAATCAAAGAAACATTCAATTGCAAGAGCTAGAAGATTTGAGGTTACACGCCTATGAGAATTCTTGTATATATAAAGAGAAAACCAAACGGTGGCATGATGCGCGTCTTAAAAATCACGCCGACATCAAGATAGGTGACAAAGTCCTAGTTTTTAACTCACGTTTACGACTTTTTCCTGGAAAGTTAAAATCTCGTTTGACTGGTCCTTATGTTGTCAAGAATATATTTCCATATGGCACATTTGAGCTAGCGAATCCGAGTGATGACAGTACTTTCAAAGTAAATGGTCATCGTGTAAAAAGGTACCTTGAGTCGGACGTTATTGGTGAGGAAGTTGAAGTCCTCAATTTGGTTCCAATCCCCACGTGAAGTGAACAAAGAGTCAAGCTTATGACTCGGAAATTAATAAGCATGAAAACACTTCTAATTCTTTGTTAAATCTTTCATTCTATGCCTAGATCTCGAATTTTCATAATTTATTTTTTTATTTTTGTTTTGTGTTTTTCTTAATTGTTTATGCTAAGATAGTATAGATGTTCGTATATATGTGTTTATCTTGCTAATTTTCGTATTTTTAGGTGCATTTTTAGAAATTCGTTGCTGTTTTGTGCATTTCTGTCAAAGTTTGTTGTTATTTTTGCAATTTACTTAAATTCAGTTTGATGGAGATGTTATGTAGTTTTTACATTGTCTAATTAATAGGTAATTGTGGAAATTACATTGTTGTATGCTTATGTGTTGAATGTGTTTAATTTAAGTTAGTTTTTTCAATTATCGTTTATAGTTTTAGTTAGTCTTTAAAATGTGTTTTACTTTGTTGAAGTTGATTTAGGTTCTTGCTAGATTGTTTTATATTTAGTTTGTGTGTTTGTCTAATTGTTGAGTAGTGGTTTAAAGTTTTTTTTGTTTGCTTTTCTTGTAAACATGATTTGTGCATAGATAGTGTAGAATTTTGTAGAAGGGCATATGTTTGAGATCAAATGTGAAGAACAAGGTTGATGTATGCGAATGCGGTTGTTCATTGTCTTTGCAAGCTTAATTTTCGTTGTTGTCTATCAAGATCTTTGCTTGCACATAGTCATATTAGGCTTATTTCTCATTGAGCTTAATGAATACTACAAGCATATGTAGGCAATGTTAGGTGATTTTGGAACTCATACACTTAAATAAGTGTGGGAAAATTGGGTTGATTGTATATTGCTAGGTTTTAATGCTAGTGTAGGCATAATTCTTTAAGAATGTTTTCCGTTCATTTATCCATCCATTGTTGAAATTGCCATTTGTTTAATGTAGGCTATGGAAACTGGAGGAAAAAGAGCCCGAGGTGAAGCATGGTCTTCTCGCGCTAGAGATTCTAGCCAGGATGAACAGGGTCAAGCTTCGAGATTTTTATACGACCCAAGCCAACCAATTTTAAATTTTTCCCGGGTACCTTCCGGGATACGGGTGGAATATGAACGTAACCTTGAGGGGCTAGTTGCAAGGCACATGTATCCGGGAAGGGACATCGATTGGGATTTCATCGAACGAGTCCTAACGGGACAAGTGGATCAATCACTATTGGATCAATTGGCGGAAATACTCAACATCCAATTTTGTGATTTCACCTCCCAAACAATGATAAAGTTGATGCAAATCAGGGAGCCGGTTTATGCAGAGCTTGTGTTGGAGTTCTTCTCAACCTATTCATTCAACGAGAATACTTCCGACATGAAGAAAGCCAACATAGTTCAGTTTCAGTTGGGCGGCCAAGACAGGTCATTATCCGCCCTCCAGCTTTGCAGTAGACTGGGGTTGTATTCACGCGAGGACACTAGCCATAGGCACTTCAAGCAATACTTGGAGGAAGGACTTAAGAAACCTCCTTCAAATTTCTACTATCAAGAGTTCTGGGCTACCATTGCTGACGGTGTCTACACGAGCCGCACTGGATATGAATCGCGGATACTCCATCCCTTGCACCGCATTGTTCATCATTGCATCACTGTGGATGCAATGCAACGGAACCAGGGGGTAGAAAAAGTGACCAAACCGGATTTGTGGATTATGAGAAATCTGATGACCCCGGATGTTCATTTGAGTGTGCCTTATGCCATTGCTTCATACTTTTTGCATGCAGGTGGGAGATTCGGAGGTACTATTTGTGGCGGGAAGTATATTACCAGGCTAGCCTGATCGTTCAACATTCTTACATCAGAGAATGTTCGTAGACTGAGGGAGTCAGAGCCGGCTGATGCCTGTGGAGAGCCTTTCTTCATCAAATCTAATCTGGTGGAAAAATTCAGAACATCATGCTATCTTGCTGCACCTCGTCATGCACAGCAGCAAGAGCCACAGCAGCCCCCGCCACAGTACGCCACGCATCCATATGATTGGGATGCTCAAATTCAAAGCTTGCACAGTTGCTTTGATCATCTCAGCTTGGGAAGGGACGACGAGACGCTCAATGCTGGGATTCAACAGATGAATTCTGGCATTGAACAGATGAACTTTGGACGGAATCGGATACATGACGACTACACGACTAATAATAATCTACTGACAGAACAAAATACATTGCTCCAGCATAATGTTGACAATCTTGATCATTACGGGCATGTGTCGAATCAACAGTGGCAAGCAGCCGGTAGATTTTGGTCGGATATGCGGTCTGCGATGGACACCTATTTCAGTCACCCTCCCCAGGCTCAACAAGCATTCCAACCACCACCACCTCAGGAACCATTCCAATATTTCCAATATCAGACATGGGATGAGAGGTTCCAGCTACATCAAGAGGAGCAGTTTCGGCAAAGGATGGAGGTTGAGCGGGAGAGCGAGGAAGAAGAGGACGAAGATAAAGAAGAAGAGGATTGAAGTTTTATTTGTTTAAGTGTTTGTTGAACAATTTTAATTATGTCTCTTTTAATTCGATTTGTAAAGGCGAGATGCCTAAGACAATTTACTTTTCTGCATTTTTTTTTCTTTCTCACTACTTACTTCATTTAGATAATTCTTGTTTTTAATTTATTACATCAAAGTTTAATTTTCATTCCCTGTTTAATGACAATTTTGTTTATCTTTAACAGAGATGGACGAGTGGGGACTCGCTTTCCTTCTCATGGCACAGTCCTTGATTTTTGCCAGATTCGACGTTACTGGGAGAATTCCTAATCCCTTCGCTGCGCTTATTATTTTTGTCCATGTTTTGCATGTTTATATAAACATTGAGGACAATGTTTTGCTTAAGTGTGGGAAGGTTGATTATATAATCAATCTTTGTTGCCATTGCATGCTTTTAAGTAGTTTTTAAGCTTATATCTAGTGGTTACTCTTTTTGGCCAAAAATTTTCAATTTTTTCCTTTATCTCTCAAATAGGTTGTAAATTCCTTGGCATTACCGTCTAAGTATCTATTTCTTGAAATGCAAAGTTAGACATCGAGATAGTTTTGTAGAAAGATAACTGTTTTAATGCCTGTATATTTTTTTTTGTGTTTAAGTTGGCATGAATAACACATGATAACCATCTACCTGTGAGAATTTAAGCTTTATTGGAGCATTCATACATTTATATGCTGACTTTCATTTGGTTGTGTGTTTGCCGGTTATTTGCACCTATTTTAGAACTTGTTTGGGTTATACTTGTCAAGAGCACATTTTTCTGGTTTTGCATATTTATGTGATTGAGGCAATTTAGGTTTAGCTCATTGTTAGCCTTTTTGTTCTTGTTTCCACCTCTATGTTATCCCCTATCCATTCTTGAGCTTATTTTTCCTTTTCGTTTGTTGTTAGCCCGTTTGTGTTTTTCCCTTTTTAGGTTTCTTTTCTTTAGCCTTCCTTTCTAGCCTAAAGATTGTTATTCAAGGATAGAAGAACTTAGTGCTTTGTATAGAGTTGAGGAGTTATTGTCTTTTTATGCTAGTTTATGTTTCATTTCAATTCATATTTTATGGATTCATATATATATATATATATATATATATATATATATATATATATATATATATATATATATATATATATATATATATATATATATATTTATATATATATATATATATATATATATATATATATATATATATGTATATATATATGTATATATATATCTATATATGTATATATATATATGTATATATATATATATGTATATATATATATATATCTATATATGTATATATATATATATCTATATATGTATATATATGTAGATGTATATATGTATACATGTATGCATGTATATGCATATATGTATACATATATATGCATATGTATGCATATGTATGCATATGTATGGATATGTATGCATATGTATGCATATATATGGATATGTATGCATATATATGGATATATATATATATATATATATATATATATATATATATTTATATGTATATATATACCACCACACAGATATATATAATATATTAGCAGACACCATTATAAATATATATATATCGCTAGTTATATGTACTTACATATATCAATGGATATATATTGCATATGTATTGCATATGATACACCTATTCAATGCTGATTATTATATTGCATAGTTTATACATTATATATGTAATTATAAATACATATACTATACATATATAATATATATATCATATATATATATATATAATATATAATATATATATATATATACTATATATGTGTTCTACTCTAGCCTGGTCTATACATTATACATATAATATATATATGATATACCTCGTCCGGTATATATAAATATCGTAATATATATATATATACTGTATATATGTAGTTATATTACACATATAGTATACATTATCTATCAGTGGTATATTGTATACATAGTATACATATTATATGTATAATATTATGTTCTATAACAATTCATATTATTATATGTATGTTATAACATATATATATATATGTATATGATTACATATATGTATATGTATACATATACTTTATATATGTTATGTATATCATATATATGTATATATGTATACTATGTATAGATTATGTGTTATATGTATATACTATATATATAATATATTGTATAATCTATATGTAATATATGTATATATGTATTATATATGTATAGTATTATATGATATGTATACAAACATATACTATAATTATATTATATAATATATATATAATATATATATATGTTATACATATATACAATATCCATTCTATACATATATCATATTGTATATGTCATACATATATACAGTATATACATATATCATATATACATATGTATTACTATAAACATATACATATATAACATATGTATATGTAACATATATAACAGTATTACATATATATATAGTATACAATATATATATTGTATATTACATTAGTATATTACATATGTATACATATGTATATACATACACATATATATACATATGTATACTTACATATGAATATATATGTATATCTACATATACATATGTATTTATAGATATACATATGTATATGTATATATATATATATATACATATATATATATATATATATATATATATATATATATATATATATATATATATAAATCTGGAACATAAAGGGCCTATAAAAAGAGTTGAATTGGCTAAAAAGAATGTGTTTTCCAGAACGTTTTGAGAGAAGGATATTCCTAAAAAGGAAAATTATCCGTAAGGAATACAAAATCCAATTATAAAGTATTCCATTTGAAGTCTGCAGTAGCAATAGGAATTTGTATGTATGTTAGTTTTTCTTGTTCTCCTCATAAGTTATTTGAAAAGTTCATATTCAAAGAATGCAGTCTTTTGGCTAGAGTTGCTACTTTTCCTAATTTCCTCACCCTTTTTCCTAGCCCCGTTACAACCCTTGTAAAGCCCTCATGATAAATATGCATTTCTGGAATTCAAGTGTTGGAGATTTGATACCTTACCAAGCTTATATTAATAGGTGCTATAACTTGTTGCATTTGAGTGATTTTCTCAAAATTACGCCGAGAGCATTGAGTGATTTATTCATCTTTCGTGAGGTGTATGCTTCATGCACTTCTTGATCTAAAAAATTATTTAGGCACGGACAAGTTATCTTTGATGCAATCTACTGATGTGTAGATTTATCTTCAAGTTGTAGTTCATGTTAGTCTTTAATGCCTTGGAATTTTTGATTTCCTTTTAAGCGATGTTCTTTCTTTCCCCTCCCCCCTGGCCAAAGTGTTGTAATTTCACGTTTATGTTTAGAATTGCTTGAGGGCAAGCAATGTGTAAGTGTGGGAATGTTTGATATCGCCAAATTTACATATACTTTCTGGCGATATTTTCCCTCTAATTTACCTATTTTTATTGTTCCCGATTGTCATTTTTGGTCATTTATGAAGATTGTTTTGATTTCAACCTTTATTGTTGAAAAGATGAAGATTTGGGCTCCAGCAGTTCTCCACTCGCTGAGTCACATAGGCCACTCGCCAAGTCGAATTTAATTTCAACAAATTCAGATTTCAGAAATAAATGACTTGTCGAGTCATATGCGCCGACTCGCCGAGTCTGCTATTGAATGTACGTGTGGGTAGTTACTGGCGGTCCAATGGGCATGCAACACGCAATCGACTCGCCGAGTCGATCATGCTGACTCGCCGAGTCGACCGCAGATATATAAACTTTTTATTCTCATTTCAGCAGGGGAGCACGAACTTTTCACAGACTTTTGGCATAGCTCTCTGCTCGTTTTTTAGAAGAAAAAGTGATTTTTGGCTGATTTCAAAGGCTTCTTCAAGAGGGAACAACATTACTACATCAAGAATCATCATTTGGGGAGTTTACTCGTTTCTCAATCTTTTGATTATGTGTAAACATGTGATTTTCATTGTGTTCTTGATGGTTTTGCTTTAGAATATGGAGTAGTGTTTTGTTGTAATCATTTGGGGTTAAAACCCTAAACATTGAATGATGTTATTTTTGTGGTTAGAATGAATATATATACCGTTGATCTTTTCATGAAATAGATTTTGGTATAATGTTTGAGATGAATAATGATGTATGATCTTGGATGATATATTTATGTGATGTGAGTCAATATTTAGTCATTCATTATTAACAAAGATGATTATTATTACTTTGTTGGTGATTTTGATATTGTGAGATTCAAAAAGGGATTTCATTCATTATTTTGATCAAACATTATATTAAGGTTTGTGATTTGGATGTGAGTCTAATTATAAACCACTTTGAGATCGTTATATTTGATTATTTTCATGATTAGATCATATTTGTAAGTGAGTTGATAATATTTGAATATTTAACTTTAATATGATTGAGTGATCTACATATTTTAGTTAACTTATCCTTTGAGGTTATAACATTATATTTGAGTGATCTTGTTTATGATTATTGCTTCCTAAATGAGTTTTTGATAAATGTGGACACCTTTTTGGGCAGATTCATGGACGTGGCTAAGGATATATTTTGGGCCTTTTTTATTCTTGAAAATATAGGAAAATGGCTAAGGTTGAAGTGGGCTTTATTTCACTCAAATTGGGCTTAAAATGAGGAAGTAATGGCCAAAACAATGCACATGGGTGGGCTTGGCCAAATTTTATTTAGTTTTGGGCTTTTGTGGATTAAAGTGAGAACTTGGGCTCCAAAACTTGGACTAATATTAGTGTTCAACTTGGATCAACATTAGGAAGTGTGCTTGGTTGTTTTGCGAACAAACGGGAGCTTGATTCCGACAATATTTAATCATTCCATTGAGAGCTTCCTGGAACATCTTGGATTTTGATCTTGTGATAGGTCCGATCTTCCACCTTAACGGATCTTCGTCATCGTATGGCGTCAACATTTTGCCATGCATATGAATGGGAATTAGAGTCATGTATCATGACACGAGTTATGGAACAAATAGATCAAGTGTTCGTTCAATGAACCAATCGGATGGTGGATTTAATTAATTGTGGATATGATGACGACTTTGAGAACTCGTTCGATGGTGACTGTTCGTCACCAAAGAGAATGTGGTGGAACGACTATGATGGAATCATGGGGATGATAAAACTTATTGGAAGGCCGGATTGACAATTCGAATCCTAGAATTTGATGGAATTAGACTGAATCCAGAAGAGTTAATCGAATGGCTGGCTACTGCAGAAGAATTTTTCAATTTAAAGAGGTGTGTGATAGATAACGAATGTGTATCATTGATGGCCACAAGTCTCCATGGTAGGGCATCATTATGATGCCATCTATATGAATGAGAAATGTTATCACGATTTATGACATGAGGTGAGGGACAGATGGATCGAGTAGTCGTTAAGTTCAATCAGGTGGTAGATAGAATTAATTGTTGACATGATGATGATGATGACTTTGAAAACTCGATCAATGGTGACAGCTCGTCCGTGAAGCAAATATGGTAGAGCGGCTAAGATGGCATCGTTGGGATGACAATGGGCATTGAAAAGCCAGATTCATGACTGAAATTCTAGAAGTTGATGGAGTTATTCTAAATCCGGAAGGGTTAATTGAATTCCTGGCTACTGTTGAAGAAGCTTTTCAACTCAAAGTAGTATGTGATAACGAGAGTGCATCATTGCTGACCACCAATCTACATGGTAAGTCATCAACATGGTGTCTATCATGCATATGAATGTGAATTGGGGCCACGACTACCGTCACGAATAAAAGGAATAGACAAATCAACTGGTCGCTCAATTAACTAATTAGATGGTGAATTTAACTAATCATGGACATGTTGATGACTTTGAGAACTTGTTCAATGGTGACACTTTGTCCCCAAAGAGAATCTGGGAGAGCGGCTAAGACGAAATCATAGGGATGACAATAGACATTGGAAGGCCGGATTGACGACTGAAATCCTAAATTTTATTGAGTTAGTCTGAATCAAGAAGGGTTAATCGAATGGCTAGTCACTGTAAAAAAGGTTTTTCAAGTCAGAGTTGTGTGATAATGCACGTGTATATTGATAGCCACTAGTCAAACATGGTAGGACATCAGCTTAGTGCCATGCATATGGATGAGAAATGGATCCCGAATTATAACTGGAAGAAAAGATAGATCAAGTTGATGTCTAAATAGCCAATCAGATGGTGAATTTAATTAATCATGGACGCGATGATGACTTTGTGAACTCGTTCAACGGTGAAGTTTATAATCGTAAAGAATCTGGTAGAGCGACTAAAATGAATTTGTGGGTATGAATATAATTATTAGGAAGGCCAGATTAGCGATTGAAATCCTTGAGTTTGATGGAGTTAGTCTGAATGCTGAATAGTTAATCGAGTTGTTGGCTACAATAGAAGATGCTTTTCAATTCAAAGAGGTATGTGATAACAATCATGTTTAATTGATGGTCACCAGTCTACAAGGTATGACATGATCATGGTGCCATGCAGATGATTGGGAATTAGAGCCATGATTACTAGCACGAATAGAAAAATAGATAGATCAAATGGTCGTTCATTTAACCAATCAGATGGTTGATTTAATTAATCATGGACATGCCTGTATGGCTGTTTTGCTCATTATTTTGTGCTAGCATTTGCATATGTTATGCTTTTATACTCATGAGGGGCCGGTCATTAATGCTATAATGCACAACTTTGCTCGAAAAAGTAATAACTATTGCCGCTATTGAAATCAACGAATAAGATTGCTTGGGATGATAAGCTATGTGGGTATCATAGGAGTACACTCTACTCTGTTGTCGGTGCTTTCAGCATGTAAATAGCACAATAATATAGCTTAGACTATGACCTGGTCACTGAACAATAGTATTGATGCTAAGCTTCGCAATAGAATAGGGTATGAAATGTTGAAAGTTTAGAAGAAGTCATGCTAGTATGCAAAACTTAATCTGATTCGGGAATTATGACATGCAACTTATCTAAGCTGCTTGGATTGAAAAGAATGCCATATGAATGCTACGCTGCAATATAAATCTCAATTTACTTAATATGCAGTTAATCTATAACTCACAAAATATGTTTAATACGCACTTTGCTTAGTTTACCTTTATTAGCTATATTTGTGCTCCGTTCTTGCTTTAGTATCAACTATTTGTAGTAAGTCTTTAAGTCCCTCCATCCATTATTTATGTTTGACAACGTGTCCTAAGCAAAACAACCTTGAAATAGAATAGAACCATGTCAAGCTAGCTCACCTCTAGACTTACAACCATATTGCCAAAACACCCATCACCCCCTGAGACTTTATGTTTCAGGGTGTAAAGGCTCACAAACACCCCCCCCCCCTGAAAACCTATAGTCTTGGGGTCTCTTACATAGCCAAGCCACACTGAAGCTTCAAGACTCAGAGTCCCTCTTCCAAGGCCCTTAAGCTGAGGCTAAGTCCTGGTGTAGGCCATGCCTGGCCAAACCAAAGCCCCACCTAGGGACGAGACCATAAATCTCGGACCCATCACCATAAACCGATTTACATGCTTCAGTTACTATGTGTTCAGTTAGATATTTGCTACATGATAACTTCAAATTGAAGTTTGTAAACACTCTTGCACGCAAAACGCTCACTGAACCATAGAACACACACACAACAGAAAGTGAGCTCAAATGATGAATTTAAACATATATTACCTTGTTTTCTTTGTAGGCACATGTTGGTTTTGGATTCTTGATCACAATTATGTGATTTTCATGAACAATTGATGAGAATTCACTTTGAAGTCTTATAGAGAAGTAGTAGAGAGATGGACACTTTGTGTGTTTGTAGGTGTTTATTAGAATTATCAGATGATGAAATTATGACTCATCATTTGCAAATATACCTTTTTAATTGGACAAAACTTCGCCAAAAATGCATATTACACCCCCTAACCTTAACTACTTGCGATTAACATGTTTAACCCTTAACATAAGTTTTATCAGTGCAATTCAAAGTACATTTCTTAAAATCAAATTAAAGTTACATTAATTAATTAAATAATGCTAATTTAGCCAAGGGATGTTACACATGACACAAAGCGATTTGTCGTATCATGTAGACTAGTGCCCATCAACGATACTTATTCGTTGTTATCACACACCTCTTCAAATTAAAAAACCACTTTTACAGTAACCGGTCACTCGATTGACCCTTCTAGATTCAACTAACTACGTCAAATTCTTGGATTTCAATCGTCAATCCAGCCTTCCAATAACTATTGTCATCCCTACAATTTAATCTTAGTCACATTACCAGATTCTCTTTCGTGACGAAACGTTACCATTAAGTGAGTTCCTAAAGTCATCATTGTGCCCATGATAAATCAAAGTTACCATTCGATTGGTTAACTGAACAACCACTTGATCAATGTTCCTCAATTTGTGTCATAAATTGTGGCTCCGATTCCCATTCATATGCATGGAACCATGTTGATGCCCTACAATGTAGACAGGTAGCCATCAATGATACATGTTCGTTATCACACACCTACTGATTGAAAACCTCTTCTATAGTAGCCAACCATTCAATTGACCGTTCTAGATGACTAACTCCATCAAATTCTAGGATTTCACTATTGAACGAGGTCTCAAAGTCATCGTCGTGTGCACGATAAATTGACCACAGAATTGGTTAATTGAACGACCATAAAATAGATTTGTTCCTCAATCCGTATCGTGAATCGTGGCTTCAATTCCCATTCATATGCATCAAACCATGTTGATGCCATACCACATAGACTAGTGACATTAATGACACACATTCATTATCACATACCTTTGTCAATTGAAAAACCTCTACTACAGTAGTTAGCCATTCGATTAAAGATTCTGGGATATAGACAAACTCTATCAAATTCTTGGATTTCATGGGCTTTCCCAATAACTATTGTCAACCACATGATTTCGTCTTAACAGCTCTATCAGATTCTCTTTGGGGACGAACGATCAGCATTGAACGAGTTCTCAAAGTTATCATCATGTCCACGATTAAATAAATCAACAATTTGATTTGTTGATTGAACGACCACTTGAGCCATCTGTTCCTCCTTTCGTGTCATGAATCGTGGCTCCTATTCCCATTCATATACATGGAACCATGCCGAAGATACATACAGAAGCGCGGAGAGGTTATAATCCTTTCAAATCATCAAGTTCAAGCTCTCAAAATGAAATGTGTCGATTAATAAGAGATGAATTCATCTAAGTTCATGAAAAAGTGGACCGATTGGAGGCACAATGACCACGTGATTGAACATCATCACAAGTTTCTTCTGAAAATCATGGTTATGGTTCTAGAGGTCAATGGGATGAGACAAATGAAATTCATCTAGAGACAACAACTTGAGTTCAATAAAGATGAAGTTCTATCTTTTCAAGGAAAGTCATATTCGGAAGCATACATTGATTCGGAGAGAAAAATGGAATTCATCTTTGATTTCCATGAATACTGCGACCGCTAGAAGGTAAAATTTGTTGTTGATGAATTTCCAGATTATGCACTAACATGGTGGGATCAACTTATGACTAACAGGCGAAGAAATGAAGAAAGGCCCATTGACACTTGGGGTGAATTAAACAGGATCATGAGACGACGTTTTCTACTAATTCACTACTTTCGTGATCTTTAGAACAAACTTCAAGGTTTAAAGCAAGGAACTAAGTCTGTCAATGACTATTTCAATGAAATGGAGGTTACAATGATTCGGGAAAACATTGAAGAGGATCGGGAAGCCACGATTGTCAGGTTCGTACATGGTCTTAATTTTGAAATTGGAGATCGTGTTGAAATGATGATACTTTGAAATTGAGGACATGGTTCATATGGCGGTTAAAATCTAAAAGCCACTCAAGAGAGGGTGGATATCGCAATAATACTTGGAAAGCAAGTAGTTCAAAAAGATCGGAAAACACATTTTCTCCTATTAACCCCAAATCTTGGCAAAAACCCACAAACACCTTCAAGGAGAAAACCAATTCTAGTATTCCTAAAACACGTGAGATAAAGTGTTCAAGTGTCTTAGCATGGGTCATGTTGCAAGTCAATGTCCAAATAGGCTTACAATGGTGATTCATGAAGATGGAGAAATTGAGACGGATGGCTCGGACATTGGCATCACAAGAAGATATGGATTATGAAGAAGAGTTATCTATTCGAGGAGATTTGTTGGTTGCTAGATGAGCCTTAAGCACCCATTCCAAGGAATAATATGATGCACAAAGAGAGAATATATTTCACACTCGATGTTATGTTCAAGGCAAGGTATGTACTTTTATAATTGATGGTTGAAGTTACACTAATGTTGCTAAACATGGTTGAAAAGTTAGGTTTGCCAACGATGAAGCATCAAAAGCCATACAAACTCCAACAGCTAAATGATAGTGGTGAGGTGCGGGTAACAAAACGAGTTATGGTGTCATTTGTTGCTTGGCACGATAGCTTCATTAACAAGCACACCTTATTCACAAAACCAAAGCCATACCCTTGTACCCATCTTACCTAGTCATGTTTATGAGGATCAAGTCCAACTTCAAAGGGATGCCAACAATAGGTGAGTGAACCCAAAGAAATAATGAACAGATTAAACGAAGGTTCTGATGAAAAAAGAAAGATAAAAAGTTATTGCCAAAAAGAGAGTCAATATTGCAACTTGGCAAAAAGAGCGAGATAAAAGGCCCTAAAGTTTGATATGTCGTTTGTATTTCGTTTGATTTAAGAAGCTCAATTAACCACTCATGATTCAACCAGAACCCTTCCGGGTGACATTATATCTCTTTTGCAAATTTGGAAGACATGTTCCATGATGAAGTTTCCAATGGAATGCCACCAATTCGCGATATTGAACACCATATTGATTTCTTTCCTGGGTCATCTATTGCAAACAAGCCCGTGTATAGAACAATTCTGGAAGAAACAAAAGAGTTGCAATGGCAAGTTGAGGAGTTACTTGCAAAAACATGGGTCCAACAAAGCATGAACCCTTGTGCAATCCCACATTTATTGGTACCAAAGAAGGATGGATCTTTGAGGATGTGTGTTGATTGTCATGTGACCAATAATATCATGGTAAAGTATCACCATCCCGTCCCTCGATAAGATGATATGCTTAATGAATTGCATGGCTCCAAGTTGTTTTCTAACATTTATTTAAAGAGTGGATATCACCAAATTCGCATAAAAGATGGTGATGAATGCAAAACAACTTTCAAAACCAAACATGGGTTATAAGAATGGTAGTCACACCTTTTGGTTAATCTAATGCTCCTAGTATGTACATTCATGAGATTAATCAACCAGGTTTTGCGTGATTTCATTGGCAAGTTTTTATTGTATACTTTGATGACATTTTTATTTATTCAGAGAATCAGAATGATCATCTTGGATATCTACATGTTCTTTGAGTATGCTTACGAAAGAGTGGTTTTATATGCGAACTTGAAGAAGTGCGTATTTTGTACTGACCACATTGTCTTCCTAGGATATGTGCTACGTGACAAAGAATCAGTGGATGAAGAAAAAGGTAAAGGCCATATAAGATTGGCCAACTCCAAAGAGTGCAAGTGATGTTAGAAGTTTTCTTGGTTATTGCAAGTTTTTATCAATGATTTGGGAACATTTTTAGCACCTTGGTATCACCACTTAATAAAGTCATTAAAAATAATATTGGTATTATTTGAGACCTCGTTCAATATTGATCAATCGTCACCGAAGAGAATCTCGTAGAGCGACTAACACAGAATCATGGGGAAGTTAATAGTTACTGGAAGACCGGATTGACGATTGAAATCCTAAAATTTGATGGAGTTAGTTTAAATCCAAAAGGGTTAATTCAATGGTTAGCTATCATAGAAGAGGTTTTCAATCCATGGGTGTGTGATAACGAACATGTATCATTGATTGCGAGCGGTTTACATTGTAGGGCATCAGCATGGTGCTATGCATATGAATGGAAATCAGAGCCACGATTTACGACATGAATGGAGAAACAGATTGATCAAGAGGTCATTAATTTAACTAATCAGATGGCATCTTTGATTGATCATGGACACCATGATGACTTTAAGAACTCGTCCAATGGTGATATTTCGTCACCAAGAAAGCGACTAAGATGGAATCGTAAGGATGACAATAGTTATTGGAAGGCGGGATTAACAATTGAAATCCTAGAATTTGATGTAGTTAGTCTGAATCCAGAAGGGTTAAACGAATGGCTGGTACTGTAGAAGCATGTTTTAATTCAAAGAGTTATTTCATTGATGGGCACCAGTTTACATGATAGGGCAAATCGCTTGGTGATGTGTAACATCCCTCGGCTAGAGTTGCATTATTTAACTTATTAATGCAACTTTTGTTTTCTTAAGCGACGTTCTTTGAATTATTTTAATAAAAGTTACGTTAAAGGTTAAATGTGTTAATTGCTAATAGTTAAGGTCAAGGGGTGTATTATGCAATTTTGCCAAAGTTTTATTAATTAATCATGTATATTGATAACTGATGAATCATAATTTCATCATATGATACTTCTAATAAATACCTACAAACACACAGTGTCCATCTCTATACTCCCTATGATTTCAAGGTGAATTCTCATCAATTGTTCATGAAAATTACATAATTGTGATCAACAATCCAAGACCAACATGAGAGTATAAAAAGAAAACAAGGTAACATATGTTTAAATTCATCATCTGAACTCACTTTGTGTTGTGTGTGTGCATGTGTTCTACGGTCCAGTGCCCATTTCGAATGCAGGAGTGTTTAAAAACCTCAAAATTGAAGTTAAATTCATGCTGCAAACATCTAATTGAACACACGGAAACTTATATCTAGCATTTAGTTTGTAATAGTCTAGCAAAATTGAAGCATTTAAATCGGTTAGGTTGATGGGTCCGAGACTTGTAGTCTCGGCCCTAGGTGTGGCTTTGGTTTGGCCGGCCATGACCAATACTGAGACTTAGCCTCGGCTTAGTGGCCTTGGATGAGGGACTCCGAGTCTTGAAGCTTCGATGTGGCTTGGCTATGTGAGAGACCCCAAGACTATAAGATTGGGAGGTGGTTGAGAGCCTTTGCACCCCTTAAAGTCTCGGCGTGTGAAAGGTGTTTTGGCTCGATATGGTTGCAAGTCTAGAGGTGTGCTAGCTTGACATGGTTCTGTTCTATTTCAAGGTTGTTTTGCTTTGGACCTAAGTGTCTCTATTGTCAAACATAAATATACTAAGTAATGGACCGGGAGACTTAAAGACTCACTATGGCCTTTACCTTTTTCTTCATCCATTGATTCTTTGTCACGTAGCACATATCCTAGGAAAGCAATGTGGTCAGTACAAAATATGCACTTCTTCAAGTTCGCATATAAAACCACTATTTCGTAAGCATACTCAAAGCACATGTAGATATCCAAGATGATCATTCTGATTCTCAGAATAAATAAAAATGTCATCAAAGTATACAATAAAAACTTGCCAATGAAATCACGCATAACCTGGTTGATTAATCTCATGAATGTACGTACTAGGAGCATTAGTTAATCAAAAGGCGTGACTACCATTCTTATAACCCATGTTTGCTTTTGAAAGTTGTTTTGCATTCATCACCATCTTTTATGCGAATTTGGTGATATCCACTCTTTAAATAAATGTTAGAAAACAACTTGGAGCCATGCAATTCATTAAGCATATCATCTAATCGAGGGACGGGATGGTGATACTTTACCATGATATTATTGATCACATGACAATCAACACACATCTTTAAAGATCCATCCTTCTTTGGTACCAATAAAAGTGGGATTGCACAAGGGCTCAGGCTTTGTTGGACCCATATTTTTGCAAGTAACTCCTCAACTTGCCTTTGCAACTCTTTTGTTTCTTCCGGAACTGTTCTATACACGGGCTTGTTTGCAATAGATGAACCAGGAAAGAAATCAATCTGGTGTTCAATATCGCGAATTGTTAGCATTCCATTGGAAACTTCATCATGGAACATGTCTTCAAAATTTGAAAAAGAGATATAATGTTACTCGGAAGGGTTCTGGCTAAATCATGAGTGGTTAACTAAGCTTCTTTAATAAAAAGAAATACAAACGACATATCAAAATCTAGGGCCTTTTATCTCGCTCTTTTTGCCAAGTTGCAATATTGACTCTCTTTTCAGTAATAATTTTTTATCTTTCTTTTTTCATCAGAACCTTCTTTTAAAATGTTCATTATTTCTTTGGGTTCACTCACCTATTGTTGGCATCCCTTTGAAGTTGGACTTGATACTCATAAACTTGACTAGGTGACATGGGTACAAGAGTTATGGCTTTGGTTTTGTGAATAAGGGTGTGCTTGTTGGTGAAGCCATCGTGCCAAGCAACAAATGACACCATAACTCGTTTTGTTACCCGCACCTTACCACTATCATTTAGCCATTGGAGTTTGTATGGCTTTTGATGCTTCATCGTTAGCAAACTTAACTTCTCAACCATGTTTAGCAACATTAGTATAACTTCAACCATCAATTATAAAAGTACATACCTTGCCTTGAACATAATATCGAGTGTGAAATATGTTCTCTCTTTGTGCGTCATCTTCTTCCTTGGAATGGGTGCTTAAGGCTCATCTAGCAACCAACCAATCTCCTTGAATAGATAACTCTTCTTCATAATCCATATCTTATTGTGATGCCAATGTCCGAGCCATCCGTCTCAATTTCTCCATCTTCATGAATCACCATTGTAAGCCTATTTGGACATTGACTTGCAACATGACCCATGCTAAGACACTTGAACACTTTATCTCACATGTTTTAGGAATATCAGAATTGGTTTTCTCCTTGAAGGTGTTTGTGGGTTTTTTGCCAAGATTTGGGGTTAATAGGAGAAAATGTGTTTTCCGATCTTTTTGAACTACTTGCTTTCCAAGTATTATTGCAAGATCCACCCCCTCTCTTGAGTTACTTTTACATTTTAACCGCCATATGAACCATGTCCTCAATTTCAAAGTATCAGCATTTCAACACGATCTCCAATTTCAAAATTAAGACTTGGTAGAAAACGCCGTCTCATGATCCTGTTTATATCATCCCAAGTATCAATGGGCGTTTCTCCATTTCTTCGCCTGTTAGTCATAAGTTGATCCCACCATGTTAGTGCATAATCTGGAAATTCAACAACAACAAGTTTTACCTTCTAGCGGTCATGGAAATCACAGATGAATTCCGTTTTTCTCTCTGAATCAACGTATGCTTCCGAATCTGACTTTCCTTGAAAAGATAGATATTCATCTTTATTGAACTCAAGTTGTTGTCTCTAGATGAATTTCATTTGTCTCATCCCATTAACCTCTAGAACATTAATCATGATTTTCAGAAGATACTTGTGATGATGTTCATTCATGTGGTCTTTGTGCCTCCAATCGATCCATTTTTTCATGAACTTAGATGAATTCATCTCTTATTAATCGATGCATTTCGTTTTGAGAGCTTGAACTTGATGATTTGAAAGGACTATAACCTCTTCGCGTTTCTGTATGTGTCTTCGGCATGGTGCCATGCATATGAATATGGGAATAGGAGCCACGATTCATGACACGAAAGGAGAAACAGATGGCTCAAGTGGTCGTTCAATTAACAAATTAGATTGTGGATTTATTAATTAATCGTGGACATGACGATAACTTTGAGAACTCGTTCAATGGTGATCGTTCATCCCCATAGAGAATCTGATAGAGCTGTTAAGACGAAATCATGTGGTTGACAATAGTTATTGGAAAGCCCATGAAATCCAAGAATTTGATAGAGTTTGTCTATATCCCAGAATCTTTAATCGAATGGCTGACTACTGTAGTAGAGGTTTTTCAATTGAAAAAGGTGTGTGATAACGAATGTGTGTCATTAATGGTCACTAGTCTATGTGGTATGGCATCAACATGGTCCGATGCATATGAATGGGAATTGAAGCCACGATTCACGAAACAGATTGAGGAACAAATCTACTAAGTGGTCGTTCAATTAACCGATTCCGAGGTCAATTTATCGTGAACATGACGATGACTTTGAGACCTCGTTCAATAGTGAACATTCGTTACCGAAGACAATCTAGTAGAGCGAGTAAGACAGAATGATGGGGATGTCAATATATATTGGAAGACCGGATTGACGATTGAAATCCTGGAATTTGATGGAGTTAGTCATCTAGAATGGTTGGCTACTGTAGAAGAGGTTTTCAATCAATAGGTGTGTGATAACGAACATGTATCATTGATGGCTACTTGTCTACATTGTAGGGCATCAACATGGTTCCATGCATATGAATGGGAATCAGAGCCACGATTTATGTCACAAATTGAGGAACATTGATCAAGTGGTTGTTCAGTTAACCAATCGAATGGTAACTTTGATTTATCATGGGCACAATGATGACTTTAGGAACTCACTTAATGGTAAAGTTTCGTCACGAAAGAGAATCTGGTAATGCGACTAAGATGAAATTGTAGGGATGACAATAGTTATTGGAAGGCTGGATTGACGATTGAGATCCTAGAATTTGACGTAGTTAGTTTGAATCTAGAAGGGTGAATCGAGTGGCCGGTTACTGTAGAAGTGGTTTTTTAATTTGAAGAGGTTTGTGATAACAACGAATATGTATCGTTGATGGGCACTAGTCTACATGATACGGCAAATCGCTTTGTGTCATGTGTAACATCGCTTGGCTAAATTAGCATTATTTAATTAATTAATGTAACTTTGATTTGATTTTAATCAACGTACTTTGAATTGCACTGATAAAAGTTATGTTAAGGGTTAAACATGTTAATTGTAGGTAGTTAAGGTTAGGGGGTGTAATATGCATTTTTGGCAAAGTTTTATTAAATTAAATACGTATATTTACAAATGATGAATCATAATTTCATCATCTGATAATTCTAATAAACACCTACAAACACACAAAGTGTCCATTTCTCTACTACTTTTCTGTAAGATTTCAAAGTGCATTCTCATCAATTGTTCAAGAAAATCACATAATTGTGATCAAGAATCCAAGACCAACATGAGCCTACAAAGAAAACAAGGTAATATATGTTTAAATTCGTCATTTAAACTCACTTTCTGTTGTGTGTGTGTTCTACGGTCCATTGACCATTTTGCATGCAATTTTGTTTACAAACCTCAAATTGAAGTTATCATGTTGCAAATATCTAACTGAACACATAGTAACTGAAGCATGTAAAGCGGTTTAGGGTGATGGGTCCGAGATTTATATTCTCGTCCCTAGGTGGGACTTTGGTTTGGCCAGGCATGGCCTACACGGGGACTTAGCCTCAACTTAGGGGCCTTGGAAGAGGGACTCTGAGTCTTGAAGCTTCAGTGTGGCTTGGCTATGTGAGAGACCCCAAGACTATAGGTTTTCAGGGGGGGTGTTTGAGAGCCTTTACACCCCGAAACATAAAGTCCCAGGGGGTGATGGGTGTTTTGGCAATATGGTTGTAAGTCTAGAGGTGTGCTAGCTTGACATGGTTCTATTATATTTCAAGGTTGTTTTGCTTAGGACACGTTGTCAAACATAAATAATGGATAGAGAGACTTAAAGACTCACTACAGATAGTTGATACTAAAGCAAGAGCGGAGCACAAATAGAGCTAATAAAGGCAAACAGAGCAAAGAGCGTATTAAACATATTCTGTGAGTTATAGATTAACGGCATATTATGTAAATTGAGACATATATTGAAACGTAGCATTCATATGGCATTCTTTTAACTCCAAGCAACTTAGATAAGTTGCATGTCATAATTCCCGAATCAGATTAAGTTTTGCATACTAGCATGACTTCTTCTATACTCTCAACATTTCATACCCTATTCTATTGCGAAGCTTAGCATCAACACTATTGTTCAGTGACCAGGTCATAGTCTAAGCTATATTATTGTGCTATTTACAAGCTGAAAGCACCTATGATACCCACATAGCTTATCATCCCAAGCAATCTTATTCGTTGATTTCAATAGCGGCATTATTTATTACTTTTCCGAGCAAAGTTGTGCATAATAGCATTAATGACCGGCCCCTGATGAGTATAAAAGCATAACATAGCGTTGAAATACACCGCACACATAAATGTATGTTTAAATGTAAAAATCTACTAACTTACTTAGCGAAATAGCTTATCAGTTGTTGCATATCTCTTTTCAGAAAAAGGCTCCTACATAAATTTGGGATGATAAAGGCTTATCAATTGTTGCAGTTTCATTAAGCTTGAGGTGCTTAGACTCCTACACAACTTACAATTTGGGTATATAGTGGAAGTTAAAGCCTTTGGGATGCTAGGTAGTGGTTGTATTATACATAATGATGTAATAGCATAGCAAGGGTATCCTTTATAACTTTAATTTCAAACTTGGCTTTTTAATAATTAGTTTATATCATAACTTGTTTAGTTAATCTACCTTAGTTGTTGATTGATATTATATAGCATTGTTACTGGGACCTAGTTAATAAGACTATTGTGAGCAATATTTTGAGTGAATCAATGTATTATGTGCAATACATGATATCAACTCAGGTGATGTTATATATCAATCATGTTAGGATGGCTTGAACTAAGATAGGGTACAAAGACTAGTAGGACGGGGCAAAAGGGTACAGAATGTAGGCTTTACACTAAAGATTATATGATTTATATTTTCAGAAGGATGTCTAGGACAAGGTGGACCTTCTGGCGACGTTACACCAAAAGAAATGCTCGAAATGATGCAACAACTGTTAGCTCAAAATAACGAAGAACATATGCAAATTCTAGCACAAAATAATGAGCAAAACAGCCATACAGGCATGTCCATGATTAACTAAATCAACCATTTGATTGGTTAAATGAACGACCATTTGATCTATCTGTTTCCTCTATTTGTGCTAGTAATCATGGCTCTAATTCCCAATCATATACATGGCACCATGATCATGTCATACCTTGTAGAATGGTGACCATCAATGAAACATGATTGTTATCGCATACCTCTTTGAATTGAAAAGCATCTTCTATAGTAGCCAACAATTCGATTAACTATTCAGCATTCAGACTAACTCCATCAAACTCAAGGATTTCAATCGTTAATCTGGCCTTCCAATAATAATAGTCATCCCCACTATTTCATTTTAGTCGATCTTCCGATTGGCTATTTAGACAACAACTTGATCTATCTGTTCTTCCATTTATAATTCGGGATCCATGTCTCATTCATATGCATGGCACTATGTTGATGTCCTACCATGTTTGACTAGTGGCTATCAATATACACGTTCATTATCACACAACTCTGACTTGAAAAACCTTTTTTACAGTGACTAGCCATTCGATTAACCCTTCTTGATTCAGACTAACTCAATAAAATTTAGGATTCCAGTTGTCAATCCGGCCTTCCAATTTCTATTGTCATCCCTATGATTTCGTCTTAGCCGCTCTCCCAGATTCTCTTCGGGGACAAAGTGTCACCATTGAACAAGTTCTCAAAGTCATCAACATGTCCATGATTAGTTAATTGAACGATCAGTTGATTTGTCTATTCCTTTATTCGTGACGGTAATCGTGGCCCCAAATCACATTCATATGCATGACACCATGTTGATGACATACCATGTAGACTTGTGTCAGCAATGATGCACTCTCGTTATCACACACTGCTTTGAGTTGAAAAGCTTCTTCAATACTAGCTAGGAATTCAATTAACCCTTCCGGATTTAGAATAACTACATCAACTTCCAGAATTTCAGTCATGAATCCGGCCTTTCAATGCCCATTGCCATCCCAACGATGCCATCTTAGCTGCTCTACCATATTTGCTTCAGGGACGAGCTGTCACCGTTGATCGAGTTTTCAAAGTCATCATCATCATCACATCGACAATTAATTATATCTACCACCTGATTGAACTTAACGACTACTCGATCAATTCGTCCCTCACTTCGTGTCATAAATCGTGATAACATTTCTCATTCATATGGATGGCATCATAATGATGCCCTACCATGGAGACTTGTGGCCATCAATGATACACAATCGTTATCTATCACACACCTCTTTAAATTAAAAAAAATTCTTCTGCAGTAGCCAACCATTCGATTAACCCTTCTGGATTCAGTCTAATTCCATCAAACTCTAGGATTCGAATCGTCAATCCAGCCTTCCAATAACTGTTATCATCCCCATGATTCCATCGTAGTCGTTCCACCAAATTCTCTTTGGTGACGAACAGTCACCGTCGAACGAGTTCTCAAAGTCGTCATCATATCCACAATTAATTAAATCCACCATCCGATTGGTTCATTGAACGAACACTTGATCTATTTGTTCCATAACTCGTGTCATGATACATGAATCTAATTCCCATTCATATGCATGGCACAATGCTGATGCCATACGATGTAGATTAGTGGCCATCAATGATACACGTTCATTATATCACACGTCTTTGAATTAAAAACATCTTCTATAGTAGCCAAACATTCGAATAACCATTTTGGATTCAGACTAACGCCATCATATTCTAGGATTTCAATTGTCAATTCAGCATTCAAATGCCTACAGTCATCCTCACGATTCCATCTTAGCCGCACTACCAGATTTTATTCAGCGACAAACTATCACCATTGAATGAGTTCTCAAAGTTATCATCATGTTAACGATTAATTAATCCACCATCAGTTTAGTTCATTGAACGACCACTTGACCTATGTGTTCCTAAATACATGTCATGAATCGTGGCTTTAATTCTGATTCATATGCATGGCACCATGCTGATGCCAAACTAGGTAGACCGGTGGTTATCAATGATACACGTTCTTTATCACACACCTCTTGGAATTGAAAACTTCTTCCACAGTAGCTAGCCATTTGATTAATTATTCTGTATCCGGCAGTCCAATAACAATTATCATCCACACGATTCCGTCTTAGCCACTTTATCATGTTCTCTATGGTGACTAACCTTCACCATTGCATGAGTTATCAAATTCATTATCGTGTCCATGATTAATTAGATCCACAATCTGATTAGCCAGTTAAATGACCACTTGATCTATCTATTCTCCCTTTCATGCCATAAATCGGGCTCCACGTCTCAATCATATGCATGGTACCATGATGATGTCCTACACTGTTGGTAGCCATCAATAATACACGTTTGTTATCATGCACCTCTTTGACTTGAAAAAACTCTACTAAAGTAACCAACCATTCGATTAACCCTTCTGGAATTATACTAACTCCATCAAATTCTAGGATTTCAACAGTCATTCTGGTCTCCCAATGTCTATTATGATCTCTACGATTCCATCATAGCTGCTTTAACAAATTCTCTTTGGGGACGTATTGCAACCATTGAACGAGTTCTCAAAGTCATCATCATGTCCATGATTAATTAAGTCCACTAGTGGCCATAAATAACACACGTTCATTGCCATGCAACTCTTTGAATTGAAAAACCTTTTCTACAGTAACAATCTGTTAGATTAACCTTTCTGGATTCAGACTAACTCCATCAAATTCTAGGATTTCAATCGTCAATCCGGCCTTCCAATGTTTATTTTCATCCCTACGATTCTATCTTAGCCGCTCTACCAGATTCTCTACGAGGATGAACTCTCACCAATGAACGAGTTCTCAAAGTCACCATCTTATTAGTTGATTGAACGACCACTTGATCTATTTGTTCATCCATTCATGTCAGTAATCGTTGCTCCAATTTCTATTCATATGCAAGGCACCATGATGATGTCATACAATGTATACTGTTGATCATCACTGATACATGCTCGTTATCACACATCTCTTCGAATAGAAAAACCTCTTCTACAGTAGCCAGCAATTCATTTAAATCTTCCAGATTTTTAGTAACTCAATCAAATTCAAGGATTTCAATCATCGATCCGGCCATCCAATGCCCATTGTGATATGAAATGTCGACCCACAAGTTAAATGGAACTCAGAACCTTCGTATAGGATAAAATAGGCGTCAAAGCACCCGATGATTGGAACTCCAACACGCCTACAGCAAGTCTTTGACCCGTTAGCTATAAGAACTAAGAACCAAAGGAATACGAGAGCGCCACAAAAATGTGCTCACAATCTTGGTAAGTTCTTGAACTATGAACTCTTAAACAAAGAACAAAGCTCACAAAGATGAGTAGAACTCAAAAAGAAGATATATATTTCTCAAGTGAATGATTTGAAAGTACATTGGAAGTCATCTATTTATAGACTTGAAAAACCGACTCAAAAGACACTTGTTAAATTCAATGGATTAAATAAGGGACTTTAATCCATGAATCTAGACATTTTGTCATTATTTGGTAGATAATTCTAGAACTTGTAAACTAAAAAACTCAAATAAACTTCTAATGGACTTCAAAATACATCCATCCTACCAATTTATAAAGACTCGAGAAAATGCTACTTTTGGGCTTTTATTTCTAGTCTAGTAACATGCTTCATCAATTATGGTTAAGCATCATCTTTGCATTCAGTCTCTCGAATATCAACAACTAAGCTCATAAAAACTTCTTCAATCTTCTTGGCTCGTCCTCTTGTCATTGGGCCTTAATGTATTTCCATGACATCTTTGGAATGAGAATGGCTTGATGATCCTCCATCATTCTCTCCCTCTTGAAAAGGATTCGTCTAGGTTTCATCACCTACATCAAAAGGAGACAACTCAGAATCATTGAATGTTGAACTAACTTGATAGTCACCTGGGAGATCTAGCTTGTAAGCATTGTCATTGATCCTTTATAGCACTTGAAATGGTCCATCTTCTCTAGGTTGCAATTTGGATATTCTCTTAGCAGAAAATCTATGTTTTCTGCAGCCATACCCTATATCTAGCTTCAAACAATATCTTTTTACTATCCTTATTTTCTTGCCTTGTGTATTGTTCAGTCCTTTTCTCAATATTGAGTCTTACCTTTTCGTGCAATTTCTTTATGAATTTTACCTTCCGGTTTCCATCTAGACTAGATCATTCTTCAAAGGGAAGAGGAACAAGGTCAAGAGGACTCAATGGATTGAATCCGTAAACAACTTCAAAAGGAGAAAAATAAGTGGCAGAATGAACACTCCGATTGTAAGCAAACTCTGCAAAAGCTAACAACTCTCCCTTGTTCTTAAGTTCTTCTAAATAATCACTCGAATTTATTGGGACAAGATTCAATTAATAACTTTCATTTGCCCGTCGGTTTGGGGGTGACTCGTGGTAGAAAACAGAAGTTTGGTACCCAACTTACTCCAAAGAACACGCCAGAAATGACTCGAAAACTTGTCATCCCTAAACCTTACAATGGTTTGTGATACACCATGCAAATGAACAATCTCTTTGAAAAACAAGTCTGCAATAAGTGAAGCATCATCAGTCTTCTTACAGGCAATGAAGTGTGCCATCTTGGAAAATCGATCACCACCACAAACAAAGAATCGTGACCATTCTTTGTTCTAGGAAACCAGATCACAACGTCCATGGAGATGTCAACCCATGGTTCCTGAGGAATTAGCAGTGGCATATACAACCCTTGAGGCTTGGATTTTGATTTGGCCTGTTTACATGTCAGACATCTTTCACAAATCTTCATAACATCTTCTCTCATCTTAGGCCAATAGTAAAGTTCCCTCAAAATACCCGATGTCTTTTGGACACCATAAAAGCCCATTAACCCTCCACCATGAAACTCACGTATAAATATCTCCCAGATAGAACACTTTGGAATGCATAACTTCTTTTCTTTGAACAAATAACCATCGTGCCTATGAAATTTAACAAATGAAGCATGTTCACAAGCAGAAAATATGGAAGAAAAATTAGAATCATCTTTCTACATTTCTTTAAGTGATCCAAAACCAAGTAGCCTAGAACTGAATGTGGTGATAAGACTATGACGTCTAGACAATGCGTCAGCCACAATGTTTTCCTTACCCTTTTTTGTATTTGATCATATAAGGAAATGACTCAATGAATTCGACCCACTTGATATGCCTCCTACTCAAATTACCTTTCCCCTTAAGGTGCTTTAGAGATTCATGATCCGTATGAATGAAAAATTCCTTAGGCCTTAAGTAATGTTGCCACATTTGAAAATATCTAACCAATGCATAATGATCCTTTTCATAAGTGGGATAATTCAGTTGATCCCCCTTTAAATTTTCACTAAAAAATTGCAATTAGTTGACCTTCTTGGATAAAAACAGCGCCAATACTCACCCCGGTTGCATCACACTCAAGTTCAAACATTTTATTGAAATTAGGCAATGAAAGAATAGGAGTAGATGTCAACCTTTCTTTCAGCATATTGAAAGCAACTTCTTGCTTTTCTCCCCAATGAAAACTAACCTTCTTCTTCACAAGTTCATTAAGTGGGGAGGCTATGATACTAAAGTCATGAAAAAACCTTTGATACAAAAACTTGCAAGCCCATGGAAGCATCTAACCTCAGACACCATTGTTGGAGTTGGCCATTCTTTGATTGCCTTGACCTACTCATCATCCACCTCAATTCCCTGGTCACTTACAACAAAACCAAGAAAAACAACCTTATCCATGCAAAAATGTTCACTTCTTTAAGTTAGCAAACAATGACTATTTTTTCAAAGTTTCCAAAACAAGACGCAAATGTTCCAAGTGAACTTCAACATTCATGCTCTAAATCAGGATATCATCAAAATAGACAACTACAAACTTACCAATGTACTCACGTAAACAAGATTCACTAACCACATGATATGAAACATTGACCCGCAAGTTAAATGTAACTTGGAACCTTCGTATAGGATAGAATAGGCATCAAAGCACCCGATAATTGGAACTCTAACACGCCTAGAGCAAGTTCTTGACCCATTAGTTTTAAAAAGTAAGAACCAAAGGAATATGAGAACGCCACAAGAATGTGCTCACAATCTTGATAAGTTCTTGAACTTTGAACTCAACGAAGAACAAAGCTCACAAAGAAGAGTAAAACTCAAAAAGATATATATATATATATATATATATATATATATATATATATATATATATATATATATATATATATATATATATATATGAAGGTCATGGCCATTTACTTGGAGGATACTAAGGGTTTTGCAAGATACAATGAACCAAGACACATTCCAGAAGATTCAAGTAGTGAATGTCAAGAAGGCCCTTTAGATAAGTAGTTTTGCTTATTTGATCGCTTATCGTGATAGTTTTTGTTACTTATCTAGATGATTGGTTTTCCTTATATTTTCGTCTATAAATAGTGGCAAAATTTCTCATTAAGCATCCTTCATTTGAGAAATATTGTGAGTGTTTAACTCTTGTTGTTCCTTACGAACTTTTAGAACTTATCAAGTGTTGTAGCTTGTGGCGTTCAAAATTTATCAATCAACTTGGTGGGGTTGGTTGTGGTATTTTCATATACCAAGGTTCTTGCCTCTTTCTAGGCAACGGGTCGCGGTTTCACTATATATACCAAGGTTCTTGCCTCGTTTATAGGCAACGGGTCGCGGTTCTATCCATATATCATAATAACATCCAATAGAATGATCGGGAAACTCGTGATTAATCTCATATTAATCGGGTGAGATCACATCAGGACACCAAGTTTTTAAGTTATTTTCGAAAAACTTTGTGGGGAAAGTTGAGAACAAAGATTTAGTTTTCTACGACTTGTCATCCCAAACGGATAGACAAACTGAAGTTGTGAATCGTACACTAGGTACTTTGTCGCGATCAATAGTTGGGAGAAATGTAAAAACTTGGGAGCAATGCTTATGTTGAGTTTGCATATAATCGGAATGTGAATTCCGCTACTAAGTTTCCACCGTTCGAGATTGTGTATGGATTTAAGCCATTAACTCATATGGATTTAACTCCTTTGCCTGTGAATAAGCATTTGAATTTAGATGGCAAGAAGAAGGCAGAATTTGTCAAGCAAATCCATCAGAAGGCAAAACGCAACATTGAAGAGCTCACCAAAAAGTATGAACAACAAGCAAACAAGGGAAAAAGAAATGTTACTTTTGAACTAGGAGATTGGGTGTGGCTTCATATGAGGAAGGAACAATTTCCAATAAAGAGAAAGTCGAAGTTGATGCCTAGAGGAGATGGACCATTTCAAGTGTTGCAGAAAATCCATGACAATACTTACAAACTTGATCTTCCTGATGAGTATAATGTCCATGGTGTATTTGATGTGGCTGATTTAAGTCCTTTGGATGCATGTGACGATTTGAGGACAAATCACTCTCAAGATGGGGGGAATGATGAGACCGCGCATCCAATGGTCAAAATGATGAAGATCCATTAAGGTGGAAGATTGGGTCTATTACAAGGTCTAAATCCAAGATGTTCCAAGATGCTACCAATGGACTGATTAAATCTTGCCGGAATAATTCTCCCGTGTTGTCACACCCCGTTACCCCGGTTGGCAACGAAGCATGACGTCGCGGAAGCGTAACCATAATCATAATGAACGACCACTATATGGATATTTTCAAAAATACATCGATATAACTTTAGAAGATAGAAATGTTTTACATAACCCTAAAATGATAAAGAGTATTTCGCAAGATACAGAGATTTAAATACATAATTAAATTATCCAGAATAATGCAATTAAATCTCCGACGGTTTGAAATTGAGTGCGACTCCTTAAGTGCGGAAGCTTGAAAATACTACCGATGTGATGGACTTGCCTTAATTTCCTGAAAATACACGCTAAAATACGTCAACAAAAATTGTTGGTGAGCTCATAGGTTTACACGTAAATCTGACTTGAATGGACAACAATAATAGAGGTTGAATTTATAAAATCATAAATTCCATGTTATGTATTACATATAAACCATCATGCAATCAAAGCTTAATTAAAATGAGTTTGCCCTGTGCAGTATCCCCGACTGTAATACCGTGTGTTGAATATATATGCACTCGCTGTTAGCCGACCCGAACTAACCCGAATGGGGGACATGACTCCCAATAGATCTATCCACAATATATTCGCGCTTACAAATAAATGCAATTAACGGTTCATGATATAAGGGCTGATGGAACCACATGTGTAATGCATAATAGAAATGAAGATGTTTTCGTGTCCATATAAAAACGAAGCATGTATTTCATCCCCAAAAAATAACATTGTGAAAATAGGGGCTATGAGGACTCACCGAGATTGCGATGGCAAAAACGAGCGTAAAAAGCTATTTAGCGTAAATGGATGGATGATGCGTCGAGTGAGTTTAATCGAGCCCTAATTGATAATAGGGACTTAATATCTCTAATACATGATAATATATATATATTTATAGATTTTTATGTCTTAAATCACCCAACATTACAAGTTTATAAATAAAACCCGTTTAAAACGTCAAGTTTATATATATAGTTTTCCAGCTTTTTCGGAGGTTTTTCGGCCTACTTTGAGGCTGTTTTTGACCAAGCTCCAAAACGTTTTAGGCTTTGATTTTCTAGGACATTAAAATACTATATACAAAAGATTTTTAGAATCAAGAACGGCCATTTTTCGAGATGTTTAGGTTGGTGAAAAAGCTCGTTAAAAACCTTATGTTGGCCATTTTTGAGCTGTCAAACTTTCGGTTTCCCAAATAATTTCTGGAGGTCTTAAACTCCAAAATAAATTATGAAAACTTCCAGATCTATAGTTAAGACATAGATCTAAATTTTGAGATAAGAATCAACTCATTTCGTTAAGGTATGAATTAGTTATGATTTTTCAAAGTTGATATAAATTTTCTGCCGAAAATCCGCAGTTTATAAACTTGAAACAACTTATGATTCTTGTTGTTTATTCAAAGACTACTTGTATAAAAGTTATAAAAGTTATAAAACACATATATAACACATGTTTTCATAATATTAACATTTTTATAATGTGTTCATATATTCATAAACACATATAAAGAAACAACTTAAAAATAAAAACTAGAAACTTATAAACTTGAGTTTTTATGAAACTTATTGTTGTTGGTGATTATATATATTATGCATGGCATATATTTAACTTAAATAAAAGATGTAAGTAAGATAGTTTTTACTTACTTTGATGAGAGAAATGAAATTAAATGTGTAGAAGGAAAGAGTCTTGAATTTGTTGCACACTAAAAGTTCTTGAATTCTTGAAGGACACTTGAAAAAGAAGAGAATGTGTGTGTGGTATATGGGTGGCCGGTTTTGGGGAGGGAAGAATGAGAGGATTCTTTTCTTTGTTAAGTGTGTAAATGAAAGAAGGATTGGTCTCCTATTTATAGAAGAAGAGAGCTCTTGCAAGTCACGAAAGGAATGGGAGTTTGAGTGTGCATCTAACCAAGCATGGTGCAAAAAGGTGAAAGACTTGATGTTGATTGTGCATGGTTGATGAAATAAAATATTGAGGTTGTGTACTATAGGGGGTGGCCGGCCATGAGGGGTATTTCAAAGGTATTTTTTTTTTTTTTTGTATAAAAGTATTTAGAATGTATTCTTGTATTTCTCTTTTCTTGTAAATTCATAAATACTTTTGGAGGCATTGTTTTAATGAATTGTTTTAGTCTTGCATAATTAATGTTATGTAATTGTATTAGTGTTTGATTAGTGTCACTAATCATAATTTAATTATGTACTTAGTTGAATTAATCTCTCATATCGTAAATCGATCGGATTAATTGATATCCCGATTCATCGCACCGATTAATTTGATTCTAATTGAGTTGAATTTTCTAATGAGTATTGTTAATCACTTTGATTAATTTCTAATGGCCACTGATTAGATTATAATTGGCTATTAAATATAGATTAGGTCATAGTTGCTAATCTGGTCATAGTGCCGGATGTTACACGTGTCTTCGCAAAATAACCAAGCAAGCTTCCTAACTTTGCTACAAGTTGAAGTCCAAGATTAGCCCATGATTTCATGACCCAAGTTGTGGTGATTTACCCAAACATAGCCCACGAATAAAGAATTTCGGCCATCCCCACACTTAGCCCTTGTTTTGTCCATAACTCACTCATTTCAAGCCCGATTTGAGTCAAAGAAAAGCCCAATGAAAGCTAAGCCTTTTCCCTATCTTTTCAAGAATAGTAAAGCCCAATAAAAGACCATTTGTCATGTCCAAAAATCTGCCCAAAAGAGTGTCCATGTTCAATGCACTTGTCAAGATTAATTACAAGGCAATTTGAAAGTCTTCTTTTCATTTCAAGGCATTTTGAAGGTCATGGCCATTTACTTGGACGTACTAAGGGTTTTTGCATGACACAATGGTTCCCAAAGCCTTTAAAATCTGCTATATACACAGAATGTATGTTGTGTAGGAGTCTAAGCGCTTCAAGGTTGATCAAAATTTATGTGCGCGGTGTGTTACCACGCTATGCCATGCTCTTATGGTCATTGGGGATTGATAATTGATGCTAAAATGCACAAATTTGCTCAAAATAGTATTAACTATTTCCGCTATCGACAGTTCAACGAATAACATTGCTTTGGATGATGATAGCGCACACACACATAAGTGGGGTAGGCTAGCTACTAGTAAGTTATGTGGGTTTCATCGGAGTATTCTCCGCTCTACTTCCTGTTCTGTCATAATGTAAATAGCACAATAATATAGCTAAGACTGCCACCCAATCATTGAACAATAGTATTAGTGCGAAGCTTCACAATAGAATAACTATGAAATGCTGAGAGTATAGAATAAGTCATGCTAGTATGCCAAATTTAAGATGATTCAGAAATCATGTCGTGCAACTTATCTAAGCTACATAGAGTTAAAAGAATTCCAAATGAATGCTATGTTGCAACATAAGTCCCAGATTACATAACATGCAATTATAAAGTAAAATCTACAACTCACATATCATGTTTAATATGCGCTTTGCTCTGTTTAACTTTATCAGCTATATATGTGCTCCAGCTCCGCTTTAGTCTCAACCTAATTATAGTGGAGTGAAACTACATCCTGAATTATATCACGGGAATAGATACACTTTCCACTTTCGTTTGCCTGTGCTTTAGCTCATTTACTCTGATATTGAATGCCTTTAGTTCATTATATGCTTATCTTGTTAATGATGTCATTTTAAAATGAACATCAGATTCTGGATCATTATAATATTCATCTCTGTGTTTTAGTTGTTAATCTTAATGATTTTGTAGCTTAAGCATATGTATTTGATCTTATATTACATGCTTTTGTATGCTACCGTGTTAATGTTTCGTGACCGAGAGACTTAAAGTCTTTAGGTCGAGTACTTAGAATTTGGCTATATTGTCAGGAAATTCTTTAAAGTCTCTCTGTCTTAAGAATAGAGAGTCTTTAAGTCTTATTATCCATTACTATAGAGAGACTTAAAGTCTTTAGGTCTAAGGTAAAACAAATAACAGAACCATGTCAAGCTAGCACACTCCTATACTTGCAACCATATTGAGCCAAGCCACCCTTCACACTATGCAAAGGCTCTCAACCCCCCCCCCCCCCCAGTCTTATAGTCTTGAGGTCTCTCCATAGCCAAGCCACACTGAAGCTTCAAGACTCGGAGTCCCTCATGCAAGGCCCCTAGGCCGAGGCTAAGTTTTGATATAGTCCATACTCGGCCAAACCAAAGCCCAACTTAGAGTCGAGTCTATAAGTCTTGGACCTATCACCCTAAACCAATTTAAATTTTCTAGATTATTCCAATTAAATTCTTGATATATGTCTCTATGTGTTCATTTAGACGTTTCCAACATGCATTTCGCTTCAATTTTGAGGTTTTTAAACACTCTTGCATGCGAAATGGTCCCTGTACCATAGAACACACACACAACACACGGTGAGTTCAAATGATGAATTGAAACACATATTACTTGTTTTCTTTGTACATTCATGTTGGTTATGGTTATTTACCCAAACATAACCCATGAATAAAGAATTTCGGCTAGACCCACACTTAGCCCAAATTTTGTCCATAACTCACTCATTTCAAGACCGATTTGAGTCAAGTAAAAGCCCAATGAAAGCTAAGCCTTTCTCCTGTCTTTTCAAGAAGAATAAAGACCAATAAAGGCTCATTTGTCAAGTCAAAAAATCTGTCCAAAAGTGTGTCAATGTTCAATGTACTTCTCAAGATTAATTACAAGGCAAATTGAGAGCCTTCTACAATTGAGGCAATTTGAAGGTCATGGCCATTTACTTGGAGGATACTAAGGGTTTTGCAAGATACAATGAACCAAGACACATTCTAGAAGATTCAAGTAGTGAATGTCAAGAAGGCCCTTTAGATAAGTAGTTTTGCTTATTTGATCGCTTATCGTGATAGTTTTTGTTACTTATCTAGATGGTTAGTTTTCCTTATATTTTCGTCTATAAATAGTGGCCAAGGTTCTCATTTTGTAATCATCCTTCATTTGAGTAATATTGTGAGTTTTTAACTCTTATTGTTTCTTACGAACTTTTAGAACTTATCAAGTGTTCTAGCTTGTGACGTTCAAAATTTATCAATCAACTTGGTGGGGTTGGTTGTGGCGTTTTCTTATACCAAGGTTCTTGCCTCTTTCTAGTAAACGGGTCGCGGTTTCACAAGGTTCTTGCCTCGTTTATAGGCAACGGGTCGCGATTCTATCCATATATCATAATAACATCCAATAGAACGATCGGGCAACTCGTGATCAATTTCATATTCATCGGGTGAGATCACATCAGGACACCAAGTTTTTAAGTTATTTTTGGAAAACTTTGTGGCGAAAATTGGGAACAAAGATTTTGTTTTCTACGGCTTGTCATCCCAAACGGATAGACAAAATGAAGTTGTGAATCGTACACTAGGTATTTTGTTGCGATCAATAGTTGGGAGAAATGTGAAAACTTGGGAGCAATGCTTATGTTGAGTTTGCATATAATCGGAATGTGCATTTCGCTACTAAGTTTTCACCGTTCGAGATTGTGTATGGATTTAAGCCATTAACTCCTATGCATTTAACTCCTTTGCCTGTGAATGAGCATTTGAATTTGGATGGCTAGAAGAAGGCGGAATTTGTCAAGCAAATCCATGAGAAAGTAAAACGCAACATTGAAGAGCGCACCAAAAAGTATGAACAACAATCAAACAAGGGAAAAAGAAACGTCACTTGTGAACCAGGAGATTGGGTGTGGCTTCATATGAGGAAGGAACAATTTCCAATAAAGAGAAAGTCGAAGTTGATGCCTGAAGGAGATGGACCATTTCAAGTGTTGCAGAAAATCCATGACAATACTTACAAACTTGATCTTCCTGATGAGTATAATGTTCATGGTGTATTTGATGTGGCTGATTTAAGTCCTTTGGATGCATGTGACGATTTGAGGACAAATCACTCTCAAGATGGGGGGAATGATGAGACCGCATCCAATGCTCAAAATGATGAAGATCCATTAAGGTGGAAGATTCGGTCTATCACAAGGTCTAGATCCAAGATGTTCCAAGATGCTACCAATGGACTGATTAAATCTTGCCGGAATAATGCTCCCGTGTCTTCGCAAAATAACCAAGCAAGCATCCTAACTATGCTACAAGTTGAAGCCCAAGATTAGCCCATGTTTTCCTGACCCAAGTTGTGGTTATTTACCCAAACATAGCCCATGAATAAAGAATTTCGGCCATCCCCACACTTAGCCCATGTTTTGTCCATAACTCACTCATTTCAAGCCCGATTTGAGTCAATTAACAGCCCAATGAAAGCTAAGCCTTTTCCCTATCTTTTCAAGAATAGTAAAGCCCAATAAAAGACCATTTGCCACGTCCATAAATCAGCCCAAAAGAGTGTCCATGTTCAATGCACTTGTCAAGATTAATTACAAGGCAATTTAAAAGTCTTCTTTTCATTTCAAGGCATTTTGAAGGACATGGCCATTTACTTAGAGGATAATAAGGGTTTTTGCATGACACAATGAACCAAGATCCCAAAGCCTTTAAAATCTGCTATATACACAGAATGTATGTTGTGTAGGAGTCAAAGCACTTCAAGGTTTATCAAAATTTATGTGTGCGGTGTGTTACCATGCTATGCCATGCTCTTATGCTCATTGGGGATTGATCATTGATGCTAAAATGCACAAGTTTGCTCAAAATAGTATTAACTATTGCCGCTATTGACAGTTCAATGAATAAGATTGCTTGGGATGATGATAGCACACAAACACACATAAGTGGGGTAGGCTAGCTACCAGTAAGTTATGTGGGTATCATTGGAGTATTCTCTGCTCTACTTCCTATTCTGTCATCATGTAAATAGCACAATAATATAGCTTAGACTGCCACCCAACCATTGAACAATAGTATTAGTGCTAAGCTTCGCAATAGAATAACTATGAAATGTTGCTAGTATGCCAAACTTAAGATGATTAAGAAATCATGCAACTTATCTAAGCTACTTAGAGTTAAAAGAATGCGAAATGAATGCTATGTTGCAACATAAGTCCCAAATTACATATCATGCAATTATAATGTAAAATCTACAACTCACATATCATGTTTAATATGCGCTTTGCTCTGTTTAACTTTATGAGCTATATCTGTGATCCAGCTCTGCTTTAGTCTCAACCTATTTATAGTGGAGTGAAACTACATCCTGAATTATATCACGGAAATCGATACACTTTCCACTTTCGTTTGCCTGTGCCTTAGCTCATTTACTCTGATATTGAATGCCGTTAGTTCATTTTATGCTTATCTTGTTAATGATGTCATTTTATAATGAACATGAGAATCTAAATAATTAGAGTATTCATCGCTGTGTTTTAGTTGTTAATCTTAATGATTTTGTAGCTTAAGCATATGTATTTGATCTTATATTACATGCTTTTGTATGCTACCGTGTTAATGTTCCATGACCGATAGACTTAAAGTCTCTAGGTCCAAGGTAAAACAACCTCGAAATATACCATAACCATATCAAGCTAGCACACTCCTAGACTTGCAACCATATTGAGGTCTCTCCATAGCCAAGCCACACTGAAGCTTCAAGACTCGGAGTCCCTCATCCAAGGCCCCTAGGCCGAGGCTAAGTTTCGATATAGTCCATAGTCGGCCGAACCAAAGCCCAACTTAGAGCTGAGACTTGGACCTATCACCCTAAGCCAATTTAAATTTGCTATATTATTCCAATTAAATTCTGGATATAAGTTTCTATGTGTTCATTGAGACATTTGCAACATGCATTTCGCTTCAATTTTGAGGTTTTTAAACACTCTTGCATGCGAAATGGTCCCTATACCATAGAACACACACAAACACACACACACACAACACACGGTGAGTTCAAATGATTTATATAAACATATATTACATGTTTTCTTTGTACATTCATGTTGGCTTGGATTCTTGATCACAGTTATGAGATTTTCATGAAAAATTGATGAGAATTCACTTTTAAATCTTAGAGAGAAGTAGAGTTGTGGACACTGTGTGTGTTTGTAGGTGTTTTTCAGAATTATGAGATGATGAATTTATGATTCATCAGTTGTCACTATTTCTGTTTAATTAATAATAATTTGCCAAAATTGCATATTACACTCCTTAACCTTAACTATTAGCAATTAACACATTTAACCATTAACATAACTGTGTGGGCTCCATCATAAGTAACTTAGTTCTTGAAGTTAGCTATGTTCGAACAGACTCAGATACAATCATACAAAAATTGCATTGTGGTATTGCATTACCCAGTCTTATGCGAGCTTTTGTGGTGTTAAAAGGATGCCAAATAAAGGCTACACTATAACATAAGTCTCAAATTACATAAAATGTGGTTATAAAGTAAAATGTACAACTAACAAAATATGTTTAATATTGTTATAGAATGATAATTAAATAATTATCTAGTCTTTTATTTATTATTAGATTCTAAATAAAAGATGCATTTATTTGAATTGGTATTATCTTCTAATTATTAGATAATTATGTGGATAATTATAAACAAATAAATAGAGATAATAACAATTATCTACTCATTTATATAGATGAATATTTTTTAATAGATACGAGGTTTAAATAATAAACATAATTATTATGATATATATTATATTATTATACTAGTGTATTGATCTGTGTATTACACTGGAAATTTTGATTAATATCTTTTTATAAAAATATGTAAACTTAAAATTAAAAAAACCCTAATATTTTCATTGATAAGTTTTAAATTTTTTATATTATTATTAAAATATATTTAAATGTTATTTGTTGAGATTTTAGTGGATCTAACATAATGATACACTTGAAGAAAATTGATTTAAAACTTAAAATTATTCTAGAAAATTAATTAACACATGTTAATAGTAGAAAATGCCACTTGGTATTAAAATAAGATGACAAATGACAAATTAGTTATTTTTTTATTACTAGTTATAGATTAGAGTTTAATTAAATCAAAACTCTTAATTAAATAATACACACACACAAACACGGCCAAATCAATGTGGTGAATATTTATTTTGAGATCACACACCAACACACACGGTTTTGTGTGTTGGTTTGTCGGCCAATGAAACCCAACCTAAACGTGTTTTGGTTTTCCCATTCTTCGTGTATTTGATTGTGTACTCAGCGCCGCTCGATCGTGTCATCACCGGTGGGTAATGAAAGCTTCTCGTTCTTGTGTTTTTGTCATCAACTACAAAGGTACGGATTTTTATTGCTTTCATGTTGCTTATCGTATGTTTTACTTGATGAAATGTACGGAATTCGTTAATTTTAAAAAGCTTTCGTTGCAACTAATACGATTAAAGTTTATGTTTTACGAAAAACCGATACGAATTCTCAACAGTGGTATCAAAGACAAGTAAAATAATATAATAATAGTATTATTCGTGTATTTATGTCTAACATTCTTAAAGTTTTGGTTTTTAATATTTAAAAGTGTTTAAACGATCGAAATCGATAATTAAACGTATAAGGTTTTGATTCGGCTTGGAGAAAATCGACCAAAGGGTTTGGATACCCTTTGGTGATCCTCGGCTGACCTTGGAGTTCCTCGGATCTCGGGATTATGGAATCTTAGTTTGTTTTATTTGGTTGATGTTTGATTGCTTAAGTGTTTAATTAATTAAAATCTAGAATTAAACACTTCGGTTCACGAGATCAAGCTTTGGAGATTTCATGATGTGATCTCACCTGATGAATATGAGATTGATCACGAGTTGATCATTCTATTAGATGTTATTATGGGAAACGGATAGAACCGCGACCCGTTGCCTATAAACGAGGCAAGGACCGTGGTATAGATGGTGAAACCGCGACCCGTTGCCTATACTGAGGCAAGAACCTAGGTATAAGAAAACGCCACAACCAACCCCACCAAGTTGATTGATAAGTTTTGAACGCCACAAGCTAGAACACTTGATAGGTTCTAAAAGTTCGTAAGGGACAAGAAGAGTTAAAAACTCACAATATTACTCAAATGAAGGATGATTACAAATGAGAACTTTGGCCACTATTTATAGATAAAAATATAAGGAAAACCAACAATCTAGATAAGTAATAAAAGCTATCACGATAAGTAAATTGTGTCATGCAAAAACCATTAGTATCCTCCAAGCAAATGGCCATGACCTTCAAAATGCCTTGAAATGAAAAGAAGACTTTCAAATGGCCTTTTAATTAATATTGACAAGTGCATTGAACAAGGACACTCTTTTGGGCAGATTTTTGGATGTGGCAAATGGTCTTTTATTGGGCTTTACTATGCATGAAAAGATAAGGAAAATGCTTAGCTTTCATTGGGCTTTTATTTGACTCAAATCGGGCTTGAAATGAGTGAGTTATGGACAAAACATGGGCTAAGTGTGGCGATGGCCGAAATTCTTTATTCATGGGCTATGTTTGGTTAAATAACCACAACTTGGGTCATGAAAACATGGGCTAATCTTGGGCTTCAACTTGTAGCAAAGTTAGGAATCTTGCTTGGTTATTTTGCGAAGACACCGGAGCATTATTCTGGCAAGATTTAATCAGTCCATTGGTGGCATCTTGGAACATCTTGGATTTAGACCTTGTGATTGACTGAATCTTCCACCTTAATGGATCTTCATCATTTTGACCATTGTATGCGGTCTCATCATTCCCCCCATCTTGAGAGTGATTTGTCCTTAAATCGTCACATGCATCCAAAGGACTTAAATCAGCCACATTAAATACACCATGAACATTATACTCATCAGGAAGATCAAGTTTGTAAGTATTGTCATGGATTTTATGCAACACTTGAAATGGTCCATCTCCTCTAGGCATCAACTTCGACTTTCTCTATATTGGAAATTGTTCCTTCCTCATATGAAGCGACACCCAATCTCCTGGTTCAAAAGTGACCTTTCTTTTTCCCTTGTTTACTTGTTGTTCATACTTCTTGGTGCGCTCTTCAATGTTGCGTTTTGCCTTCTCATGGCTTGACAAAATCTGCCTTCTTCTTTACATCTAAATTCAAATGCTCGTTCATAGGCAAAGGAGTTAAATCCGTAGGAGTTAATGGCTTAAATCCATACACATTCTCGAACGGTGAAAACTTAGTAGCGGAATGCACATTCTGATTATATGCAAACTCAAAATAAGAATTGCTCCCAAGTTTTCACATTTCTCCCAACTATTGATCACAACAAAGTACCTAGTGTACGATTCACAACTTCAGTTTGTCTATCCGTTTGGGATGACAAGTCGTAGAAACCAAAATCTTTGTTCCCAATTTTCCCCACAAAGTTTTCCAAGAATAACTTAAAAACGTGGTGTCCTGATGTGATCTCACCCGATGAATATGAGATTGATCACGAGCTGCCCGATCGTTCTATTAGATGTTATTATGATATATGGATAGAACCGTGTCACACCCTGCTACCCCAGTTGGCAGCGAGGCGTGACGAGTGCGGAAACGTAACCATAATCATAATGAACGACCACTATATGGACGTTTTTAAAATACATCGTTAAAGCTTTAAAGCATAGTAATGTTTTACATAGTCTGAAATGGGAAATGAAGTCCGCACAAATACAGAGACTTAATTACATAATTAAATATTCAAAATAATGCAGCTAAATCTCCGATAAATTGAATATGCATGCGACTCCATGGATGCGGAAGCTTGAAAGTAAAATACGTCCGAGGCATACTTGCCTTAATTTCCTGAAAATACACGCTAAAATACGTCAACAAAAATTGTTGGTGAGCTCAAAGGTTTACACGTAAATCTGACTTGTATGGACAATAATAATAGAGGTTGAATTTATAAAATCATAAAGTCCTTGTTATGTATTACATATAAACCATCATGCAACCGAAGCTTAATTTAAAATGAGTTTGTTCTGGGAAGTATTCCCATACGTAATACCGTTTGTTGAATATATATGCACCCGCCGTTAGCCAAACCAACTAACCCGAGTGGGGGACATGACTCCCAATATGTAACATCCGGCACTAAACCATGATAGCAACAATGACCTAATATGTATTTAATAGTCAATTATAGCCTAATCAGTGGTCATTAGAAATTAATCAAGTGATTAACAAGGTTTATTAGAAAATTCAACTCAATTAGAATCAAATTCATCGGTGCGATGAATCGGGAAATCAATTAATCCGATCAATTTACGATATGAGGGATTAATTCAACTAAGTACATAATTAAATTATGATTAGTGACACTAATCATACACTAATACAATTACTTAACATTAATTATGCAAGACTAAAACAATTCATTAAAACAATGCATTCAAAAGTATTTATGAATTTACAAGAAAAGGGAAATACAAGAATACATTCTAAATACTTTTATACAAAAAAAAATATATAATAACATGAAAATAATCCATAAAAATCTGGTCATAGGGTAGTACTACCCAAGATTTGATTTCAATTTTTTAATTCCCAACTCCATAACCTTTCATAATCAAATCTTTCACACCCCATTCTCCTTTCATTTCAACATGATCTTACACTCCACCTCAATTTGAAAGACCAAGACTTTGCCTATAAATAGAGGGCTTCCTTTTCATTATTTTCACACCAAAATATCTCTTTCTCTCCTCTCAAAACCGGATCCAACACACACACACACTACAAACCTTTTCATTCAAGTGTTCTTGGTGAAATTCAAGTGTTCTTGGTGAACTTCTAGTGTTCTTGGTTCAAATCTTGCAAGAGTTCCAACTTCTTCTCAATTTCATACTCCAAATACATCAAAGTAAGTAAATACTAACTTATTTCATCATATATTTAAGTTTATATAAGTATTGCATAATATATATAATCACCTACAACAACAAGTTTCATAAAAACTCAAGTTTATAAGTTTCTAGTTGTTATTTTTAAGTTGTTTCTTTAAATGTGTTTATGAATATATGAACACATTATAAGCGTGTTAATATTATGAAAACATGTGTTATATATGTGGTTTTATAACTATTATGGCTTTTAAACAAGTTGCCTTTAAATAAACAACAAGAATCATAAGTTATTTTAAATTTATAAACTACGGAATTTCGGCAGAATATTTGTATCGACTTTGAAAAATCATAACTAATTCATAACTCAACCAAATGAGTTGATTCTTGTGTCAAAAGTTAGATCTATGTCTTAACTATAGATCTGCAATTTTTCATAATTTATTTTGAAGTTTAAGACCTCCAGAAACCGAAAGTTTGACAGCTCAAAAATGGCAGACATAGCGTTTTTAACGAGATTTTTCACCAACCTAAACAACTCAAAAAATGGCCGTTCTTGATTCTAAAAATCCTTTGTATATAGTAGTTTAATGTCCTAGAAAACCAAAGTCTAAAACATTTTGGAGCTTGGTCAAAAACAGCCTCAAAGTAGGCCGAAAACCTCCGAAAAAGCTGGAAAATTATATATATATAAACTTGACGTTTTAAGCAAATCTTATTTATAAACTTGTAATGTTGGGTGATTTAAGACATAAAAATCTATAAATATACATATTATCATATATTAGTGATATTAAGTCCTTATCATCATTTAGGACTCGGTTAAACACCTCCGGTTTCATCACCCATCAAACAACGCACTTTTGCATTTTTGCGCGTCGTTTTGCCATCACAAGTTCGGTGAGTCTTCATAGCCCCTATTTTTCACTATCTATTGGGGTGGAAATACATGCACTGTTTTTCATATGGACATCAAAACTGTTTATTTCTTATATGTATTACATGTTCGGATTCCATCAGCCCTTATATCATGAACCGTTAATTGCATTTATTTGTAAGCGCGAGTATATTGTGGATAGATCTATTGGGAGTCATGTCCCCCATTCGTGTTAGCTCGGTTCGGCTAACAGCGAGTGCATATATATTCAACACACGGTATTACGTATGGGAATACTGCACAGGGCAAACTCATTCTAATTAAGCTTCGGTTGCATGATGGTTTATGTAATACATACACGGAATTTATGATTTTATAAATTCAACTCATCTGATAATGTCCATACAACTGGTCTTTTCACGTAAACCTATGAGCTCACCAACAATTTTTGTTGACGTATTTTAGTATGTATTTTCAGGTAATTAAGGCAAGTGTGCCTTCGGATACACCAACTTTCAAGCTTCCGCATTTCATGGAGTCGCATGCATATTTTGAAAACTAACGGAGATTTGACTGCATTATTTTTGGACGCATTAATTATGTTTCAGAATCTCTGTATTACGTGAACTTCATTCCTTTCATTTTGTAAAACATTAATACATTTTTAATTTTAATGTCGTAATATTTCGAAAACGTCCATATAGTGGTCGTTCGTTATAATTATGGTTATGCTTCCGCACTCGTCACGTCTCGCTGCCAACCAAGGTAGCAGGGTGTGACAGATTGGTATCAAAGCCATAGTTATAGTGAACTAGGTTGCATTATTACCTAGACTATAACTGTTACAAAAACTAAACTTTCTTCAAGAACCGTGAACACATATATGGACCCTGATGACAATAACATATCGAAATTCACCCCTAGGGAAAGGGTGTGACTAGCACAACGGGAGTCTATCCCGGTACCTGCCCATCAGCCAAGCCCGCCGCAGTAGTAACGGGCAAGCATAGGACAGTGGGGATGGATGCCTCACACTCTCCAAGAGTGGAGAAACGAAGAGGGGATCCAAATCCAGTTTGAAGTCAGAACACCATCTTCCTCTCAAGTGCCGACACTTACCCAGAAACCTACGTAACAAACAATGTCTCTGTTGGTGGCAAGGGCCGCCAGACCTGACCTCCAATTTCGACAAAATCCACCAAGAGGTCAGTGAGATCTTTGCAAGGATTAAGCAGGAGGCAATGCAAACCACCAATAAACCTTAGGCCAACCAGAATAAACAGGCGATTCAACCAGACGGAATCAACAAATTGTGACAACGCCTAGCGGAGCACAAAACCCGCAATGCAGAACTAACCCAACGACTTAACACTCTGGAGTACGAGGAAACCCCAGAGGCATCTCATACCTAGTACCCTTCTACCATTTTATAGTATTTATCTAGGCTTTACTATCTGATATATCTTAGGGTAAATAAGGCTTAAGAATTTATCAAAAAATTTTTGACCATATCACATACAAAGATTAAGTATCAAGAACTTTTATGAGGAATTAAGTTTTAACTACAACTCTGCGTAGGAATAGATAAAGCTGTGACTATCTGCCTAAGAAATTTCAAACCCGTAGACTTATCCTCTTACCCCATTAGATACCACTTATGCATTTCTACTATTTGATACTGGTGCTGATAAGAGCTTTATATCCACTAAGTTCACGAAGCTGATAAATTCCATTAAGTGCTACTTATGCTATTGAGGTTGATGACAGTGAGACGCTTAAGACAAATAATATAAGTCGAGGATGCTCCTTAGAATTAGTAGGCCGACTCTTTGAAACAGACATGATACCCATCAAACTGGGAAGTGTTTACGTGGTCATAGGCATGGATTGGCTATCGAAAATCGTGAGGAAATAGTATGCAACAAGAACATAGTTCATATACCTTTAGCCAATAAGAAGGTCCTTACCGTCCAACGCAAAGCAAGAAATACCAAAGTAAGCATCATCTCTAGCATTAGGACCCTGAAGTGTTGATAGAGAGGGAGCCAAAGGGAAAGCGGCTCGAAAATATTCTTATTATTTATGGTTACCCCAAAGTTTTTCCAGAACACTTACCTGAACTCCCAACATCGAGGCAAGTCAAATTCAAAAATAGGCCTAGTATCAGGTGCGGTACCAGTGGCTCGAGCACCATGCCGATTAGCCCCATCAATAGTGTAAAAATCGTCCAACCAACTATAGGAGCTCTTAGCAAAAGGGCCTATCAAACCGAGTTCCTGGCTTTGGAGGAGCTCCAGTTTTGTTCATAATGGAGAAGGATGGAACTTTCGGGATGTGCATCAATTACCGAGAAATTAAATAAGCTAAAAGAACCAATACCCACTTCCAAGGATCAATGACTTGTTTGACAAAACTCCAAGAATTAAGCTTCTATTCGAAGATCGTCCTTAGGTCTGGTTATCATCAGGTTAGAGTTCACAAGAAAGATATTCCAAAGACAGCTTTCAGATTCCGTTTCGGTCATCATAAATTCCTATTAATGCCGTTTGGATTAACCAGTGTCCCCAACGGTACTCATGGACCTCATCGGGTGTGCAAACCTTATTTAGACAAATTCGTGATTGTATTCATGAATGACTTTTAATCTACTCACGAAACGAGAAGGAGCATGAGCAACATTTAAGACTGATTCTGGAATTATCGGAGAAAGAACAACTATATGCTAAGCTTTCTAAATTTGACTTTTGGTTAGGAGAGGTGAAATCCCTCGGTCACGTGAACAATAGTAAAGGAATCCAAGTCGACCCCGCAAAGATCAAGGCTATCAGGAATTGGTCAACTCTTAGAACCCCCATAGAGATACGACAGTCCTTAAGACTTGCCACTTATTATAAGCAATTTTCTCAAAGACCACCAGAACTCTAACAAAACTGACCCGAAAAGACATTAAGTATGATTGGAGCAAGGATCAGGAGACATCATTCCAGTTATTAAAGCACAAACTGTGCAGCGCGCCTATTTTGTCCATACTTAAGAGGAACGAGAAATTTATAGATTACTGTGACGCTTCACACAATGGGCTTATATAGAAAAATAGGGACATAGCTTATACTTTATGAAAACTTAAGGTTCACTAGGTGATTTACACAACACATGATCTGGATCTTGAAGCAGTAGTCTTAATCCTTGGAGACAATAGTTGTACGGTATGAAGTGTATTGTATTCACAGACCATAAGAGCCTCCAACACATCTTGAACCAGAAAGAGTCGAATACGAAGTAGTACCGTTGGATGGAACTAATATGTAATGGCAACCGTGAAAATTCGTTATCACCTGAGGAAAACTAAGGAGCTAAGCCGTTAAGAGTACAAGTGGATAAATAGTTTAGAATAAGGGCTAATAAAAATCGATAATTCATGAATAGAATTGATTACTCTGTTTGGTGGAATAAGAAAGCTGGCTATGGATGAAGGACACAAATTAAGATATGTCGTTCACCCCGGATCCAATAAAATGTATCATGACCTTAAGAAACTATACGGGTGGCCTATCATGAAGAATGACTTGCCAAATCGGTCAGAAAATTCCTAACACGCTCCAAAGTTAAGATAAACCATCAGAAACCATTTGGGTAATAGTCGACAACCTAACAAAATCCGCGCGTTCCTACCAATCAAGAAGAACATCAGGATGAATAAGCTAGTCCAAACGTACCTCAAGGAAGTCGTCTCCGGACACGGAGTGCCTATTATAATCATTTTGATATGGATAGCAGATCTACAGCTAAGCTTTTGGCAATTATTAAAGCCAACTGTGGATAAAAACCTGGACCTGAGTACCACATATCACTCTCAGACCAATGGTCAGAATAATAGAACGATCCAAACCCTAGAACGTACATTAAGAGCCTGTGTAATGGATACTTATTTGCCTTAGTTGAATTATCGTACTACAATAGCTATCACTCAAGTACTAAAGCTGCTCCGTTTGAGGCCCTCTACGGGTAAAAGTGTCGATCACCAATTTATTGGGAAGAAGTGGGAAACGGCCAAATCATTGGCGTTAAGATCATTCACAAAATTACCGAAAGGATAGTACGATTGCGGAACTGACTAAAAGTTGCCCGCAATTGTCAGAAAGTTATGCAGATGTAGGAAGAAAATCCCTTTAATTCTAATTAGGAGAACGAGTACCAATGAAACTCTCGCCTTGGAAGGGCGTAATCCGTTTTGGGAAACGAGGAAAACTCAATCCTCGTTATATCGGACCATTCAAGATCACCAAAAGAATTGGCCCGGTAGCTTACCGACTCGACCTGCCCCCAGAGCTTAATAACGTTCATAATACCTTCCACGTGTCCAATCTTAAGAAGTGTCTGGCTGATGAATCACTCGTTATACCCATGGACGAGCTGGAGTTAGACGATAAGTTGAACTTCATTGAGCAACCTGTAGAAATAATAGACCGCGAAGTCAAGAAACTAAAGCACAGCCGGATCCCGATAATAAAAGTCAGATGGAACTCTAAGCGAGGTCCTGAGTTTACGTGGGAACGCGAGGATCAGTTCCGAGAAAAATACCCACACCTGTTCTCAAGTACTCAAGAAGTGGAGAACACGAGCTAATTTCGGGACGAAATTCCCTTAACAGGGGGAGACTGTAACATCCGGCACTAAACCATGATAGCAACAATGACCTAATATGTATTTAATAGTCAATTATAGCCTAATCAGTGGTCATTAGAAATTAATCAAGGGATTAACAAGGTTTATTAGAAAATTCAACTCAATTAGAATCAAATTCATCGGTGCGATGAATCGGGAAATCAATTAATCCGATCAATTTACGATATGAGGGATTATTTCAACTAAGTACATAATTAAATTATGATTAGTGACACTAATCATACACTAATACAATTACTTAACATTAATTATGCAAGACTAAAACAATTCATTAAAACAATGCATTCAAAAGTATTTATGAATTTACAAGAAAAGGGAAATACAAGAATACATTCTAAATACTTTTATACAAAAAAAAAATATATATAATAACATGAAAATAATCCATAAAAATCTGGTCATAGGGTAGTACTACCCAAGATTTGATTTCAATTTTTTAATTCCCAACTCCATAACCTTTCATAATCAAATCTTTCACACCCCATTCTCCTTTCATTTCAACATGATCTTACACTCCACCTCCATTTGAAAGACCAAGACTTTGCCTATAAATAGAGGGCTTCCTTTTCATTATTTTCACACCAAAATATCTCTTTCTTTCCTCTCAAAACCGGATCCCACACACACACACACTACAAACATTTTCATTCAAGTGTTCTTGGTGAAATTCAAGTGTTCTTGGTTCAAATCTTGCAAGAGTTCCAACTTCTTCTCAATTTCATACTCCAAATACATCAAAGTAAGTAAATACTAACTTATTTCATCATATATTTAAGTTTATATAAGTCTTGCATAATATATATAATCACCTACAACAACAAGTTTCATAAAAACTCAAGTTTATAAGTTTCTAGTTGTTATTTTTAAGTTGTTTCTTTAAATGTGTTTATGAATATATGAACACATTATAAGCATGTTAATATTATGAAAACATGTGTTATACATGTGGTTTTATAACTATTATGGCTTTTAAACAAGTTGTCTTTAAATAAACAACAAGAATCATAAGTTGTTTTAAATTTATAAACTACGGAATTTCGGCAGAATATTTGTATCGACTTTGAAAAATCATAACTAATTCATAACTCAACGAAATGAGTTGATTCTTGTCTCAAAAGTTAGATCTATGTCTTAACTATAGATCTGAAATTTTTCATAATTTATTTTGAAGTTTAAGACCAACAGAAATTATTTGAGAAACCGAAAGTTTAACAGCTCAAAAATGGCCAACATAGCGTTTTTAACGAGATTTTTCACCAACCTAAACAACTCGAAAAATGGCCGTTCTTGATTCTAAAAATCCTTTGTATATAGTAGTTTAATGTCCTAGAAAACCAAAGTCTAAAACATTTTGGAGCTTGGTCAAAAACAGCCTCAAAGTAGGCCGAAAAACCTCCGAAAAAGCTGGAAAATTATATATATATAAACTTGACGTTTTAAGCAAATCTTATTTATAAACTTGTAATGTTGGGTGATTTAAGACATAAAAATCTATAAATATACATATTATCATATATTAGTGATATTAAGTCCTTATCATCATTTAGGACTCGGTTAAACACCTCCGGTTTCATCACCCATCAAACAACGCACTTTTGCATTTTTGCGCTTCGTTTTGCCATCACAAGTTCGGTGAGTCTTCATAGCCCCTATTTTTTCACTATCTATTGGGGTGGAAATACATGCACTGTTTTTCATATGGACATCAAAACTGTTTATTTCTTATATGTATTACATGTTCGGATTCCATCAGCCCTTATATCATGAACCGTTAATTGCATTTATTTGTAAGCGCGAGTATATTGTGGATAGATCTATTGGGAGTCATGTCCCCCATTCGTGTTAGCTCGGTTCGGCTAACAGCGAGTGCATATATATTCAAAACACGGTATTACGTATGGGAATACTGCACAGGGCAAACTCATTCTAATTAAGCTTCGGTGACATGATGGTTTATGTAATACATACACGGAATTTATGATTTTATAAATTCAACACATCTGATAATGTCCATACAACGGGTCTTTTCGCGTAAACCTATGAACTCACCAACAATTTTTGTTGACGTATTTTAGTATGTATTTTCAGGTAATTAAGGCAATGTGCCTTCGGATACACCAACTTTCAAGCTTCCGCATTTCATGGAGTCGCATGCATATTTCGAAAACTAACGGAGATTTGACTGCATTATTTTTGGACGCATTAATTATGTTTTAGAATCTTTGTATTACGTGAACTTCATTCCTTTCATTTTGTAAAACATTAATACATTTTTAAATTTTAATGTCGTAATATTTCGAAAACGTCCATATAGTGGTCGTTCGTTATAATAATGGTTATGCTTCCGCACTCGTCACGTCTCGCTGCCAACCAAGGTAGCAGGGTGTGACACAATAGATCTATCCACAATATATTCGCGCTTACAAATAAATGCAATTAACGGTTCATGATATCAAAGCTAATGGAACCCAATGTGTAATACATAATAGAAGTGAGAATATTTCTGTGTCCATATAAAAACGAAGCATGTATTTCATCCCCAAAATATAACAGTGTGAAAATAGGGGCTATGAGAACTCACCGAGCGTGTAGTGGTAATAACTATCGTAAAGCGCTTTTTAGCGTAAAATGAAGGATGATGCACCGAGCGAGATTAAACGGGTCCTAAATGATAATAAAGACTTAATATCTCTAATATATGATGATATATATATATATTTATAGATTTTTATGTCTTAAATCACCCAACATTACAAGTTTTTAAATAAAATTTGCTTAAAACGTCAAGTTTATATATATATATAATTTTCCAGCTTTTTAGGAGGTTTTTCGGCCTACTTTGAGGCTGTTTTTAACCAAGCTCCAAAATGTTTTAGACTTTGGTTTTCTAGGACATTCAACTACTATATACAAAGGATTTTTAGAATCAAGAACGACCATTTTTTGAGATGTTTAGGTTGGTGAAAAAGCTCGTTAAAAACGCTATGTTGGCCATTTTTGAGCTGTCAAACTTTCAGTTTCCTAAATAATTTCTGGAGGTCTTAAACTCCAAAATAAATCATGAAAAATTACAGATCTATAGTTAAGACATAGATCTAACTTTTGAGACAACAATCAACTCATTTCGTTGAGTTATGAATTAGTTAGGATTTTTCAAAGTCGATATAAGTTTTCTGCCGAAAATCCGTAGTTTATAAACTTACAACAACTTATGATTCTTGTTGTTTATTCAAAGACTACTTGTATAAAAGCCATAATAGTTATAAAAACACATATATATCACATTTTTTCATTATATTAACACTTTTATAATGTGTTTACATATTCATAGACACATTTAAAGAAACAACTTAAAATAAAAACTAGAAACTTATAAACTTGAGTTTTTATGAAACTTGTTGTTGTAGGTGATTATATATATTATGCAAGACTTATATGAACATAAATATAAGATGATATAAGCTAGTATTTACTTACTTTGGGGTATTAGAAAGATGAAACCAAGTAGAAGTTGAAACTCTTGGAAGATTTCACCCAAAAACACTTGAAAATTACAAAAATATGAAAATTGCACAATTTTGGCTTTGGCTTGAGGCCTTGGCCGGATTTTAGAGGGAGAGAAAGGGAGGTTTTTGTGTTGTGAAGGTGTGAGAAATGAAGTGAAGTGGTGGTTCTATTTATAGAGGGGAAAAAGGTGGTGAAATGATGATAATAGTGAAAAATCTTGGATGAAAGGAAAGAGGAGGATTTGATGTAGAAATGTTGAGTAAAAAATTATTTCATAGGTCCTTTGTGGTCCTTGTATGGCCGGCCTACATAGTGTATTATGGGGTATTTTTTTTTTTTTTGTATAAAAGTATTTAGAAATGTATTTTAGTATTTCCATTTTCTTGTAAATTCATAAATACTTATGGATGCATTGTTTTAATTAATTGTTTTAGTCTTGCATAATTAAGGTTAAGTAATTGTATTAGTGTATGATTTGTGTCACTAATCATAATTTAATTATGTACTTAGTTGAATTAATCCTTCATGTCGTAAATTGATCGGATTAATTGATTTCCCGATTCATCGCACCGATGAATTTGATTCTAATTGAGTTGAATTTTCTAATAAACCTTGTTAATCACTTGATTAATTTCCAATGACTACTGATTAGGCTATAATTGACTATTAAATGTAGATTAGGGTTTTGTTGCTAACCTGGTTTAGTGCCGGATGTTACAGTCTCCTCCTGTTAAGGGAATTTCGTCCCGAAATTAGTTCGTGTTCTCCACTTCTTGAGTATCTGAGAACAGGTGAGGGTATTTTTCCCGGAACTGATCTTCTCGTTCCCATGTAAACTCAGGACCTCGCTTAGAGTTCCATCTGACTTTTATTATTGGGATCCGATTGTGCTTGAGTTTCTTGACTTCTCGGTCCATTATTTCTACAGGTTGCTCAATGAAGTTCAACTTATCGTCTAACTCCAGCTCGTCCATGGGTATAACGAGTGATTCATCAGCCAGACACTTCTTAAGATTGGACACGTGGAAGGTATTATGAACGTTACTAAGCTCTGGGGGCAGGTCTAGTCGGTAAGCTACCGGGCCAATTCTTTTGGTGATCTTGAATGGTCCGATATTACGAGGATTGAGTTTTCCTCGTTTCCCAAAACGGATTACGCCTTTCCAAGGCGAGACTTTCAACATTACTTGATCTCTCTCTTGGAATTCCAAATCCTTCCGTCGAATGTCTGCATAACTCTTCTGTCGATCCCGCGCGATCTTTAATCGGTTACGAATCTGGGCTATCTTTTCTGTAGTCTCTTGGATGATCTCAGGTTCAGTGATCTGACTATCTCCTACTTCAGCCCAACAAAGAGGTGATCGACACTTTCGCCCGTAGAGTGCCTCGAATGGGGCGGTCTTAATGCTCGAGTGGTAGCTGTTGTTATAGGAAAACTCGACTAATGGCAGGTGTCTGTCCCAACTTTTGCCAAAATCGATGACACATGCCCTTAAAATGTCTTCCAATGTCTGAATCGTCCTTTCACTCTGACCATCCGTTTGCGGGTGATAGGCTGTGCTCATATCTAGGCGTGTACCCAGTGCTTCTTGCAATGACTGCCAAAATCTTGATGTGAACCGGCTGTCCCTGTCCGATATAATTGATACTGGCACTTCATGCCTTGAGACGACTTCTTTAAGATAGATTCGTGTTAACTTATCCATCTTATCAGTCTCCTTGATTGGAAGGAAATGTGCGGTTTTGGTAAGTCGGTCCACGATCACCCAAATAGTGTCATATCCTCCAGAAGTCTTTGGCAACTTGGTGATGAAATCCATGGTGATGTTTTCCCACTTCCACTGGGGTATTTCTGGTTGAACTAGCAATCCTGATGGTTTTTGGTGCTCAGCTTTAACCTTCAAACATGTTAAGCACTTGCTGACGTAGGTAGCAATATCAGCCTTCATATTTGGCCACCAGTACATTCCTTTCAAGTCGTGATACATTTTATCTGACCCTGGATGGATAGCATATCTTGTCTTATGCCCTTCATCCATGACCAGCTTCCTTACTCCTCCGAGTTTTGGTAGCCAAATTCTGCCCATGAAGTATCGACATCCATCTGGATTGATTTCAAACTGCTTATCCATACCTCTCAAGGCTTCATCCAGTAGATTACCCTCCTTGACTGCTTCTTCTTGTGCCTTGCGGAATTGAGAGTTTAGGTTTGACTGTATAGTCATGACCAAAGCTCGGACTCTTAATGGTTTAACCCGTTCCTTTCGGCTTAGGGCATCAGCCACGACATTCGCCTTCCCGGGATGATAACGAATCTCGCAGTCATAATCGCTAAGTAGTTCAACCCAACGACGCTGCCTCATATTTAACTCTTTCTGGGTCAGAATATGCTGAAGACTTTTATGGTCTGTGAACACCGTGCACTTAGTTCCATACAGGTAGTGCCTCCATATTTTGAGAGCAAACACCACTGCTCCAAGCTCTAAGTCATGAGTCGTATAATTCACCTCGTGAATTTTGAGCTGTCGTGATGCGTAAGCAATGACTCTATCCCATTGCATGAGCACACAACCTAATCCATTGTGTGAGGCATCACAGTAGACCACAAAATTTTCAGTCCCTTCGGGTAAGGACAGAATTGGTGCACTACACAACCTTCGCTTGAACTGCTGAAACGCCTTCTCTTGCTCTTCACCCAGATATACTTCACATCCTTCCGAGTCAATTCTGTTAAGGAACCTGCTATCTTTGAGAAGTTTTCGATAAATCGCCTATAATAACCGGCAAGTCCTAGAAATTGGCGGATTTCCGTGGGGGTTCTAGGAGTCGCCCAGTTCTTTATGGCCTCGATTATTGATGGATCAACTTGGATTCCCTGGCTGTTGATCACATGTCCAAGGAATTTAACTTCTCGCAACCAAAATTCACATTTTGAAAATTTGGCGTATAACTGTTCCTTCTCTAACAACTCCAAGATCAGCTTGAGGTGGTGTTCATGCTCCTCCTTATTTCTGGAATAGATGAGAATATCGTCTATGAACACTATTACAAATTTGTCCAGATACGGTTTACACACTCGATTCATGAGGTCCATGAATACGGCTGGTGCATTAGTCAAACCGAATGGCATTACCTGGAATTCGTAATGTCCATAACGAGTTCTGAATGCTGTCTTGGGTATGTTTTCTTCCCGAACCTTTACTTGATGATAACCGGATCGCAGATCATTCTTAGAGTAGAAGCTAGATCCCTGTAGTTGGTCAAACAGGTCATCAATTCTGGGGAGAGGGTAGCGGTTCTTTACCGTTAACTTGTTTAGCTCTCGGTAGTCTATGCACATTCTGAAGGATCCGTCTTTCTTTTTCACGAACAAGACCGGAGCTCCCCAAGGTGAGGAACTTGGTCGAATGAATCCTTTATCCATCAACTCTTGTAATTGATTGGATAGCTCTTGCATTTCAGAAGGAGCGAGTCTATATGGGGCTCTTGCGACCGGTGCAGCTCCCGGCACCAAATCGATTTGAAACTCTACTTGCCTAGTTGGCGGAAGTCCAGGAAAATCTTCCGGGAAGACCTTCGGATAGTCACAAACCACGGGAATATCCTCGAGTCGCTTCTCCTCCGACTCTTTTTCTACAATTTGCACCAGTACTGCATGACAACCTTTCCTAAGGCACTTTAATGTTCTTAGGCCGGATATGACATTCAATTGTCGGTTCTTTCTTTCTCCTTGGACTGTTAGGAACTTCTTCTTGTGGAGTGGTATCCGTACCACTTTCTTACCACACAAAATCTCGGCATGATTGTGTGACAACCAATCCATACCAACTACTATGTCAAAACTTTCGAGTTCTATAGGCATCAAGTCTATCTTAAAGGGATGATCTGCCAGCTTCAGTGTGCATTCCTTAATGATACTACTTGTCTCTATTATTTTACCGTCAGCCAGTTCTATAGTATAAGAGTTGTCTAAGGGAAAAGGAGCGGCATTCAATTGCTTACTAAACTTATCAGATATAAAGCTCCTATCAGCCCCAGTATCAAAGAGTACGTAAGCATAAATGTCATTTAAAAGAAACGTACCTGATACTACGTGGGGATCTTGACGAGCGTCACCTGCTCCTAACACAAAAGCTCTCCCCTGAGCTCCTCCATCATTCTTCAACTTCGGGCACTCACTCTTGAAGTGCCCAGTAACTCCACATTCAATGCAGCCTTTTTGATTTCCGCCATTGCCACCCGGGGTTCCAAACTTACAGTCTTTGGTCATATGGCCAACACGTTTACATTTTCCACAAGTTGGGCAGGGACCTTTGTTGTGGTGAAAGGTGCATTGGGCGCAGAAAGGCTTGGTACCCGTGTAGCCTTTCCTTGACTCAGTTCCTGCTGCGTAGGCCTTGATGGTCTCGGGCTTCTTGGATTGTGAACCCGTACTCTTCCCAGACTTGTCTTCCCACTTTCTCTTATTTTCCCCGGCTTTGGCTTCATTCCTCCGGGACACTTGATCCATTAAATTGTTTGCCATCCTGATGGCATCCTGTATGGTGGATGGGTTTGAGGCAGTCACATTACCTTGAATTTGAGGAGCAAGTCCCCAAATGTAACGTTCGATCTTTTTGTACTCCGGGGTCACCATCTGGGGGCACAGAATGCTCAGTTCATGAAATCGGTTGGTGTACCCCGTCACATCCGTTCCCTTCATTGACAGGTTCCAGAACTCCGATTCCATCTTCTGGAGTTCGTTCCTTGGACAGTACTCGTCTGTCATCATTTGCTTCAACGCGGACCATGTGAGCTGGTAGGCTTCATCAATACTTACAGACTGGACATAGGAATTCCACCATGTGAGGGCGCTATCTTGTAGAGTGTGAGTAGCGAACTTCACCCTATCTCCTTCAGCACATCCGCTGACGCGAAAGACAGATTCTAAATTCTCAAACCATCGTATCAAGCCAACGGCTCCTTTGGTTCCGTTGAAGTACCGTGGTTTGCAACTTAAAAATCCTTTAATTCCACAACCTTTTGCGTAGATTTCAGTTCCTCCCGTGGTGCGGCTAGAACCACCATCTCCATTAGCTGAGCTATTCCTATTTGCCTCATATGTGGCTATAGCGGCAGCCACTCTTTGTGCGACTAGCTCTTCAATGTCAGCAGCGTTCATTGCTCGTTTCGGCGGCATTATCTTAAAATTTTAAAGAAAAAGCATAGTGTAAGAAGTTGAATCTTAAAGATGTAAATTTTCCTTAAAGCACAATACTATAATCATCAAACACAATTTCATAAATAACTTGCAATTTTTCATTAATCATTCGAAATTTTCTTACATTAGGGGCGGGTTATTACCCGAAAATTTTTGTCCTATACTATTACATGATATTTTTCCTACTATTACAAAGATAGATAGAAGTGCACTAAGTGTGGGAGTGATCAGGGGTCTCTCCCTTTTCCATCGCGTTGAGGCGCTGAGTCAGCTCCTCGATCCGAGCTTGGCTTTCGGCTAGTTGCTGTCGAAGCTCGTTCAGGCCATTCTGTTGAATAGCAAGGGCGTGCTGATTGGCCCAATATATGTTGGAGTTTTGCAACTCCTCCCGCTCTAAACGAGCGGTCATCTCTCCGATAGCTAGGTTAAGGGACCGGATTTGGTGATCATGCCTGGCCGACCGTGCTACCAAGTGTGGTATGGTTTGTTCGGTAGGCTCTTGGGTGAGTGACGAGACAGGTGCGAAGGATGGTCCTCCTATCTCGAAGTTGGGAGGAATTCCCTCCATCTGCCTCCATTCGCGGAGGGTCTCCGGTATCCAGCCCCATCGCCGGGCGTCTACCCGTCGGTTTGGTGGTGGTGGATTGGGCTGGGGAGTCGGGACAGGAATAGACTCCTTTCTTGGTGGGTTCACCCGCTTTCGGGGTGTGTACAGCATTTTGGGGCCGTTAGGGTAAGGCCTATACGGCTTATATGACGGCTCGGCTGGATGGTATGGAACGCGAGCAGGGACCGTTGGGGGCAATGGATCTTCTTCCTCCATCGGCTCCTCTTCCGTCTCCTCCATCGGATCTTCCGAGGGGTCCTCTTCTTCCGATGTTTCTTCTTCGGGGAAGATCTCAGTGGCCGTGGGGCTCGCAGGAGTGTACTCCTCCTCTGAATCCGATATGATGATGGTTTCCGGATGGGACATGATTTCTGCTATCAAGGTCCATTCATAGTCTTTTAGTTAGTTACAAAATATCTTTAAAATCAGTAAATTTTATGTGCAGTTATAGTCTAGGGTATTAATGCAACCTAGTTCACTATAACTATGGCTTTGATACCAATCTGTCACACCCTGCTACCCCGGTTGGCAGCGAGGCGTGACGAGTGCGGAAGCGTAACCATAATCATAATGAACGACCACTATATGGATGTTTTTAAAATACATCGTTAAAGCTTTAAAGCATAGTAATGTTTTACATAGTCTGAAATGGGAAATGAAGTCCGCACAAATACAGAGATTTAATTACATAATTAAATATTCAAAATAATGCAGCTAAATCTCCGATAAATTGAATATGCATGCGACTACATGGATGCGGAAGCTTAAAAGTAAAATACGTCCGAGGCATACTTGCGTTAATTTCCTGAAAATACACGCTAAAATACGTCAACAAAAATTATTGGTGAGCTCATAGGTTTACACGTAAATCTGACTTCTATGGACAATAATAATAGAGGTTGAATTTATAAAATCATAAATTCCTTGTTATGTATTACATATAAACCATCATGCAACCGAAGCTTAATTTAAAATGAGTTTGCTCTGTGCAGTATTCCCATAGGTAATACCGTTTGTTGAATATATATGCACCCGTCGTTAGCCAAACCAACTAACCCGAGTGGGGGACATGACTCCCAATAGATCTATCCACAATATATTCGCGCTTACAAATAAATGCAATTAACGGTTCATGATATCAGAGCTAATGGAACCCAATGTGTAATACATAATAGAAGTGAGAATATTTCTGTGTCCATATAAAAACGAAGCATGTATTTCATCCCCAAAATATAACAGTGTGAAAATAGGGGCTATGAGAACTCACCGAGCGTGTAGTGGTAATAACTAGCGTAAAGCGCTTTTTAGCGCAAAATGAAGGATGATGCACCGAGTGAGATTAAACGGGTCCTAAATGATAATAAAGACTTAATATCTCTAATATATGATGATATATATATATTTATAGATTTTTATGTCTTAAATCACCCAACATTACAAGTTTTTAAATAAAATTTGCTTAAAACGTCAAGTTTATATATATATATAATTTTCCAGCTTTTTCGGAGGTTTTTCGGCCTACTTTGAGGCTGTTTTTAACCAAGCTCCAAAATGTTTTAGACTTTGGTTTTCTAGGACATTCAACTACTATATACAAAGGATTTTTAGAATCAAGAACGGCCATTTTTTGAGATGTTTAGGTTGGTGAAAAAGCTCGTTAAAAACGCTATGTTGGCCATTTTTGAGCTGTCAAACTTTCAGTTTCCTAAATAATTTCTGGAGGTCTTAAACTCCAACATAAATCATGAAAAATTACAGATCTATAGTTAAGACATAGATCTAATGTTTGAGACAATAATCAACTCATTTCGTTGAGTTATGAATTAGTTATGATTTTTCAAAGTTGATATAAGTTTTCTGCCGAA
>JAANYP010005670.1:0-191324 GCA_020465985.1 Centrapalus pauciflorus
GCTGGAGTTATGGTAGTAACAGAGGTTGGCACAATTAGGGACCCTCCATCACTATCTCTGGCAAGTTGTCATCCAGATTCTCTAAATAGAGCATCAATTCTGCACTTCCAACCAGGAGAAGTTTGGATGATTAAATTTTGGAGGTTTGCCCAATCAGAAGCCATTGTCTAGTAAGAAGAAATTTCAGCACATGTTGTCCCATGAAACCTTGGGAGAATGAAGATCTAGAATGAAACACACTCTAAACAGCTCTGATGCCCAGTTGTGGTCCCGAGAGGTCCCAAAGTAATAGCTTTAAGCTGTAGAGGGAGGGGGGGGGGTGAATACAGCTATTTAAAAACTACACATTATTTTCTCAATGTTTGTATGTATTATCAACAATTTGTTAATTACAAACAAGCTTGAATGCGGAATAGTTCAAGCTGAGATGACAAATACAACAGTATGTTTACTAGTCTAAGACAAACTCAAACTAGAATACAATGAATACACTCACTAAGAAGCACTCACTGTGTTTACAAGACTTAAGGGAACAGCTTATGTAAAACAGCTTAGACACACAGATACTGATTTACACAGAAGGCTTGCATGCATGAAAATCACACTTACACGTTCACTCTTGGTTTCAGCACTTAGCTTTCTTCACACTTCTTTCTGACCTTAGAAGCTTCCTTTTATACTCACTTAGAGGATCTAAGAGAAACATCTTCATTGGACGGAATGAAAAAGGAGAAGTCTTGTTGAAAAGACAACATAACCTTTTCTGCACTTTTCTGAAAAGCAGACTTGTCTTCACATGTGCAGAACTTTTGTCTTTTTACTTTGTCTACTGTTGCATTGCCTTTAACTAATTTAGGAATGTCAACTTTGCGTCTTTCTTCCTTGTAAAGGCCTATTTTGATATAAGAAAAAGGTCTGTCACCCTTTTTCAAATAACCTTTTGTCTTCATGTTACAGAACAGCTTGGGCAGGCTGAGCAGTTCTGTTTTCCACTTTGTCTTCGACTTTGTAAACTGATCTTGCAGTCAAAAACAATACATGATGACTTGGAAACGTATTCCATAAAGTGTTTAGCCTGTTCACCAAGAACAGGTTCTGTTCACAAAGAACAGAACACTTTAAAAGTGCCCAAGCTGCTCACCAGTGTAGAGCAGCGTAGACAGTTTATGTCCAGCCTGTTCAGCAGACAGAGCAGCTTGGACAAACTGTCTTAGTTGCAACACATGCAACACATAGAACAGCTTATGACTAATATTGCAAATCATTTTCAGGCTTCAATAAGGCATATAACAGGCCTTAAATTCAACCTTCAAATGCATCAACAGGTTTGATTATAAATCTCCCCCTCAGATGTAGAACAGGTTTGACTGAGGCCTTTTTGTGCCTAACATATATATATATATATATATATATATAAACATATAAAATTAAGAGAAAATTACTCCGTTGGTCCTTTATGTTTACACAGTATGACTGGTTTAGTCCTTTAACATTTAAAATTACTCCAACGGTACTTTAAATGAAGCTTTTGCACACCATTGGTCCTTTAATCAAACGGACGTTTGTGTTCAACGTTAAATGTATGAGAGATGAGGGCAAATTAGTCTTTTTATGTGAGGCGCCTATGTCATCTTCTTCCTTTTTTAGTAATCTGTGAGGCGCCTATGTCTTCTTCCTCCCTTCATCAGCTTTTTTTCATTACCTCCATTTCTTCTTAAAACCCTAACCGAACCGAAGAGCAATCACAAAAGAGATGGTGTTTTGTTTCTGCGGTAGAAATGCTATAATTCGCACATCATGGACGTCTCAAAATCCAGGAAGAAGGTTCTACACGTGTCCCGAAGAGGTAAGAGTTTTGTGGGTTCCTTCTTGAATGGACGTCTCAAAATCTTGAATGTCCCATTTCTACGCATTTCTACGCATTTCTAAAAGTTTGTTTTTCAATTTTCATCAGGGATCAAACTGTAGGTTTATAGGCTGGTTTGATCCAGTAATGTGTCGACGATCAATGGAGATTATTCCTGGATTATTGAAGTCGAAGAACAACCTCGAAACCAAACTGAAGGTTGTTGAAGAACAAGCAAGAAGATTGAAGATGTACCTGCTACTTAGTTGGATAGGGTTTGCTTTTTTTACGGTTTGGTTAATGTGAAATTGTTCTCTGTAATGTGTTGGATTGTAAGGTTAATGTAGGTGTTCATGGTAATGTAGGTGATGATGTGTTGGATTGTAAGGTTATCTATATTTTATCTTTAATGAATATTTTGAGTTTTTGATGAATCAAACTTGTTTATTTTGTTTCTGTAATAAAACCTTTAATGAAAGTGAAACCAAGTTGAGTATAACAAATAATGAAATTGAAACCAATCTGGATGAAAAAGCCAAATCCATTCTTACATGTTCTCCAAGTTGAGTATAACCATAACCAATAATGAAATTAAAACCAAATCTGGATGCAAAACACAAATCCATTCTTACACAAATCTGAAATTGAAACCAAGTTGAGTATAGCCATACCCAATGTTTACAAAAAAGCAGAAACTTAACATCCAAAGTTTACAAATCCATTAACCATACATAGTCATCCAAAGTTGAATCCAAAAGTTTAAAACATAACAAAAAAAAGAAGTTAATGCATTCATCCTTTCCTTGCAGTTGCTGATTTGCTTGCTTTGTTTGATTCCTTGACATTTCCTTGACCTTTGCATGTCCTCTGGTTATGTCCTTCTTTCCCACACTTGGCACATGTCACGGTTCCATGTTTCTTTGACAATCTTGAACCTGATGTAGTCTCTTCATTTGCAGACTTTCTTCTTTTTTTCTTTGGTCTGCCCACTTGTGTGTGGTGTAAAGGGGGTAGGAGGATTGTTGGAACATTTGACTTAGACCACATTGAAATTCCGTTGATGGGGTTGACCTTGAAGCTATATACACGTTTCCAATTATCTAACCTATATATTGGGTTTACCCATTCTTCTGGCACTCCTTCATGTTCTCCATTTTGTCCCATGTTCCAATGAGCAGCAACAACATGTTTGCATGGAATTCCTGTGATCTCCCATTTCCTACAAGTGCAAGTCTTTTGTTTGACATCAACAACACACTGATCCCCCCCAAATGGACCACTGACTTGAAATTTATCACCCCCATTCCATAAAGCAGTATACTGTCCAGCCTCTTTTTTAATTGAGTCAAACAATCTAGTAGCAGATGGTGTCAAAGGTCCTTCACATTTGTCAATGACTTGTAATACATTAACAATTCTTTTCATGAGGTATTCTCTAATATATTCCAATGCTGTAATAATAGGCTTGTCCCTAGCATCTACAAGTTGCCTATTAAATACCTCACATAAGTTGTTTAACAACACATCAGTTTGTGCTCTACCTGTAAGTATATTAAAATTAAGAAAATACATAAACAAATTGCAATGGAACATAATATATAAGTAAATAGTATGTAGGGCAGTGTTTGTTACCAGAAAAATGAGCTCTACTCCAGTGTTTTGGTGGTATATTTGACAACCACAAAAAGGCATCTTGATTTAAATCTTTCAACTCATCCATTGCATGTTGAAATCCTTGCACAGTTGTTGCACTTGCACATTTCCACAGCAAGTTCTTGTAGGCTTGGCCCCTCCACTTGCCCTTCATGTTCTCATGTATATGTCTTAGACAAAATCTATGTTCTGCACTAGGGAAAACAGATTCTAAAGCTTGAAGAATACCCTGTTACACAAGAATCATGTTAGTTATATTATCCAAATCAGGTTACATGTTTAATACAAAAATTAATGACATATTTACCTTTTGCCTATCACTGATGAATGTAAAGTTTGAGTTCACTGCTAGATCCAGGTCATCACCAAGGCAAGTCAAAAACCATGTCCATGAGTCTCTGGTTTCAGCTTCCACAATGGCATAACAAACAGGATAAATTCCATTGTTTGGGTCCACACTGACTGCTGTTAACACTTGGCCTGAAAATGGGCCCTTCATAAATGCCCCATCTAAACCAAGCAGATCCCTACCAGCTGCTTTGAACCCATTCTTTAAGGCACCCAAACAAACATAGATCCTCTTAAAGACTCTTGTTTCCATATTTGGATCTGTCACAGGTTGTACCTCTATCTTAACTATTGTTCCTGGGTTTGTGGTCATGAGTTCTTGCACATAATCTCTCAATAAAGCATATTGTTGAGTATAATCTCCTTGTAGTTGCCCCTTAGCTTTCCTCTTTGCCCTGAATGCTTTCATTCTGGAAATGCCTATTTCAAACTTCTTCTGCATTTGATCTTGAATTGCTTTAACAGGTATGTCTGGATTACCTTCTACTTGATCCACAATTTCTTTTGAAAGAAACTCATAAGTACAAGCTTTTATAGATCTTGACTGGAGGCATTTGTGGTCATCAATTAATGTTTTGACCAACCATGTCTCACTGCCCTTCAATTTGGAAACAAGAAGTACCCAAGGGCATAAAAAAGCATCCGGATTTGTCTTTTTCCCCCTACCACCAACATTTTTCACTTTTGGTCCTTTGTCATTGGGACCACTCATTTGTTTTGCCCCACTCCCACCTACATCAGATTTACCTTTTTCTTTGTCATTGAGACCACTCATTTCCTTGTTAAAAGATAGTAACTTGCCCTCACAAACAACTCTAATCCTTTCCTTATCATTCTTTACAATCTTTAGTTGTCTTCTACTTTCAATTGAATGTTTTTTTATCATCTCTTTCACTTCAGATGCACTACCAAAGCTCTGCCCTACATGAAAACTATGTTTAAAGATTTCACCATCACTGTTTTTCTGTTTATTCTTGTGCATGCTTTTCAATAACCTCCTCCTAGCCTTCTTCACTGTATCTTCACTGTCATCACTTGCACTTGAAAATGAATCATCATTAACAACATCCATATCAGCCCCATATTCATCATCTATTGAAACATTGCAATCAACTTCAACATCCTTGTCTACATGTAACTGAAAATGTGACATGTCAACTGCAATCTCATCTAGAAGGTGCTCATCATCTACTATATAATCACTATCTTCACTCTCACTGTTCTCCTCACCAACTTCAGATTCAACATGTTTTTTCCCTTTATCAACAATGGATTCATTATCATGTAAAATTTCATCCAACTGGGAATTGAAAAAAGGATCAAAGTCTAACAAATCATCAACGTTAACTGGAATACTATGACTTTGATGTTCAATTTGACTTTCTGCTTCAAAATCAATTGGATATTCACTCTCATGAGCAATCTGACTTTCTTGTTGATTATGATCAACCATATGTTCACTTTGAAGTTCAAATTGACTTTCAGGTTGAAAATCAATTGCATGTTCACTTTGATGTTCAATCTCACTTTCTTGTTGATTATGATCAACTCTCTGTTCACTTTGATGTTCAATCTGTCTTTCTTGTTGATTATCATCATCTCTCTGTTCACTTTCAGGTTCAATCTGACATTCTTGTTGAGTATCATCAACTCTCAGTTCACTTTCATGATGAACTTGACTATCCAGTTGATTATCATCAACTCTCTGTTCACTTTCATGATGAACTTGACTATCCAGTTGATTATAAATTATCTGTTCACTTTCATGTTCATCATACCATTCTAACATTAACCTCCTACTAGAAGTAGGTTTTTCCTTGCCTGAAGTAGTTATTTCCTTGCCCTTATGATTTCCATTTGTATCCTCTTCAATTTCATTGATTATTACCTTTGATGGTGAAGTAAAATACGTGTGAACCCTAGTAGCCCAATGTTCAGTATAAACACAAATCAATTTCTTCACAGGTACATGTTTAAACAAGTTACACACATCAGAATCATTACCTAAAGCTTGAAGACCAAAGTCTAAATCAGAGTCTGGAACTTGAAAATGGTAATACATTTTCAAGTCCTCATCAATATACCCTAAGTCTCGCATAACAGAGTCAATTTCATGAACCGAAAATAAATCCATATCCACCAAGTCTATATAGTCGATTTTACCACCCACATACCTCCTTCCTGGAAATCCCGTGAAAATCCCACCATGGTGAAGCTTTATAGAAAACAAGTTTGGATGCCCTACTGTAACAAACAAAAGAATAAACAAGATTATTACATCATTGTTCAACTTCAAGCAATGGAGTACATCGAAGTAAAAAGAAACTTACAATAGAGGACATCAGTGTCATAGATTTCACCCCTACGTCGGATTCTGTAGTTTGAAGACACCATTTCTCTGAAGATTGGGGGAAGATGGTTTAAGATTAACGGCAGTATGAACGTCGAAGATGGTTTCCGATTAAGGGTATGAAGAACGTCGAAGATGGGTTCCTTAAGCGGGTAATAGTATGATTAAATTAGGCGCCTCACATAAAAAGACTAATTTGCCCTCCTCTCTCATACATTTAACGTTGAACACAAACGTCCGTTTGATTAAAGGACCAATGGTGTGCAAAAGCTTCATTTAAAGTACCGTTGGAGTAATTTTAAATGTTAAAGGACTAAACCAGTCATACTGTGTAAACATAAAGGACCAACGGAGTAATTTTCTCTAAAATTAATATGTCATTATAAATAATAAGGTTATTATCGAAAAAACCATCCGAGCTTTTATGATTTTTTCGGTTTAATCACTCAAGTTTTTTTCCAACCGATCAAAACACTAACCTTTTCATGTTTCATTGATTTGACCAGCTTACCTGTTATCACAGGTGATATGGTGACGTGACAATTACGTGACATTTTTTATCATTGAAAAACCACTCGAACTTCCAATTTTTTTTGGTTTGACCATCATTCTCTTAAATCAAAAATTAAAACTCCGAGAACCGAATTGAATGAATCCAAAGATATCTTTTCATACTTCTATCAATAATAGTAATATGTCAAATCAATTCATTTTTATTTTTATGTTTTTTCAAGATTTTATAAACACCAAAAATAAACCCAATTTAAGTTTCAAAATTGCTTATTTAATTTTATAATAAAATTTTAGTTTTTAATTTATAATTTATAATTATTTTTTGAAAATTTATTTAATTGTATTACTATTATCGTTAGTGATCACTATTTAATTTATAAAATTTATTTATTTACGATCCTTTAAAGCATTCAAACCCTAACAAAAAAAAAAACAAAAAAATAAATCAAAATCAAATCAAATGGATTTCAACAGGTGAAAATTGAATAAACAAATATCAGTTTAAACATTATTTGATAGGAATCTTATTTGAAACTATAATCAATTATCATAATTGTCAACAAACTTGATGAACACTACAAAACCTTAGAGAATCAAATTGATTAAAATTTGTCTGGATTAACACAATAATATTGAAGAACTGATGAAGTAGAAGAGGATGATAACGAAGAAGCAGAAGAGATCAATGAAACACCGTTGGTGATAAAAGCAATATGATGATGAAAAAAGAGAGAAACTGTTTTCTTGAATTTAATGTTTATATTAATCATTTGATGTTATGAACAATATAGTAATAGAACTTACAAAAATCTGAACAATAATTAAATTAGAAATTAGATCACAAAAAACTAATAGAGTGGTTAAAGAAAAAGAAGAATGAAAGTTCGAATGGTTTTTTTTTTTTATAATAACTCTAATTCATAATAACAATTGACCGGTCAAACACGTTACCGGTCAAAAATGAGTGGCTAAACCAATAAATTTGAAAGTATATTGATTAAACTAATAGAAAATAAAAAGTGTAGTGATTTGATCGGTTAGGAAAAAAATTGAATGGTTAAACCGAAAAAATCATAAAAGTTCGGATGGTTTTTTTGGATGATAACCCTAAATAATAATATCATTCTTATATACTTTTATATAAAAAAATATTTATATCTTTATCATTTAATTTATTATATTTTATACATATTAAAAATATTCGCGTAACATTACGTGAGGAATAAACTAGTACATACCATATGAATATACGAAATCTCAACAGTTTATTATGAAAAAAACATGTTTTTATATTTTTTTTACGTTTTCGTTCATCTATGTTATTTTTTATCAAAACAAAACATAACCACAACAACAAAACCTCTTATACAAAACAATCAACAACCCACATATGACTTCCTATTTAATTCCATATAGCCATGGCCACAGATATCACTGTTATTCCAATCCAATGAAAGCCTCCCAGAAGAAATTTGGTGCCTATAAAACGAAAAGTCAACATTCAAAAACTCAAAGTCAACGAAATTGGGATGACTTTTCTACATTTTGATCACAAGAATTTAAATCTTGTTATGGTTTGAAAAAAGAATGAGTAAAGCAATTGACTCATTCCTGAGCCTGTTGTCTCACCTTGACTTCCATTACCAGTTGTTCCAGATGATGAATTTGAGTCTAACACCCGTATACCGAGTCTTCTACAATCGGTTCCAAGAGCACCTGATATGAAAAAAAGGTCTCCCCGAATTTAATGTGTCGTTCGGTTCGATGCATTTCAAAGTTCACATAATTTGGATTTTTATATAATTTTATTAATTTAAGAGCACATTTGGTTCACGGATTTTATGAGATTAATTGGGATTTGCTTTTGAAATATTATGTTTGGTTTACAGATTTCAATAAGAATTTAAAATCGTAAGATTTCTTTAGTCTCACCCTTTTGTTATTTAGAAACCTAGCATCCGCTAGGATTTTAAATATCAGTTACCTTGCAATCATCAGATTAGCAACTTTTCCTTAAAAAATAATGGAACTTTTTTTTATGAAATTGTGATGAAAATGTTGTATAATATAAACCCTCTACGAAGTGTGGGTATTTTGAAATCTTCCATGAAGTGAGGGGATTTTGAAATCTGTTGTCATTGGGATTTCGAAATCCTCCCAGCCTTTAAACGATTTCAAAAATCATGCAAACCAAGAATTTCCTAAATTCCTACGAAATCCAAATCTATTGAAATTCTTTGAAGCACAACAAACTAATTATACGGGCATCTAAAGGTTTTTTTTTTTTTGTTAAGAATCGATGATGATGAAGGCCGTACAGTTGCTGAAGCAAGGAAAATGTGAGACGTTCAAGAGGTTGGTGTATCCGGGATTGCAATCGCATGTATGCGCATACGTATGGTTCTTGTTACATGTTCCTTCTCCACAGTATGTCCAGTAACATGCTAAAAAACATCACCAAAAATCAACGTTAGAATCAGCATCGGAGGAAGAAACATTAAAAGAGGGGTTTGCAAAATAAACAAATCCATCATAACTTTGAAATACTTTTATAAACCAGAAAAATCCGAGGATTAACTCTTATTATAAGCTGAAAATTCAAGAAAAGTCGATGAACTAAAGTTGAAGATATTACGATCAAAGAACGAAATATTATTAGGGATTGGTGGACTCGGAGGAGGAGACGGCATGCACGAGTAATCAAGCGAACCTACATAAAGAAAACAAAAACCCGAAAAGAGTATCGTTAATTAGACCATTTACAAAGAATTTGCCACTTGAAAATACCATTTTTAATTGTTGTATAAATAGAAATAGTGATAATGCTTACAGTTGGGAATAACACAAGGAAGGAAATCATGATTCTCTTCGTTGTCCGAACGAGTCCTGCGCCATCCAGGTTCACACTCGCAAACGAAATTAAACGGTTTGGATTGATCAATCGAGCAGTTTCCTTTTCCGCAGTTGACTTGGTCACAAAGGGTTTCTGTTGAATAATAACATTGGCATGTATAAATGTATAGATCATAATTAAGTAATTAATTAACCATGGGAATGGATTAGTAATTAAGAGGGAGAATTAGCTATAATTTACCAATGAAAGGAGAGAAAATAGGTGGTAATGCTATGTTAATGTCTCCTTTAACAAAGGAATTAGCAGAAAGGAATAGAGCAAGAAGGAATGGAATTCCAAAGGATGATGAAGCCATTGTAGTATTGGTTTTGTTTGAGGAATTAATGTTAAACCAATAAGTAATTAAAGGGACATGATATGTGAGCGTATATATATATAATAAAAATATAGAATATTCACTCCGTCACATCAAATATAAAAAAATATAACTTAATTAAATGTTTTGACTAATTAATACCCACTGCATAAAATATTTTGATAACTTTCTCGTGTTGAAACAAAGTTAATTTTAAGAAAATCATGTAATATTTTAGGGACATTATTTTTTATTACAAAAGATCTAATAAGGTTTGCATGTCATCATATTTTATAAAGGATTTTTTTTTCCATAGAAAACCCGTAATTGAGATCATTTTTGCTATTAAAGCATCCGATCATTTTTTGTGTCACAAAAAACTCATGTTGGACTAAAACTTATCAAAGTAGTGATTTTCGTCGAAAAGGTGACCAGCAAATTATTGCTCTGTTTACCACATTCTCTGATAATCCTCTTAATAATAAACGATTTCAAATAAAAAAACAAAAACAAATCAACACGTACTATAAAGACTAACAAATTGAATACAAAAGCTTAAACCAACAATCTGAAGATGAACTGTGAGGATTATAGTGAACTTGTATTATCCTTACAATATTTAGTTAGAGAAGTTAGTTTGTTATGTAGTTAGCTTCTTGTTGTAAGTCAGTTTAAGCCTATAAAAGGCTGTTGCATGGTGACATATAGATGAACAGAATTAGACTCAGATATACACAGAGAGATACAGAGGAGGGATACACGAGTGTAGAGAGATAGAATTCTGCACCACCAGCAGTGGCTGGTGGTGGCACTGCCACTAATGCAGGTGGCAACGGTTGTTCATGGTGAGATCAAGAAGTTAGGCTGATGAGAGTCTAATGTAAACAAGAGAGATTATCTTGTAAGCCATAATGTATGATCAAGAAAGCCTAAAGGAATAATGAATTGATTCCTGTAAACTCTTATCTTCTTGTGTGTGTGTGTTCTTGTTTGTTTATCACTGAGACTCTGATTTACTACAAGTGGTATCAGAGCCAGGTTGCACATTGTTGCAATTTGGTATTCTCTCTATTAGTAGTCTCTGTAATGAGTTTGGTGTGATCAATGGATAGCCCCTGGAAGTGAAGACAGAATTTCAAGAACAAAATCAAGATCGAAGAAGGAAGTTGCTCTATCCCCTGGAATTACATCACAAGTAATTCGAGTGATTCTGATTTTGGGATGAGATTGGAGATCATCAATGGCTTCTCAGTTCTGGTCCGATCAATGGTTGGTTCAATTGGCAAGTAATTCAATTCAAGATTGGAGGTCATGAACGATGGTATAATCAAGTTCGTCTTCTAGGAATAAATCAAGAAGGTCGGAAGAGTTAGTACGTCATCTGTACCTGATTGGTAATTAAAGAAGAAGATTGTTGGTACTGCATGTGAATTGTTCGCTGAAATGCCAGTGATGGTGGATCTCATTTGAAATTCAATCCAAGAACATTGGTTGACTACAGTGGATTGATCAAGACAAATCAGAATCAATTAAAGATCGATCGAGAAAGCCAAAGGAGAGTGTGAAAGGGCTGCTGGTTGATGCTCAGTGAAGGAGGCTGAAATGGTTTTGATCAGTTCTTGAAATTAACATGTTACATCTCCAATAGGGGTGAGCTCGGTACCGGACCGAACCGAATCGGTACCGATCCCGAAAATACCGAAACCGAATTATTAGATTTGAAAGAACCGAATACCGAACCGTATAATTTTATATGGTGCCGGTTCGGTCCCGAATACCGAATTTTAGCTAATTTAAAATACCGAATACCGAACCGAAAGTACCGAATACCGAATTTTAGCTAATTTAAAAACCGAATACCGAACCGAATATATTAATTCGGTACCGGTCGGTACCGGTACCGGTTCGGTACCGGTTCGGTACCGGGAAATGGTACCCGTCGCTCACCCCTAATCTCCAATATGACATTCGTGACTACCACTTTTCGATAACTTTATTTTAAAAAAATTATCGATCAAAAGATATTATAAAACCTACAATTACCAATTTTTAATAATTAAAGATTAAAGAGTAAACTAACTAACTAAATTTGAAATTTCAACTCTTAAATTTCAATAACTCAATTAAAGAGTAAATTAATTAACTAAAGATATTAGACATGAACTTTCAAGTTAACTTTCAATAAAATAGTAAACTCAACTAATGCAATTGTCCAACTAAAGACAACCAGTCTGATAATTGGAAGATGTTGGACTTTAATTTAGGCTATAAAAATCATAGAATTTTGATTATAATTTTGGTTTAAATTGTTGAGTTGTATTTTTTGTTTTATTTCTATTACTTATTAGTTATTTAGGCATTCAACTTTAATTTTATTGTTTCATTGGAGGGATAAAATTCTTAAATCAAGTTGCACACTTACGTGTTCTTTAATAATATGAGTTGCCTAATTAAATTTTTTCCGGTTACACATATAAAATTTTAAAAAAATTTACACTACGAAATGAGGTTATTAGGGAGGGGACCCGTTGCATGGGCTACCCCTCTTCTCAATGTAGGTCCGCCAGTGCTTCAAGGGTTAACGGAGTCTTCATCGAAGGTGGATGTGTCAACGTCGGAGGTATAGTGCATCTAGCCCTAAACGAGAAACTAAATCGGTTGCAGAAGGACTCGTCGGAGGCTTCAACGGTCGTCAAAAGACTCGTTAGAGATAAAGGTAACTAGCTGCAATAGACAACATCCCGGTTTTGTAATATTTAGTTGGTTGTAGGTTTTTTATGACAACAAAAATGATTGAGATTTTTAATCACAAAAATGATTCAATTTGAAGATTTTTTTTTAATTTTTTTTTTTTTTGCATAAAGGTGTTACAGGATTTTTGAAATTTTCAATAGTTAGGAGAATTTCAAGTCCCACCAATAAAGGATTTCGAAATCCTATAACGTTTTTAAGGGTTTTAAAAGCTTTGTATAATCACAAGAAATTTAACTTCTGTAAATTGTTTCAAATTCAGCAAACAAAAGGACATCGTATCATGTTGCATTTCAACTTACTACGTACTAATACAATTTATTATTTCTAGTAGTTTCAATTTTAATAGATTCCCTTTCATTCTGATCACGCATTCATCAATCGTGTGTAAGCTACCCAAGGGTATCTAAGGTAACCACTAACTAAATTGATTGTGTTTTGTTTGATTTAATGGATTTTGTTTACGGTTTAGTTTTATGTTTACCATATAATGATGTAATTTTCTTAATTCAATGGATCTTGTTTGACTCGTAAATTGATGTTGTTGGGAATATATTGGTTGGTTTTGTTTAACTTTATAGTTTTTAATGAACCGTGGATCACAACTATTAAAATGTTATAAAACCATGAATCCTGAATCGTTCGTGTCATGAGGTTCATTATAAATGACATTTTGTATTGATTGTGAATTGTTAGTGGTATCGTAAATCGTAGGTAGTGTCATGAATCGTTGTTAGTGTCGTGAAAAACAGTGGTGTTGTGAATCATTGATGAATTCAGAATCTATGACGGTGCCACACCATGAATATGAGTTTTTCTGAAACCTTAATTTGATTAAGCTTTTCAAAACCAGACATAAATGAATGTTGGTTAGTGACATTTCTATCCTTTTATTAATGCTAAGGGCATCATTTTTGTAACACCCTCGAACTAATCCACAATTTTTGTAACACCCTCGAACTAATCCACAATGCCACGTAAATAACACATCATCCGTGACATAATATGATAATCCCTACACTATTTCCAAGATACATACATGAAAACCCGATAATTTTAAAACATTAATTACACAATAACAGTCACGGAAATCCCTGAATATAATACAACCTATCCGAAGTATATATAAACAGTCCACAAAATATAACTACCTCTACAATAGGTAGCTAACTCCCCGATCACAACAAAATGTAAACCTACTTCGGTCCAGCAGGCCTACTAGCAGTCCGGTCACCTGAGATACACACAACAACACACACAGGTCAGCTAAAGCCGGTGAGAATGCAAGGGTTAATATACGATTATAAAGCTCAATAAATAAATAACTCGATAATAAAACGTTCAGCGTTCTCTACTGAACAAGTATATGAGATCCCACAAGATAGCTCAATAGGTACTCAACTCGTGTGGATAAATCCACGTACCCAAATTCCCTAGACCGCACAAAGCAGTCGTCAGGACTAAAAAGGGAATTGGGAGCGACCCAACCCCTGCCCAGCCGTACGGTTTAGTATCTCAACAGCTCAAGTGTCCCAAATCTCATATTTAAAACACAGTTCTCAATATAACACAATAATAAGTGCATGATAGTATCTCAATAAAAACTCGTAAGAAAACTCATGATATCTCATAAAAAACTCAGTAAAAGATCATGCAGGTATTAATAAAATAATCGTACAAGTATCTCAACAAAAACATGCAAACTCACCTGCTCAGCTAGCTACACTAAGTCTCGGTTCCCTGCCCTTTCCCTACCCTGTCAACGCGAGACCCTGAAAACACATTATCACAACTCGATATCACAATCTCAACCCAACAACTCTATACACAATTCTCATAACTCACGAGACCCAAAAGACCCAAACACAAGACTCACAGAACCCGAAAACCCGACCCGAAACCCTAGCCGCATCGCGGTCGCACTGACCATCGCGGTCGCGCTGACCATCTCGGTCGCGGCCGCGCTCAGGCTAACCGCCTGCGATCAACTCAAGAACATCGCGGCCCGCGATCAGAGGATCGTGGCCGCGCTCACGGACGAACAGCAGCAGGTTGCTCTGTTTTCTTAACAGCCAGGGGATTCGATCCCCAAACTCATTTCTGTTTGATTTTAACCATGATTACCAGCTCGAATTTACTCAGAAACATATCTAAACTCAATTCAATTACTTATCAACAATCAACAGCAATTAATCCATGATATTGAAGCTCAATACTCACTTGGTTATGGTAGCAAAATTGAGGAAGATGATGATGAATTCAGAGGTTGATTCACAAGTTGGAGTCCAAATCTCTCTTTTGAGGCTGCTGGAGACAATTCACACACACAAACACACTTAAAGCTCTGATTTTGGAGATGAAGAATGAAGCAAGCATCCAAGAAGGTGGCATATATATACGTTTTCAGTTTAACCCAGTTCGACACCCAATATCCGATCCCGATACCCCAAAATACAAATTTATATCCCCGGGTCCCAAATTAAATAATTAATCCAATGAAATAATTCCACGTACCTATCTCAAAATCGGGATGTTACAAGTCCTCCCTCCTTATAAAGATTCTGTCCTCAGAATCTAGCTCGAAGCAAAGAGGCGAGGATAGCGGCTACGCATCTCTGACTCTGGTTCCCACGTGGCGCTGGTACCCTTATGGTGCCTCCACTGCACCAATACTAACGCCACCTCTTTATTACGCAGCCTCTTCACCTTGCGATCTGTTACTGCCTCAGGCTGCTTGGCATACTACAGTCTATTATCAGTCTCAATCTCTGACAAAGGTACTCGCTGATCATCACGGGCCAAACACTTACGAAGATGGCTAACATGAAAGGCATTATGAACACCCGATAGCTCTGAAGGTAAATCTAGACGATAAGCCTGATCCCCGATCTTCTCAATTACCTCGAATGGCCCAATATAGCGCGGACACAACTTACCTCGTCTCCGAAATCGGATAATCCCCTTCCAGGGTGAGACTTTCAACATCACGGAGTCTCCGACCTGAAACTCCAACTCAGACATCCGGCGGTCTGCATAACTCTTCTGGCGACTCTGAGCTGTCCTAATCCGCTGCTGAATCATAGCGACCTTGTTGCTAGTCTCCTGAAGAACCTCTGGCCCGCTGATAGGACGCTCCCCGACCTCTCCCCAACATACCGGAGTCAAACACTTACGCCCATAGAGAGCCTCAAACGGAGGCATGCCGATAGATGCATGGTAGCTGTTATTATACGCAAACTCGACAAGCGGCAAATGAAGATCCCAGCTACCCCCGAAATCAAGAACACAAGCTCGCAGCATATCCTCCAAATTCTGATTAGTCCGCTCTGTCTGACCCCCTGTCTGCGGATGATAGGCTGTACTTAGCTGAACTCGGGTGCCCAACTCTCTCTGAAAGCTCTGCCAAAATCGCGACACAAATCGGCTATCTCGGTCAGACGTAATAGATCTCGGAACTCCATGTCTCGTAACAATCTCGCTAATGTAGAGGCGCGCCAACTGATCCATTGTAATAGTCCCACGAACGGCCAAGAAGTGGGCGCTCTTCATAAGCCGATCGACAATGACCCAGATCATATCATTCCCACGAACAGTCCGCGGGAGTCTCACTATGAAGTCCATGGTGATATCATACCACTTCCACTCTGGAATCTCTAACGGTTGCAATCTACCATGAGGCTTCTGATGCTCACTCTTAACCCTCAGGCACGTCATACACGCCTCCACATACTTCCCCACATCCCTCTTCATCCCTGGCCACCAATAGTGAACTCGCAGATCCTGGTACATCTTCGTGCTGCCCGGATGGATCGATAATCTAGACTTATGAGAATCGTCTAGAATCAACTGTCTCAAACCACCTACTATGGGGAACCATACTCGACGGCGGAGAGTCATCAGACCTCTGTCATCTCTACTCAATAACTCTAACTGATCAGCTAACCTCTCTCTCTGCACATTTTCACCCCTCAGCCCCTCCTCCTGAGCTAACCGCAGACCGTCAATCAAGGTCGACGTGACCTCCAATCGGGAAGCTATGGACGTAACCGTCTGCTCATGAGATCTCCTACTCAAAGCGTCTGCCACCACGTTAGCTTTCCCAGGGTGGTACTGGATGTCACAATCATAATCCTTGAGGAGCTCCATACTGCGCCTCTGTCTCATGTTCAGCTCCTTCTTGCTGAACAAATACTGTAAACTCTTATGATCGGTATATACCGTGAAACGCGTCCCATAAAGATAATGCCGCCATATCTTCAAGGCAAAGACTATGACGTCCAACTCTAAATCATGCACCGGCCGGATCAACTCATAACTCCTAAGCTGTCTCGAGGCATAAGCAATCACCTTGCCTCTCTGCATGAATACACACCCCAACCCGGTGAAGGAAGCATCACAATATACAGCAAAATCCTCAGAACCCTCTGGCAACGCTAGAATCAGAGCTCTACATAATCGACTCTTCAACTCTAAGAAGGCACTATCCTGCTCCTCGGTCCACACAAACGGCACTGACTGCCTGGTCAACATCGTCATAGGCACTGCGATCCGCAAGAAATTCTCTATAAACCGCCGATAATACCCGGCCAAACCCAAGAAGCTACGAACCTCAGATACTGATGTGGGCTGGCCCCAACTCATAATCGCCTCAATCTTAGTAGGATCCACCTTAACACCCTCGCTCATCACCACGTGCCCTAAGAACTGCACCTCTCGAAGCCAGAACTCACACTTCGAAAACTTGGCATATAGCCTCTCTTGCTGCAGAGTACTCAGGACCTCTCTCAGATGCTAGCTATGCTCCTCGCTACTCCTTGAGTAGATCTAAATATCATCAATAAACACAATCACAAAACGATCGAGCATCGGCCTGCATACCCTATTCATCAGGTCCATAAATGCTGCTGGGGCGTTTGTCAGCCCAAACGGCATGACTAAAAACTCATAATGACCATATTTGGTCCTGAACGCAGTCTTAGGCACGTCCTCATCTCTGACCCGCAACTGATGATACCCGGAACGCAAATCGATCTTCGAGAAGAAACTCGCCCCCTGAAGTTGATCAAAAAGATCATCAATCCTCAGCAAGGGATAACGGTTCTTCACCGTTACCCTATTAAGCTCTCTATAATCAATACACATACGCATCATCCCGTCCTTCTTCTTCACGAATAACACTGGGGCTCCCCACGGGGAAGAACTAGGGCGAATGAACCTACGATCTAACAGATCCTGCAGCTGCGTCATCATCTCGCGCATCTCGGTAAGAGCTAACCGATATGGAGTGCGCGCAATAGGAACGGCCCCGGGAACTAGGTCAATCCTGAACTCAACCTGCTGGTCCGGCGGCAGACCCGACAACTCATCTGGAAATACATCAGGAAAATCTCTAACCACCGGCACATCACTAACCTCCCTCTTCTCTTTCTTCGCATCTACCATATAAGCTAAATAGGTGGCACACCCCTTCGCCACATACCTCTGTGCCTGCGCCATCGACACTATACTCACCTCCCCTCTGCGCCTCTCGCCATACACCACCGCTGACTCTGACTCGAAAACAGGGATACGAATCATCTTCTTAGAACAGAAGATATCCGCCTCACGCGCTGTCAGCCAATCCATGCCAACAATGGCATCAAAACTGCTAATCTCCATAGGCATCAAGTCTATGGAAAATCGATGACCGTCTATCTCTAATACACAATCTCTATAGACACAGCTCACTAACACAATACTACCATCAACACGCTCAACAATAATAGGCACAGATAACTCAGATGAAGGCATAGAAAAATAATCACAGAAGGAGGCAGATACATACGAACGATCATATCCCGAATCAAATAAAATAAAGGCACACAATCCATTAAGGATGAACGTACCAGATACAACATCAGGCGACTCACGTGCCTCCTCCGCAGTAGCCTGGAAGACCCTGCCACGAGCCCTCGGTGCTCCTCCTCCCCGAGGTGCTGAAGACGACCCAGCTCCACTCGAACTCGATCCCGGAAATCCCGAGACATATGACCCGGCTTCCCACATCGAAAGCACAGAGACTTCTGAGAAGTACACGCAACAGTAGTGTGACCGAACTGGCCACATCTAAAACAACGGAGATGCTCCCGGGCACACGGCCCTGCATGGCGGTGATGGCACCGCTGGCAATCTCTCTCAACTGATGCTGAACTCTCAACTCGGCTCCTAGAATCCCGAGATCCCCTCCCAACACTCCCCTGGCTCAGACACTGCCTCTGACCCTGACCTTGCTGCCGCTGCCCCTGCTGCCTCTGACCTCCCCGACCCTGTCCCTGACTCTGACCAGCCCCCGACTGTCTATCATCCCGGCCCTGATCATGTCGAGCCCCTGAACTCTGTCCCTGCTGCTCAGAATACCCACCCTGATGACTCTGACCCGACGGCTCGATGCGCTACCTCTGGGGAGCCGGCTGCTCCCGCTGTCTCTCAATCTCCCGCTCTCGACGGCGGGCATACTCCATGGCTGATGCAAATGTGGGGTCACACAGCATCCCCACGAACTCTCTGATGTCCTGCCTCAATCCCTCGATAAACATATTAACCTTTCGGTCCTCTGTAGCTACCTGATACGACGCGAACTGAGCTTTGTCATTAAAAATATCGATATACTCCTGAACGGATCTGGATCCATGCTGCAGATGGATGAACTCTCGCTCTAACTCTCTCCTCGTGTCCAGCGGACAATACTGCAGCTCGAACTCTGTCCTAAACTCCTCCCAAGACATCAAATAAGCCTCGTCGACTCCCTGAGCGCTGACAACTGAGCTCCACCATCTCAATGCTCCTCCCTTCAGAAGGTAGGAGGCATAACTCACTCTATCTGCTCGATCAACATGGGCTATATGAAATACAGCCTCGACCTCTCTCAACCAATCCAGTGCCTTCGAGGCACCAACTCCACCGAAGAACTCTGAAGGGCGACCCGTCATAAAGTCCTTAAAGGACCCTCGCGACGGCTGGCTAAAAGAAGCACCAGCCCCGGAACTCTGCACTCCCTCGGGCGGAGGCACCGCACCTCGACCCCTACCCGCACCCTGAACAGGAAAGCGCTCATCTAGGATCTGGCCTATCACAGAATATAAGTCAGACCTACGCACAGGCTCATCATCCCTATGGTCATCCCCCTGAGGCCCGCTGCCCTGACGGTCCATAACAACCTGCACAATAAAATAATAACACGAATTAACTCTACAAGACTCTACACACTACTCATTTATCACCTATTACTCTACTTCGGATTACAATCCAAGGATCTAGACTCTAGGGTTTAAGCTTAAGCATCCACTAGATACTTAATCTCTTAAACCTAGGCTCTGATACCAAGCTTGTAACACCCTCGAACTAATCCACAATGCCACGTAAATAACACATCATCCGTGACATAATATGATAATCCCTACACTATTCCCAAGATACATACATGAAAACCCGATAATTTTAAAACATTAATTACACAATAACAGTCACGGAAATCCCTGAATATAATACAACCTATCCGAAGTATATATAAACAGTCCACAAAATATAACTACCTCTACAATAGGTAGCTAACTCCCCGATCACAACAAAATGTAAACCTACTTCGGTCCAGCATGCCTACTAGCAGTCCGGTGACCTGAGATACACACAACAACACACACAGGTCAGCTAAAGCTGGTGAGAATGCAAGGGTTAATGTACGATCATAAAGCTCAATAAATAAATAACTCGATAATAAAACGTTCAGCGTTCTCTACTGAACAAGTATATGAGATCCCACAAGATAGCTCAATAGGTACTCAACTCGTGTGGATAAATCCACGTACCCAAATTCCCTAGACCGCACAAAGCAGTCGTCTGGACTTAAAAGGGAATTGGGAGCGACCCAACCCCTGCCCAGCCGTACGGTTTAGTATCTCAACAGATCAAGCGTCCCAAATCTCATATTTAAAACACAGTTCTCAATATAACACAATAATACGTGCATGATAGTATCTCAATAAAAACTCGTAAGAAAACTCATGATATCTCATAAAAAACTCAGTAAAAGATCATGCAGGTATTAATAAAATAATCGTACAAGTATCTCTACAAAAACATGCAAACTCACCTACTCAGCTAGCTACACTAAGTCTCGGTTCCCTGCCCTTTCCCTACCCTGTCAACGCGAGATCCTGAAAACACAATATCACAACTCGATATCACAATCTCAACCCAACAACTCTATACACAATTCTCAATAACTCACTCGAGCCAAAAGACCCAAACACAAGACTCACAGAACCCGAAAACCCGACCCGAAACCCTAGCCGCATCGCGACCGCACTGACCATCGCGGTCGCGGTCGCGCTGACCATCTCGGTCGCGGCCGCGCTCAGGCTAACCGCCTGCGATCAACTCAAGAACATCGCGGCCCGCGATCAGAGGATCGTGGCCGCGCTCACGGACGAACAGCAGCAGGTTGCTCTGTTTTCTTAACAGCCAGGGGATTCGATCCCCAAACTCATTTCTGTTTGATTTTAACCATGATTACCAGCTCGAATTTACTAAGAAACATATCTAAACTCAATTCAATTACTTATCAACAATGAACAGCAATTAATCCATGATATTGAAGCTCAATACTCACTTGGTTATGGTAGCAAAATTGAGGAAGATGATGATGAATTCAGAGGTTGATTCACAAGTTGGAGTCCAAATCTCTCTTTTGAGGCTGCTGGAGACAATTCACGCACACAAACACACTTAAAGCTCTGATTTTGGAGATGAAGAATGAAGCAAGCATCCAAGAAGGTGGCATATATATACGTTTTCAGTTTAACCCGGTTCGACACCCAATATCCGATCCCGATACCCCAGAATACAAATTTATATCCCCGGGTCCCAAATTAAATAATTAATCCAATGAAATAATTCCACGTACCTATCTCAAAATCGGGATGTTACAATTTTTAAATGGAAATTTGTATAAAAAACCCTCAAGTTAGATTATTTTACGATTAAAACCTCAAACCATTTATCATTGAACAAAAAACCCTTTAACTAACTAAAACTTATCAAAATAAGTTTTTTTCAAAAAAAAAAAAGACTTGCAACCTGATGAACCAGTAATCTGCTTACCAACCTTACGTTTCCGACGAAACTTCTCTCCAGAGAAATCACTTGCCTATGTTTATAATTCAAATCCACATTTTTTTGTTGATTTCTTTATTCAATCTATGTTTTATTTGTTGGAATTTACTTTTTCAGCAAAATTCTAGTGGTCACTTTTTCACCAAAATTCTAGTGGTTATTGATAACTTGTCGACAATGACAAGTGACTTTCAATGGTTACAATGAAATGTTATCGGAGGGGGCTTTTGTGCAATGAGAAATAATTGTGGTTTTAATATAAAAAATTATCAACTTAAAGATTTTTTTACAAATATCCATTTTTTAAAAATAGTTATAAATATAGTTACAAATATATATAGGGGGGGGGGGGGGGGGTCCTTTTAAGAACCATAAAAAATGTGGGAACCTAAGAACTAATCTCATCCATTGATTTCATAGGATCAAGGGCTTAGAAATTAGATGACATTTTTGAAATTAAGAAGGTTTCAAGGGTTTTTTTTTGTTGGAAAAAGGGGCGGGGAAGGGGTAGAATTGGGATAACAAATTTAAAAAACCGTCTCATGAATACAACCATACGCCCACACTTCCAACTACAATCATTTTCCTCCTTGATTTCCTCGGCCTTCTCTCTTCTCCCAAAAAAAACCGTCGGAATTCAGATATCTCGCCGGAAAAGATGTCTTCGTCGTCGGCGACCGATGAAGAAACTCTAAACCAGTTGTACCATAAAGCGAAAGGTAAGTAGATATGAGATTGTTAAACCGGAGAATGATTATTTGTTCATGTTAAGTTTTCGAATATCTTCATTTGACGAAAATGCATTCTACAGGGAAGGGGGTTCGAAAGGTAGGCGAAAAGAAGAACAGAGGGTTGTGGTGCAGAGGTTTGCTGCATCTAAGCCTGTACAAGTGTCGTTATGGGACGATTTTGGTAAATGTTTTTTTAGTGATTTATTCTTCTATGATCATTCTATGGTTGATACATTGCACTAGGGGTGAGCTCGGTACCGTACCGAACCGAACCGGTACCGATCCCGAAAATACTGAAACCGAATTATTAGTTTTGGAAGAACCGAATACTGAACCGTATTATTTTATATGGTGACGGTTCGGTACCGAATACCGATTTTTAGCTAATTTAAGAACCGAATACCGAACCGAAAGTACCAAATACCGAATTTTAGCTAATTTAAAAACTGAATACCGAACCGAATATATTAATTCGGTACCGGTCGGTACCGGTACTGGTTCGGGTTCGGGAAATGGTACCCGTCGCTCACCCCTACAATGCACTCAAACAGACATTTTGTTGCTTATGGTCATTCTTTGGTGATTGTTGATTTTGTTTAGGGATTTCTCTTATTGGGTGATAGAAAATTTCTGAAATGTATATCTATAAACACTACATTTTAGGGTTTATGGCATTTTTTGATTATTATTTGGGATAAAAATGTTTTAAAGAACACGTATAATGACATATTCTACGTAGAACGGTGTTTTTGTCTTTTTTATTTGAGTGTATGTAAGGTTGATTTCAGCTTTGAAAAGTATTCTACAAAACATTGTGTGTGGATTTGGGGGTTATTTACTAATGCTTTGGGTTAGTCTTTGTAGATTAGATTTGGTCCATAGGAAATAAATGATATTCTAATAATGACTCATAATCCTTCAAGATATTCTATGTAGAATGATGTGTTTAAACCTTTGATCTTTAAAAGTTCTACGAAATTTTTTATAGAATGATGAGTTTTATAGCTTTTCGGGGATCATAATCTTAAATGTGATTTTTCTTATTATTTGAAAGTATGTTAGGTTGGTTTCAGCTTAGAAATGTATTCTACAATACATTGATAGGAAATAAAAGATATTCCACGTAAGACTCATAATCCTATAAGATATTCTATGTATAAGGGTATGATTAAACATGTGATCTATAAAAATTCTATGAAATTTTTTTATAGAATGTTAGATTCTACAAGAGCATCATATGTTCATTTTACGTAGAATGATACATATACTACTTCGATTATGATATTTGCATTTATAGATGAGTTTTATAGCTTTTCGGGGATCATAATCTTAAATGAGTTCTAACACATGTGTTGTTAATTCATATATAACAGAATCTTTTGAAGATGAAATATACAATATACAAAGAAAAAACGTAAGGAAACTAAAGGAAAGTAGACGAAGACCTACGCCACAAAAGAAGGAAGCAAATCTAATGATACATTTTCTGTATCATCAAAAAAGATGAAGAAGGGAAATCTGAAAAAGATTGGTAGCAGGCGGAAGAAAATTGGAAAATCTGATAGCTCTAAAGATTCGGATACATCCGTCTCATCTTCATATGAGGGTAAATCTTTTTAATCTGTATAAAGTCGAAGATACTATTTTTTTTCATATTCTACGAGTAATATAAGCAAAACAATTGGCTTCATGTTGTTAGTGTAGGTAAATCTATGTTGAATATCGATAAGTTATGTAGAATAATAGCAATATGAAGGATTTCGATGTGGGTGTTCAAAATTTTTTTTTCCAGAAGTAACTAAATGTTGAAATATGTATGGTAAACAGATAAACGAGCAAAATCTAAAATGAAGAAAGATCGGAAAAGGAAGAGAGTAGATAAAGGTTTTGAGATTTTTGACAGATTCTTGGATGCCATTGTCGAGAAACTTGCTTCTAAAAGCAAACAACAGCATTTGAGAGGAAAAAAAATCCAAGGGTGAGAAAATCCAAAGAGAAAAACGACGAAGATTGACTCGAGATAACGTGAAAAGAGAAATCAAAGAGGAGATAGCAGTCAAGGATGAGGATGTTGAGGAGCAAGTAGGTGTGAGGTGCTGAAATCGCGTTTCTCTCCCGGAACCTTAATGAAGGCGGCATCAACGATCACAGAAAGGCAAAAAACAATTGTTAAAGACCTGGGCTTGGGGAGTCTTTTAGATATGAAAGTTTCAGGAATTCCATCGAAACTTGGTTACTACGTGATCGATAATTTTAATCCTGAAAGCTGTAGCATTATGATGGATCAAGGGGAGCTTGTAATCATGAAAGAGAGGATCCACAACGTGTTTGGAGTACCCAAGGAAGGGATTGATATATGCAGGGTAGCAGTGTCTAATAAGAGGGACGAAGTGACCATCATGTGGAGGGACTAGTTTAAAAGTTCCGAAATAAGACCGTTTGATGTTTTAGAGGCTATTTCAGACAAAAACATTTCTGATAGGATGTTTACATTAAATTACATTGTTTTAGTTTCCACGATTTTGGCTGAAGGCACCTGGATGAGCTTGGTTAATCAGATACTTTTGCCATTGATGAGGCCGGGAGAAGAGTTTCAAAAGTTAGATTGGTGTGGATACATATTTGATGTCTTGAAGCAGTGCAAGCTATATTGGCCGAAGGTAGCAAGCGGTTTTTGCCATTGCGGCTCGTTGGTTTTATTGACTGTAAGTACCGAATAGTGGTTTTTGAACCACTACTTATTGCTTGATATAGACTTGGACATATTCATATACTGAAAACATTCCATGAGTAAATGGAAAATTCTATATATCATCTACATAGAATTAAAAACATTCTGTAATTCGAGAGTTCATTTTTAATAGAATGAAAAATTTTATGTATGATGAAAAATTCTATTGATCATCTAGGCTGGAATAAAAACATTCTATAATCATGAGATCAATTTTAACAACATGTATCCCTTCTATGTGTAATGAGAAATTCTGAATATAAAATTTCATAGAATTAAAGTTTTTCTATAATTCATGAGTTCAATTTTAATAGAATACAAAACTTTCTATGTGTAATGGGGAATTCTATAGATAAAAATTCATAGAATTAAAACTTTTCTATAATGTATGGATTCAATTTTAATAGAATGAAAAAACATTCTATGTGTAATAGAAACATTCTATATGAGTACTCTATTGTTATATTCTATTTTGATCCCGTTATTAACATAAAAATTTATGCTTATTCAGCTATTATATGTTGATTATGTTCATTGCCATCACAACAATGTAGCAAGGAGTAGGCCGTTGATTCAAACCTGGGACTATACAACCCTAAGAAGATGAGAGGGGGATGAGTTGAAGAGTGGAGGATTTGGGATTGGAGAGATTCTTGATGATGTTGAACAAGTAGACGATGACGATGATAATGCTGAAAAACATGAAGATGATGAAGAATCTGATGAATCTGGGGATGTTTCGAGAGAGATGCAGAAAATTGAAAACAAATACAACGAGGCTCTAGAGTGCAAGGAAGTTGTGACATCAATGGTTAGGGAGGCTTTGGATAAGTTTCCGGACAATGCTGATTTGAGGCATCTGGAATCTAAAGTGATGAGATTGTTTGGGGGGGATAAAGAAGTTCATGGAGGGACCACAGTAACCGAGACCTGTGAAGACCACCCCTCACGGAGCAGTTGTCACGAGTCTAGGTCCCACATCATGCAATACGATATCAACCATAACTAAGATAGAGTAATGTAAGTTACGGAATTTCATATTACAAGTACAAACATTTGTTGGGTTTCCTAGTTCCAACAACATTAGGATAAGTTTAATACAGAATTTAGTACAAGTTACAGTTTTCAAATTAAACTTATAAAGGGTACCATCTAATCTAATTCATATCCTCATACAATCAAATAAATCTACCCATACCACCACAAATTTCATCTGCCAATCAATACCGAAATGCTTTGTTGAGTAGTAGTCTATGAAAACTTCGACTTGATTCTTGTAAGACCTAAGAACTAGGTCCGGCAGGTGATTTTCCTTTGTCTTTTCCTGTAAAAATGTCAAACAACAACTGTAAGCAAAGCTTAGTGAGAATATATATTTTCAGATTACATGCATTATCAAGCGGATCATGGGTCTAGCGTGATATATCTTGACTGCCGCTACAGCCCTCATGATTGAGACATAGTAGTCATAGAGTCGGATGATGTTCAAGCCACGCTCACACTTAAATTGTGGAGATCAGCCACATACTGGGCTAGCTACCAGTAAATCAACATGGCGGAACATCGGAGTATCATACCAAGTTCAATAGAACTGGTGAAATAACATGGGCTAGAACAATAGACCGTCAAGGCTAATCATCTTAAGCTGAATCGATATGTCAAAGGTGCGAGCAATAGTGAAGCATAAATAATCAAGGTCATGATAGTAATAAATCTCATAGCGATATCTAAAATGAACTGTAAATGCAATGTCATGTGAAATGATAATCAAATAGCTATCATGATACACTGGGCATCACCGAACCATGGTGAGCACAGGTCTCAATTCAGCTGATCATATATGAATGTCAATATAATCTATCATCAACAATAAGTCTCAACCGGAAATCTAGCATGTAAAGCTGAATATCGGTCTTTATCAAGCAGATATAAAAACCACCACCTGAGTTATCCCAGGATTTTATCTTTGAATCTTTGTCAATCTGTTCTTTGTCAATTCTTTTTTATTCTGTGACCCGCTGTCAATCTCTTTTAGCCTTTGTTCAGATTAATCTGAACCTGTTCAATATCATATCATAGCAAGAACATTTTAGATCTTTATCTTTATCTAATCTGATTCTGATAACTGATAACTCAACAATCATTTCGTTTATTTCTTTGAATTCTCAAAAGATATATATATATATATATATATATATATATATATATATATATATATATATATATATATATATATATATATATCTTGTTGCTTTATTCATAATCTTTCATCATAAATTCATGGGTATTTTATGTTTATCATTTATTATTTTAAAATATCAAAATATGATTTTCGGATTCGGGCCATCCGGATTGGGTGATCCGGATTCGGGCCTTTCCGAAATGGGTCCACCGGATTTGGACTAACCCGGATCAAACACCCGGATTCGGACCGATGTACTTAACCCAAATTTGACCATCCGAATTAGGACATATTCAAAATCATAGAATCTGAAATTAACATACCATCCGAAATGTATAAGAACCGAATTTGAGGTTTCCGAATTGAACCATCTGAAACAGGTACCATCCGAATTCGGATCCTTACACTTATAATTTCCTAGAAATGTTCTTGATGTTCATACTTTTATACTTACGGATTTTTCATAAAAATTCTCAAAAACCCATTTTATTAAATGCAACTTAATATAATGTTACATTGTCATCATTGGGTTGATTTTATACTATTTTCCCTATCAATAACATCATAAATTGAGTAAGATTCTCAAAAAATGTATACTTTTTGTCAAGAACATAATTTCATCAAAAATTACGATTTTTAATAATTTTGGACAATCTAACAATTAATTTTCATTTCTATTACTTCAAACTACTTAAATTCATCATTATCTATCAAAATTTTATACATGCAATACATAATTTACATGTTCTTAATTCTTTGGTTTCGGTTTTGATAAAAACCGAACCCAACCTCAAAAAATCTTGAATTATAAATCAAGAATTACCTCAAATCATGTTGATTGAAGATGTTTATAACTCCTTGACTTCAATTCTTCACTTTAATGCAATTTAATGGATTATTGAGGGTTCTTTGATGTTGGTCGTATGATGTAGAGAGAGAGAGAGAGAGTAGAGAGAGAATAAATTTGTGTTAATGATCTTAAATGATCATTTTCTTGTTTATATATATATATATATATATATATATATATATATATATATATATATATATATATATATTCATTTTATCTATAATTGTAATTTAACCCCCTAAACTTTTGTATTTTATATCTCTTTTAAATTTAATCATCTTAAATATAATTTAATCAAATAATTTCATACATAATTATATTACAAAACAGATAATGTAATAAAATTACATTATTAAATCAAAAATACTGAAATTAAGTTCGATTGAAAGTTAGGTTGTTACAAGACCCAATTCTGGAATTCACCGGGGGACATAGCCGAAGTTGACAAAAGCATGGATCAACTGACAAAAAGAAGGTCAAACATTCTGGTGGGGCAGATGACACCCCCAAGATTCAGTCTGGGGCTAACACAAGATGAGAAAAAGAGAACAGAAGGAGTTATAGAAGGAGACAGTTTGAAAAGGGGGGAGGATGTTATGCCCGAAAAAGAAGATAGTGTTAAAGATACGGAGGCTGGTGTTGATAACAAAGAAGAAGGGGCTGAGGAGATCATGGCCGGGGATGTGCCCTAAGTTGAAATTGCCAAGGCTGACAAGGGAAAGGAAGTTATGAAAGTTATTGATGATGAAAGAACACCAACAGATGTTCGAGTTCGATTGCCATCGTCGTTTTTAAGATCACCGTATGTCTCACGTATGGTGAACAACCTTACAAAGCTGGACGACGTCGAGATGTTCAAGACTGAAAGTTTGGGCTTATTTCTATGATCAGTAAAAACCTTATATCGTTCTCAAACTGTATTTTATGTCAGCGAAAGCATGTTCAAGACTGAAAGTTTGGGTTTTAGTACCCGTGTGCAGTTTGAAAGCCTAGCTCATGATGCGTGGGTCTATTACAGGGTTATAGACCTATGGGCAATTGTATTGAACGGAGAAGAACCAAAATCCATTCACCGGAAGACAGACCCCTACCGCTTGTTCGTGAATGTTGATGCATTGGTAAGTTTTTCCTATTTCTGACTTGAAGGAAAAAACCAACGTATATTGTATATGTAGAATATTTTTATTCTATACAACGTATATTGAATAGATTGTTTCTTATATTAATCTATTCTACATAGATTGTTTGAACAATCTACTCATGATGTTTTCGTAGAATGTGTCATTCTCTGTAGAATGTTTATGATCTACGAAGATTGCTTATTTTTAGGATATATCAAACTCCATAGAATAGTTTCCCGAATCTGTGATCTCAGATATATAATATAGCTTAGGAAATATGAAACATCAAAATATAATATAAACTCTTATAAAATAATACATATTAAATAATCCAGAATCTATATATGGTTATAGATACCTATCCATTCAATAGAGAATAACAAATCTATGAAGATTTGAATCCATTCTACAAAACTCTACGTAGAATGAAAAATATTCTACGTAGAATTCAGTATATTCTACATAGATTGTTAACCACACTTTAGTTTAGTGTTTCAGAATGTGTATGCTTATCTGTATATTGTTTCTTAATGATCTCAGAACGACGCCATGATTAAAAATCATGAGTTTGATATGAAGCTACAGAACATATTCAACGCAACCATGAACTCGATGTGCAAAGTTCCAAGGTTGCCAAAAGTAGAAATGTTCAAAGTAGATATAGTATGAACGCTTTTGGGTGTTAATAACAGATTATGAACAACATTCTGGTAATTATTCTGATCATTTTGTTAACTGCAGGTGTTTTTTCCGATCATCCTCTCTCAACACTTCTATTTAATAGTGTTTAACTTGAAAAAGCCGAGCATTGATGTGATCGACAACAGCGACATGGAAGTGGATTTTTCAGCAAATATTCGATCATACCTAAACGTCTGGTACTATATAGTTTCCTAAACAACAACAAAAAATTGTGAATGTATCATAACATATTGTAATTTTCTTCTGTCTAATTCCCTTCAAATATGATTTCATTCTAATCTTTTTACGTGAGCATAATATCCATTCTTGAAATGTATCATAACATATTATGATTTTGCTCTGTCGCGACAGCATACATACTTCTCACACTATCTAGCATTGATAGAGCATCCTAAGGCAGATGCGATTGAGAGGTGCACACCGAAACGTTTAAAAGTGAAGTGGGCAACAAAGGAGAACAATGTTGACTATGGGGTGTTCTTGATGAGACATATGGAGACGTACAAGGGGCAAAGGGGTTGGGACTGTGGGCTGGAACTGAGGGGAAGAAACAAAAATCAATTCTGAGAAAGCTCAGGGTGAAGTACCTGACGAAGATAATTCTCTCGGATGTGAACCAGCTAAAGAAGGAGTTTCTATTGAAGTGTGAAGAATTCTGGAAGATTGGAGAAGAGAACATGAAGGAGTTGGTTGAAGAAGCAAATATGGGGGCAGAAGCCCGTCTACCTTTGCTTGATTAAAACAATTTATGCATTCTCAATTTGTGCAAGGTTTATGGTTGGAAAACAGAAAACATTGTCCTTTAAAATTTTATTTTGAGCTACAGATTCTGATGCTTGTGAAGAAAACGGGGGGGGGGGGGGGGGGGGAATGTGTTTCAATTATTCCATATAATGATATCCATATATGAAAAATCCAAATTAACAATATGAGAGAAATCTACAACTATATGTAGATATTTTTGAACCAATGATTATTGCTTGATATAGAATTGGACATATTCTATGTTGAAAACTTAATACTTAGTGTAGAATTGATATTCATATATTGATAACATTCTATGAGTAAATGGAAAATTCTATATATCATCTACATAGAATTAAAAACATTCTGTAATTCGAGAGTTCACTTTAATAGAATGAAAAATTCTATGTATGATGTAGACTAAAAGGAATTCCATGGAGAATTAACAATATTATATGTTGAGTAAAACAAATTATTATGTATATTAAAAATTATTCTATGGGGTATGAACAAAAAATTATGTAGATTAAAATGTATTCTATGGAGAATTAACAATATTATATGTAAATTAGAACTTATTCTACGGAGTATGATCTGCAAGTCTCTAAGTATAAAAAGTTTAAACTCTATTCTATGGATATTAAGTATATTTCAAATATATTCTATGGAATATACAAAAATATTTTATAGATAAAACCCAACATACAAAAACATTCTTCGGAGATTGTTCAAACATTCTATGTAGAATATAATAATCTGTTTTAGCAATGAAATAAAATGTTTTCCCCTTCAATACAAAAATTGTTACTGACAAAATTTAGCAATGAAGATCTTGAAAAACTACGTAAACTTAGCCGCTCATTTCCCTTTGAGTGGGCGGTTACGAGAATCATGATTTGTTTGACTGTTACAAGACCTGCATAAACGAGTGCGTTTGTGGCCCTCGACTACCTTTGTCTCCCTTAGCCCGATCAACCTTTTGTTTGTTTCGCATCCTTTGTTGCGAATCCTAGTTGGAACATGAATACTTAATGTTTCTGGTGGTTTTGATCCCAGAAGCCTCTCAAATGTTTCGTCCTTGTTATAGCTAGCCATACACTTCCCATCAATGTCAACCTCCCCCACGTCTGTCTTGAACATTTCAAAAAGCAAACTAATCTTTTTTGGAGAATCGTGTAGACATAAAACAACGTTCCTGACGTAACACATGAACTCATATGCTTCCTTTCTTATATTAATGGTTTCAGCAATATCTTTGCGCATATGATTGAAGTACGTCACCTCTTTGGACCAACAGGGCATGATGTGATTATGGGGGATCTTTTCGACGTCGTTTACATTTAGAACACAAAAAATGTGTCTGCAAAGCAACCCCATCTGAACGAACATCCGGCACGATCAATAGTGCCCATGATGGAGTCTTGTACAACCTGTATTAAATACATACTAATCAACCGATGACGTAAAAAATGTATAACGTTTCAATTGATATGGATAGCGGTATTCTATGTGAAATTCTACATAGAATATGTGTTTTTTCTAAGCAGAATATCAGTATTCTATGTAGAATATGAGACCATTCTATTTAGAACAACACACTGACCTGACATCGAAATCTTATTCTACAAAGAATTTATGTAGAATTTGAATAACATAGATATATATTGGTTGCAATATATGAAAAAAGACTAAAAATAAAGTTTTTTAGGGAAATAAACCTTGAAATCCTTTTTTTGATGATTTGCAGCAACTTTATCCTTTATTTTGATCACCTCCATTGATTCATCGTATGATGCTGCTATCTGGGCACATGCTGTTAACCCCGAAGATATTTCATCCTGGACGTACTTGAAAATCGAATGAGAGTATACGTCATGGGCGTGTCTCTCAATCGCAAGATGTGTCTTCATTGTTTCACTCCTTGTGTCATCTTCTACATCCAACTCAAATTGAGCATTTCTCTGTTTTTCCATGGCGCCTTCAAATCGCATCATGAACTCAACTAAAGTAGATTGGTAGTTTTTGCAAACTTTAAAGAAAGAATTCTCACTTTCAGAAAGAGATGTTGTTCTCATTAACCCGTTCATCGGAACATAATTGAAATACACTGAAATGCATAACTCACGGTCCTTGTGAATGTCATTAAACCATCTGTTGCCTGATAAATCGTAGTCTTCTATGAATAAATTCCACTTCCTTTCAAACTCATCAACTTCCATGCTGCGAGACCACACTAGATCGTTAGACCTCACACGGAAATCATTGTCGTTGAAGAGATCGTAGCACACCTGCATCCATTCAAGAAATTGAGGATTAATGACATAAGAAAAAAACATACCCAATATTACTCTAGTATACAGAATATAATGCAATTGCAAAAACCTTATGGGGCAACTTTTGAGTTATATGCCACATGAACAGACGGTGTTTGGCGATGCTGAAAACATTTGCTACTGCTTGCTTTACTGAAGCATCCTGGTCAGTAACAATGAGGTTTGGTTCTTGCCCCATATTACGAACGAATGCATCAAACAACCAACCATATGACTCAATTGATTCACTTGCTATTAAACCGACTCCAAATGTCACACATTTCTTGTGATTATCAATTCCAGTGAATGACACAAACACCATCATGTATCTAATGAGAAGAGACAACACATCAAATAACTAAAATAGATAAAAACAAAGAACGATGTAGAAAAGGCTACTCTACGTAGAATAATGGAATTCTATGTATAATATGAGATCATTCTATTTAAAATAACGTATTCTATGGGGAATATATGAAAATTCACCGTAGAATAACGATATTCTATGTAGAATGTGAGATCATTCTATTTAGAAAAGAACACTTACTTGTTTGTAGAATATGTGGCTTCAGCAGATACAACATCCCCAAAAGCTTTGTAGTTCAGTTTCATGGTTTCGTCAGCCCAAAACAAACGTACTAACTCGCCCTCGCTGTTGCATTTATACTCATTGGAAAAGTTTGGAACATCGTTTGTTTTGCTTATCAAGGGGTCAACCACCATTTGAGCGTCGCTATCACCAATGAACCGATTCAGATCTCTTTTAAATTTTTTTGATGCGTTTCTACTAAATTTTAAGTTCTTATAACCACCGGCAATGTCGGACAAGTATCTACGAGCAACAACAGGATCAACATTTGCCCTAAACATGTCGTGTAACAAAGACTTATTAGCAAAGTCAAGCTGTCTGCGCTTCTTAAGCATGTGTTTCTTGTTATCTGATAACAACCAATGACTGTGCCTCTCGACAAAATCATATACCAGGTACTTTTTTGAAGCCACAAATAACAACTTTATCTTCACACAGGTGCCACATTCTGCTCGACCGCTTTTCCGTCGACGGAGTTTGTTCTCAGGCGCAGGATTGCCTTATTTGAATATATATTTGATTGTAACAGCCTCATCGCTGTTCTTTTTTATTGTTCCTTTCCTAGTGTCAAAACCAGATAAATGAGCATACTTTTCATACATTCCAATAGCATCGTCCAGCGACGAATACACGTTGTATTTTGTGGTTTTAAATGAGACGGAACGTTGTGAATCCAATATCTCCCTCCACCGGGAGTTGTCTCCTCAGAACCCTCATCGTTTAGCAAGGTCTTTAGTGTTTCATCTCTACCCGAATCTGTGATTTCAAATATATAACATAGCTTAGGAAATATGAAACATCAAAAGATAATATAAACTCTAATAAAAGAATACATATTAAATAATCCAGAATCTATATATGCTTATAGAATATCTATCCAGACAACAAAGAATAACAAATCTATATAGATTTGAAGGCATTCTATAAAACTCTACGAAGAATAACGTGGAATAAATAGTATTCTATATAGAATGAATTATATTCTACGTAGAATGCATAATATATTCTACATAGAAGGCCATATATTCTACATAGAATACATAATACTTTATGTAGATGCGTACAATCTATATTAAAACTATGCGGATTGCATACAATCAAATACAAGAAAAGCTTCAGACAATTATCTAAAACTAATATTGATATTAAAACTACAATAAGAAACTTAGAATAATCATAGAATAACGAACGAAATAATACACTAACAGAAAAACTACAATTTAAAACTTATTAAGAATAAACATTAGATAAAACAACGATTACTCTAATAAAAAATAAACATGACCTGGATTAGCAAAAAAACGATCGTCGACCTCCTCATCGGCTGCAAAACCATTTGGAAAAACATTACATGGGGTCTGTTGAAATGTATCGGTCGACTCCATGGCTTTAGGTGAAATAAAAAAAAACAGAAGGGTTTTCCGGTGACAAAAAGGAACTGAGCTTCTTCTTGCCGGAAAAAATGGAAGAATAAGAAAAAATTAATGACAAACTCATTGATGATTGCATAGTTAATGATATGACAAAAAGATGGAAACTTACTTTTTTGAAGAGTCGCATGAAAGGAGGAAATAGAATGACTGTTTTGCCCTTAGTGGAGACTGTTATACTTGAAAATATTTACAACTATGCCATTGATTATCCACCCTTGATCCTATTTATCCAAGGGCTGAGATTAGTTCTTAGGTACCCACATTATTTAAGGTTCTTAAAAGAACCCAATCCAATATATATATAGATATATATACACACACACACACATTTACCAAATGGGCTACGTCTGATATTTTTTTAATTTTAATTTTTCATAACAAACCCTTATCTTAGCGTTATCTTTTAATTAACCCTTTTATTTTAATAAAATTTGTTTACTCCTATTTTAACATTTCTTATTACAATATTTTATTACACACTTACAGTTATGATTTTATTTATAAATATATTTGTAGTTATGTTTAATTGTATGAAAAAGACTTTATTATTCAAATGGATGGAGTAAGCGAATGACTGTTTTTCTTTTTTTATTTTAAATTTAATTTTTTCATAACACACCATTATCTTAGCGTTATCTTTTATTTACCACTTTTATTTTACTCCTATTTTAACATTTATTATTACAATATTTTACTACACACTTAAATTTATGATTTTAATTATACTTATGTTTGAAGTTATGTTTAATTATATGAAAAAGACTTTATTATTCAAATGAATGGAGTAAGCCAATGACATTTTTTTTTTGTTTTTTTTATTTTAAATTTAAATTTTTCATAACACGCCATTATATTAGCGTTATCTTTTATTTAGCCATTTTGTTTTAATAATATATAGTTTAGTCCTATTTTAACATTTTCTTGCACACTTAATATAATGATTTTAATTATACTTATGTTTGGAGTTCTCTTTTGAAACTATAATGTTATGTTTAATGGTATGAAAAACACTTTATAATTCAAATGCACCATACAAAATTCTAGTGAAATTGCTTTATAATTAAAATGTAACTATTTAATGTTTAGATTTTTTTATTAAATATGATAATGTATAACATTGAATACTACTATTATTATACCGTTGACAAACCCTAATCAATGTATTAGAGACATTACTGTTAAATTTATTTGATTTGATCGTAAAACCAACAAATTAAATTGACGATTAAACCTAATCAATGTCAAAATTTCATATTATGGGTATGAATATTTACTTAATTAAATCTGGTTCCGATCCAATTTAATAAAACACTGTTTGTAATTTTAACATTGCAAAATCTAGAAACCAATGATAACAATCAACTAACAGTATCATTTGTCTTGCTTCAGTTGTGTTTCGTTATTTGAATCACTTGAAAAGTAATTTTGTTCATTTGTTTTTATATTTATTTTTGTAATTAATATTTTTGACCCCGCAGCATCGCGCGACTGTTAATAACTTGTTATATATACATATATATGGGGATTCAACGGAAAACCAACATGCATCAAAAAACCTTGGAAAACCTTCATGCACCACCACAAATGCATCACAATTCCTGCATTATGCATCAAATTTCCCGCGTGATGCATCAAATTCTCGCGTAATGCATCGACTTTCTGCGTGATGTATCACCTGATCCAATGGCAATAAAGTGGTTCCCGGGTTTTCTAGGTTTTAAATTGACCCCACCCCTATATATATATGTGTGTGTGTGTGTGTGTGTCTATATATATATATATATATATATATATATATATATATATGAGATCATTGCAGATTCTAAATTTAGTGTAGAACTGTAGAACCAATATTGTCCATAAGTTAGATTAATCTGGTGGTCTTGGTTAAAAGAATTAATGTTTGAAATTAGTGAAAAAAAGATTGGTGTTAGTGATATTTTAATATAGTCAAGGGTAAAAAAGGAAAAGATTGGAAATAGCAAAAAGATTGACATTAGCAATATAAATATCCTTTTTCTTTAAACTAAAATAACATTAATATGATTTTTTTTTAAATCAAAAAAATTATACCATAAAATGAGAATTTTATACTCTTTAAAACGAGCCTGGTCATGATATACTTTTTTCTAAAAAATTTTACGTGTTTATTTTTCGTAAATTTTTTTTACCCAGACTGTGATGCAATATAACATGGCGAGATAATTCAATGTCGAAGTAACAGTTTATATCGTATATTCAACGACAAAATAATATTATATAACATATATGCAACACTGCATATATACATTCGATATTAAAAGAGCCAATATAAAGATTAAAATTAGTAGTCAAACTTGATGAACCACCCTTAATTCAACGAGACCGGTCATGATATATTTTTTTTTGAAAAACTATGACGTGTTTATTTTTCGTATAAAAGGAATTTCCCAGACGACCATTCAACATATAATATCGAGATCATTCAATGTCAAATTACAGTCTATATCACATATCCAACATCGAAGTAATATTATATATTGTATATGCAACATTGCATATACATTCAATATTAAAAGTGTAACACCCTCTTTTCTCACTCAAATGGCACGTCAATATATAATCATAAGTGGCAGAATCGCATATATCTCAAGTACACATGTCAGGGGATTACTGAAATCACTATTAGTTAAAAACTTTGATACAGAAGTCTTTACAACATGTCGCATGTCGGATACAGATACGCATACACATCTGAAAGCTAGCTATCATACACATACTAATCAAATACAACAAGTTCTCAAAGGCGGACACCAACATGCAACAGTTATACACACGCACTGCTCTAATCCGACCCGGCTCCTACTTTGGCGGCTGCTGTGACTGAGACCCCACTGTTTGACTGCCTGAGACACATTAGACTCGAAAACGTAAGCTGGGAAGCTCGTGAGTACGCGAGAGTTAGACTCTGCAACATAACACATAGCATGCACAACACAGCTCAACACATATAAGACAGGGCTCAATGCTCAACACATATCTCTGCTCAGAGGGAGACGACGTTCCCCAGCTAACAGGCCGCACACAACAGCGATTAGCTACACAATAGGCACAGGAGCGACAGGGCAATAACAATGCTGTATGTATACAGTCTCAAACTTCGTGACTGGTTAGGGACAGTCAGCCTGCGCGACCACATATCGCGGATACCTGCAACTCAAACACGAATAACACGTATAGGGTAGATGGAATCATACCTGCGTTGTATCTCTGTCTCATACACATATATCAAAACATACACGACATAACTCATAAAACAATCGCGCTTTTAAAAAGAACTCGAGTACTCACCGATTACCCAAAGTCAACAGAAACCCGAAACTCTATCGCGGATCGGCACGCGGTCGACTCGAACCTGTAACACAACGGGTCTCAAAATATCAACACAAGTCCAACGGATAGACCACAAAACCCGAACACAATTATGATAAGCAACTCGACTCACGACAAGACCCCAAATGATTAATCATAATTCCGGCAGACGGACATATCCATATCACAATACCCCAAAGTCAACCCGGACTCGACAAGCTCACGGAACTTGAAACCCAACCAAGACCCGACTCGAAATCCCAACGGAATCCCAAAACCCAAATAAAACTCAACTCGACACAATCCCGAAGGAATTCGACACAATTCAACCCAAAACTCCCTTATAAGGCTCAAACCGGAGTTCCCCCCGCAGGTCCCTTCTCGCGCCGCGACCATGCGGTGGTCTGCACCCCTGACCTGCGATTTCCATGGCTGAACCAGGGGGAACTCAAACCCCGAAATCGATTTCAGCAACCAAAAGACACACAAAACTCATATATAACAACCCATATAACTTTTTGGTTCAACACCCACAATCCAATCATATATGCATACAGATTTTAACCTCAAAATCCATAGCTTCTTACCTTTAATACCTTCAAAACACATAAGGAGAAGGAAGATGATGAACTCAACACCCCAAATCTGATTCCTGGGTACAACGTTGCTGCTCCAAGGTTTTCTCACGTACACACACTTCACACACCTTCTATTTTTGGGTTTGCAAAAAGAGGGAAAGGATAAGAACGCATATATACACCCTTTCCTTATCAAGTCAGTCCCGAACCCAGTTAATCCGAACCCGATACCACTTTTTCATTGTTAATATCATTTTGACCCAATTAAATCCACGATCTCATAAATAATAATAAGCCACAAATTATTAATCCGGAGACACGTATCACTCGGTCTCGACACGTTTAATCCACGAAATAGGACTCAATTGGACCAACGCAATAATATTAAAATAAAGAGCCAATAAATTAAATCCACGTACCAGGCTCAATTCGGGATGTTACAAATCCTCCCCTCTTAATAAGATTCCGTCCCGGAATCTAGCTTGAACTCGGACACAGCTGCGGATACCGGCTTCTCATGTCGGTTTCGGGCTCCCAGGTGGCGCTAGTAATCTTATGATGTCTCACTTAACGAGTACTAACGCGATCTCTTTATTCCTCAGGTTCTTCACCTTGCGGTCAGTAATAGCCCCAGGCTGCTCGACATATCGCAAATGATCATCCACGGTGATCTCGGATAACGGCACATACTGATCGTCTTTGGCCAGACACTCCCTCAAATGACTCACGTGCAAAGTGTCGTGGACACCGGACAACTCTGGAGGCAATCTCAATCTGTATGCCTGATCTCGGACTCTGGCTATGATCTCAAACGGACCGATGCATCGCGGACTCAGCTTACCTCTGTGTCTGAATTTGATAACTCCCTTCCACAGTGATACTTTCAATATAACACGGTCTCCAACATTGAACTCGAGCTCAGTCAGACGATAATCGACATAACTCTTCTGCCGGCTCTGCGCTACTTTCATATGCTCACGAATGACCGCCACCTTGTCGCTCGTCTCCTGCAACAACTCGGGCCCGCTGATGGGTCGCTCGCCGACCTCGCCCCAACACACAGGGGTCAGGCACTTACACCCGTAAAGTGCCTCGAATGGAGCCATCTTGATGGAGGTATGGTAGCTGTTGTTGTACGCAAACTCAACGAACGACAGGTGAACGTCCCAACTACCACTGAAATCGATCGCGCACGCTCGGAGCATATCCTCGAGAGTCTGATTCGTCCGCTCTGTCTGCCTGTCTGTCTGAGGTCTGTATGCTGTGTCCAACTGAACTCTCATCCCCAACTCACGCTGAAAGCTCCGCCAGAATCTCGAAGTAAACCACGTATCTCTATCAGTCGTGATCGACATCGGAACGCCGTGCCTCGAAACCACCTCATTAATATACAATTGAGCTAACTGATTCATAGTAATGGTGCCCCGAACCATTAGAAAATGCGCACTCTTCGTCAACTGATCCACAATTACCCAGATCATATCATTGCCTCGAACTGTACGTGGAAGTCTAACGATATAATCCATCGTGATATGATACCACTTCCACTCGGGGATCTCCAGGGGCTACAAATGCTCATGAGGCTTCTGATGCTCGGCCTTAACGCATAGACAAGTTATACACTCCTCGACATATCGACCCACATCTCTCTTCATCCCAGGCCACCAGTAAAATTCACGCAGATCTCGATACATCGTGGTGCTCCTGGGGTGGATAGACAATCTCGATCGGTGCGACTCGTCTAATATCAACTGTCGTAGATTCCCAACCCTCGGAACCCAGACTCGGTCTTGAAATACATACAACCCTCTGCTATCTCTGCTCAGCACATCAAGCTGTCTAGTAAGCTGCTCTCTCTTCACATTCTATGCCCGCCGACTCTCTAACTGAGCCAGTTTCAAACTCTCAACAAGGGTCGAGGTGACCTCGAGCCTCGCTGCTCGGGAAACCACTGTCTGGCCGCACGCCTTGCGGCTCAGCGCATCCACCACCACATTAGCTCTGCCCGGATGATAATGAATCTCATAGTCATAATCCTTCAGTAGCTCTAAACTGCGCCGCTATCTCATATTCAGCTCTTTCTGACTAAACATATAATGAAGACTCTTATGATCGGTATACACCACAAATCGAGACCCGTACAGATAATGACGCCATATCTTCAACACAAACACTATCGCATCTAGCTCGAGATCGTGCACGGTATGGTTCTCCTCGTAAGTCTTCAACTGTCGCGACGCATGTGCTATCACCTTGCCTCTCTGCATCAGGACACAACCCAAACCAGTACCCGATGCATCACAATAAACCACAAAATCCTTTGTACCTTCGGGCAATGCTAACACTGGAGCCTGACATAACCGGGACTTCAGCTCTCTGAAAGCCAACTCTTGCTCGTCGGACCACACAAATGGAACGGACTGCCGTGTCAATCTCGTCAACGGCATGGCAATCCTCGAAAAGTCCTGAATGAAGCGGCGATAGTACCCGGCTAATCCCAAAAAGCTACAAATCTCAGGCACGGTCTTCGGCGGCTCCCAACTCATCATCAAATCCATGAAAGCCGCGGGTGCGTTAGTCAATCCAAAGGGCATAACGAGGAACTCATAGTGGCCGTATCTTGTCAGAATCGCAGTCTTCGGAACATCCTCGTCTCTGACTCGCAACTGGTGATAACCAGATCTCAAATCTATCTTCGAAAAGAAGCTCGAACCCTACAATTGGTCAAACAGATCGTCGATGCGTGGAAGCGGATATCGGTTCTTCACCGTCACTTTGTTCAGCTATCTGTAATCGATACACATCCACATAGTACCGTCCTTCTTCTTCACAAACAAGACAGGTGCTCCCTACGTGGACAAACTCAGACGGATGAATCCATGATCCAATAGCTCCTGAAGCTGCGACATCATCTCTCGCAACTCGGTAGGTGCCAGCCTATAAGGCGTCTTCACAATAGGCACCGCTCCAGGGATAAGGTCTATACGGAACTCGACCTGATGATCTGGCGGTAACCCAGGCAACTCCTCGTGGAATACCTCAGGGAACTCTCTGATCACTCGTATGCCCTCTATGGTCTTTTTCGCTTTTCAGGCGTCAACAATAAAAGCCAAAAAGGTCTCACACCCCTTAGCAACATACCTCTGGGCTCTAGCCATAGAAACTATACCAATCTCGCCTCTGCGCCTCTTGCCATACATAGTCACAGTCTCACTGTCTGAAATGGGTATACGAATCATCTTCTTCGCACACAGAATGTTGGCCTGTCTGGCTGTCATCCAACCCATACCCAATATCACATCGAAAATACTGATCTTTATCAGCAACAGATCAATCAAAAAATGATGCGCATCTATCTCAAGAACACAATCTCTAAACACCCAGCTCACTAACCCCGTACTCACATCAACCCTCTCAACAATCAATGGAACAGATAAAGCAGTAGAAGGCACAGAAAAGTACGCACTGAATACAATAGACACATATGAGTGATCTGCTCCAGAATCAAATAAGATGCGAGCACTAAGCCCATTCAGGATATATGTACCAGAATCCACATCTGTAGACACACGCGCCTCCTCTGTCGTAGCCTGGAATACTCTGCCCCGACCTCTAGTTGCGGACTCATGGTGGCTCGATGATGAAGGCTCAGCCCTAGCCTCACTGGTGCTCGCTCCCTGTACAGCTGGTGGCGCATCCGGACAGTCTTTAGCAATATGACCTGGCCTCCCACAACGATAACAACGTGGCTGCTCAGGCATACAAGACCCGGAATGACGACGGCGACATCTCTGGCAATCTCTCTTGCCAGAAGAACTATCAACTCGGCTCCCTGATGGCTGGGACCCCTGCCCCACACTTCTCTGACTCTGACTGGGAGCACTGAATCGGGAAGTTTGACCCTGGCTCTGTCCTGACGTCCCTGATCCCTGATCCCTGATACTGACCCGATCTCATGGACCTGCGATCTCTACCCCTGTCCTTGTCTTAGGGAGACCCAAAACTCTATCCCTGAACCTGCTGCTGCTCAGGCTGACTCTCTCTCTGGGTATCCTGCTGCTCTTGCCAATAACTGGGGGACTGCTCAGACGTCCCCGTCCTCTGTCTCTGTGATGGAGGCTGACCCCTCTGCCTCTCTATCTCTCTCTATCTGACCAGAGCCATCTCCAAGGCCCTCGCAAATGTAGGAGTGTCATGAAGCCCAACGAACTCCTGAATATTGGACCGCTAACCATCAACAAAGGCATCAACCATCCTCATATCTGTATCAACGTGCTGAGGTGCAAACTGAGAATACTCGTTAAATCTATCCACATACTTCTGAACAGTCATACTACCCTGCTGGAGGTGCAGAAAACGGCGCTCCATTTCCCAGCGCTCGTCGCGGGGAATATACTGCAACTCGAAAATAGCACGGAACTGCTCCCAAGACATGGCATACGCCGCAGATGTAGTCTTGGAGGACTCGATGGACTTCCACCACTGCGAAGCCCCTCCTCTCAATAGATAGGTCACATAACCGACCATATCTCGCGGATCAACGTGGGCGACTCGGAAAGCCGCCTCTATCTCTCTCTCCCAAGCCATAGCCGCACCCGGCTCGCCACCGCCTCTGAAATGAGGTGTGACTCCTGTCATGAACTCTTTAAAGGACCCACCTCTCACAGTAGAAGAAGATGCACCAGCCTCTGTCTCGGTACCAATAACTGGCAGAGGATCTGATCTCTGACCCTGATCTTGCTCGCGGTAAAACTCAGCCAAAACCTCTTGAAGCTCAGATCTACGAATGAACTCATCCCCAGCTGACCTCTCTGGCCCGGATCCATCTCCGTGATCTGCCATAACTACCTGTACATATCACAAAGATAAGATAACAGATAGACCACCCAGCGTTATACAATAACCTAGGGCAGTTAATTCCGCTAAACTCAGTCTCAGGGAAGAATACCACGGATCTGAACACGGTCAAAGCTCAAGTATCCAATGATACTCAATACTGAAACCACAAGCTCTGATTCCAAGCTGTAACACCCTCTTTTCTCACTTAAATGCCACGTCAATATATAATAATAAGTGGCAGAATCGCATATATCTCAAGTACACATGTCAGGGGATTACTGAAATCACTATTAATTAAAAACTTTGATACAGAAGTCTTTACAACATGTCGCATGTCGGATACAGATACGCATACACATCTGAAAGCTAGCTATCATACACATACTAATCAAATACAACAAGTTCTCAAAAGCGGACACCAACATGCAACAGTTATACACACACTGCTCTAATCCGACCCGGCTCCTACTTTGGAGGCTGCTGTGACTGAGACTGTCTGACTGCCTAAGACACATTAGACTAAAAAACGTAAGCTGGGAAGCTCGTGAGTACGCTAGGGTTAGACTCTGCAACATAACACATAGCATGCACAACACAAAAATAGCTCAACACATATAAGACATGGCTCAATGCTCAACACATATCTCTGCTCAGAGGGGGACGCTGTTCCCCAGCTAACAGGCCGCACACAACAGCGATTAGCTACACAATAGGCACAGGAGCGACCTGGCAATAACACTGCTGTACGTATACAGTCTCAAACTTCATGACTGGTTAGGGACAGTAAGCCTGCGCGAGCACATATCGCGGATACCTGCAACTCAAACACGTATAGCACGTATAGGGTAGATGGAATCATACCTGCACCATATCTCTGTCTCATACACATATATAACAACATACACGACATAACTCATAAAACAAGCACGCTTTTAAAAAGAACTCGAGTACTCACCGATTACCCAAAGTAAACTGAAATCCGAAACTCTATCGTGGATCGGCACGCGGCGACTCGAACCTGTAACACAACGATTCTCAAAATATCACTACAAGTCCAACGGATAGACCACAAAACCCGAACACAATTATCATAAGCAACTCGAATCACGACACGGCCCCAAACGATTAATCATAATTCCGGCAGACGGACATATCCATATCACAATACCCCAAAGTCAACCCGGACTCGAACAACCCACGGAACTTGTAACCCAACCAAGACCCGACTCGAAATCCCAACCGAATCCCAAAACCCAAATAAAACTCAACTCCACACCATCCCGAAGGAATTTGACACAATTCAACCCAAAACTCCCTTATAAGGCTCAAACCGGATTTCCCCCCGCAGGCCCCTTCTCGCGCCGCGAGGACCCTGGTGGTCGCTCCGCGACCATGCGGTGTTCTGCACCCCTGACCTGCGATTTCCATGGCTGAACCAGGAGGAACTCAAACCCCCAAATCGATTTCAGCAACCAAAAGACACACAAAGCTCATATATAACAACCCATATAACTTTTTGGTTCAACACCCACAATCCAATCATCTATGCATACGGATTTTAACCTCAAAATCCATAGCTTCTTACCTTCAATACCTTCAAAACGCATAAGGAGAAGGAAGATGATGAACTCAGCACCCCAAATCTGATTCCTAGGTACAAGGTTGTTGCTCCAAGGTTTTCTCCCGTACACACACTTAACACACCTTCTATTTTTGGGTTGGCGAAAAGAGGGAAAGGATAAGAACGCATATATACACCCTTTCCTTACCAAGTAAGTCCCGAACCCAGTTAATCCGAACCCTATACCACTTTTTCATTGTTAATATCATTTTGACCCAATTAAATCCACGATCTCATAAATAATAATAACCCACTAATCATTAATCCGGAGACACGTATCACTCGGTCTCGACACGTTTAATCCACGAAATGGGATCAATTAGACCAACTCAATAATATTAAAATAAAGAGCCAATAAATTAAATCCACGTACCAGGCTCAAATTCGGGATGTTACAAAAAGAGTCAAAATAATGATCAAATTTAGTAGTCAAAGTTGGTGGATTTCACGAGAACGGTCATGATATATTTTTTTCGAAAAACTTTTACATGTTTATTTTTCGTAAATTTTTTATACCCAGACGACCATTCAATATATTATATCGAGATCATTCAATATCGAATTACAGTTTATATCACATATTCAATGTCGATGTAATACTATATATCATACATGCAACACTGCATGTACATTTAATATTGAAAGAGTTAAAAATGGTCAAAGTGGGTAGTCAAACTTGGTGGGCTAGCAACAATTCAATTTTAAATGCATAATTACCATATTATTTCTGTTAGACTTCAAATTTCAATCATGTGGAATTTATTTTGTAATAATTAGTTAGCTTTATTTCCATGTAATTTATTTCTAGTATTTTCTTTTATTTGTAATTTCCTTAGTGCATTTTAGAAGTTAAGGTGGCTGTTTGTATTAGTTTCAAACTTGTTTTAATGATGTAAGGGAAACCCCACCTAGGGTTTCCCACAAGATTTGGAATTATTGACAATACAGACTTTACGGCCGCCGCTTTTCTCTGAAACATTCTCTCATCATTCGTAGCAGAAATTGAGTATTTTTTATTCTTTTTGTATTGGATTTTGTGCTGAAATCATTATTGTGTGCTGATTATAATTTGGGACGAATACAACAATTGGTAGCAGAGTCGGAGGAGAGGATTTTTACTGATTCAGATTTTTCTTCTTCGGTGTTCTTCATCAAATTCCATGGTTTTTCTTCTAAATCCTTCTAAATATCCTGTTTTTGCTGTTTCTCTATTCTATAATCATCTATAATTAATCTTGCACTGATTTCGAGTCTATATAGTTCAATCTTTACATGTTTTTATTATTTATTTGCTGAAATTGTTACTCGGATATTTGGGTGTTTATTCTCAGTTTTTGGTTAAAAAATCCCAGATTTTTAGGTGTTTTGGTTAATTGTTATTCACAAAAATTGTTTGAAAAATGAATCCAAACATTTAAAAATTATTTTCAGGCTTTAAACTGCTTATTAATATATTCAGAAAATCTGGAATTATTTCAACTGTTAAAATTCGGACCATCTCTGACCTAAATTCGGATTATAATTCGAATCATATTTCGGACCAATTCGTTCCAAATTTTATATTTCGGACAAAATCTCGGACCCATCCGAAATTCGGTTCATCCGAAATTTTGTTAAAACATTTTTCGGGTGCTTAAAATTGGTTGTTCTTTATTTTTAAACATTTTCAAAATTAACTCGGATCATCCGAAATTCGGATCATCAACCGAATTCGGATCACCAGAGTTGCGTTTCGTTTAAGTTCTTATCCGAGATACTCATTTTCTTCCGAATTTCGGTTCACCCGAGTTTCCTTCCATCCGAATTTCAGTTCACCCGACTTACTGTATTTCATCCGAAATTCATCCATCCGAGTTACTGTTCATCCGAATTCCTGTTCCTCCAAAATCCTATTCATTCGAGTTACCGTTCATTCATCCGAATTACTGTTCACCCGAATTCGGATCATCCGAAATTTGGTTCCTGTCCATCCGAAACTCAGTTTCCACTTCAAAAGATCTTAATTTTTTAATCAGCACTATTCATCATGTCTCGAGAAGCCCTTGTTCTTGGATATTAGAACAAACCACCTGTTCTCTATCCCGATGAATACGAACAGTGGAAGCAAAGGTTTCTAAAATTCCTTGGCATGCAATCCACGGGGAATCTGCTACTTCAATCTTTAACAGAAGGACCGGCGGTTTATTACCGGGAATTACCTGCAAGGCCAGATGCTGATCCTCCAGTCCCCGCATCAAGGACAATTCGTGAACCTTCCACTGAAGCAGAGAGGGATAGACAACAAGCTGATAAAAGGGCAGAGTATTTCATTTACCAAGCCCTCCCTACTGAAATCTTGGTTGGATTTGACAACAAGATGTCAGCTAAAGAGATGTTGGATGAATTAGAAATGTAAATGCTTAGGGCGGATTTAGATGACAGGACCAAAGTAGAGGAAGCTAAGGCCAAATTTACTAAGTTCTGGGCCAAAGATGGAGAATCATTTCAAGGTGCCTTCACAAGTTTCTGTGTAGTTATGAATGAGCTGAACAAGCTGCACATTAAAAAGGATAAAGACGATATCAATATCTAGTTCCTTTCCTCTTTGGCTCTTGAATGGCAAATCACAAGTCGAGCCACCAAATGCGTTCTGTATATTCCGAATGTCACGATTAATGTGGTTTTCTAGGAACTTAAGAAATATCAAGGTGATGTCGACCAACATAAACAGATGCCAAACACTTTGGCATCCTTGTTATTGTCATCTAACTTAGGCACCAAACCCACTGACTCTTTAGCCCTGCTCTCCAGCAAGACAATCCCCATTAAACTTCCATCGAACCTATCTCCAATGCCCCACTACAGCCAAGGTTCATCATCATCTTAATACAGATACACATTACCACCGCATGAGCCATATGACGAAGAAGAGGCAACCATACAAGAACAAATTGCCTTATGGTCAAATCGTCTTCAACAAATACGTTTTTATCAAAACCAGACAAACAACCAAATTCGTTATGACACTGGCCCTCGAAGGTATCCTGAGGACAGAAGGGATGAGAGGAGAGATGATCGAAGGGATGAATGGAGAAGAGATGATAGGAACGATGGGGGACACGATGACTGGAATCACAATGATTGGGATGATATGGGAGGTATGATTGTAGGAGAGATGACAGAAGAGAGAGACGTGATGACAGAAGAGACTATCGAGATGGTCACCGTTATGAAAGGCGTGACGATAGACGTGATGAGAGACGTGACGATAATATAGATTATAATCGTCGGGACGATAGCCGCGAACCCCTCCGAGCTGACAAAATGACGGCTGAGAGAAGAGAGGATAGGCTAAGAGTTGATGAGCCTAAGGTAAATGATGAATGTCTTTGCTACAAATGTGGGAAATCGGTCCACTTTGCTCGGGAATGTAAGAATCAGTTTGAGCGGGATATCAGGTATTATGAGAGAAAGCTGGAAGCTCGACTTGCATTGGTATTCAACTCGAATTACACATAAACTATGTGTATTTCGAGTTTCTTAATTTTTCAAATTATTCAAGTCTGAAATTCAAATTAATTCGAAAAATTTGGCCATTTTCACTCAAATTGAAATCGAAGGTGAGGATTTTGATTACAAACACTTTTTGTGAAACACTTTTGTCCAAAAATAGATCTAGACTTGACTTTTGCAATAGAACAGTGAAAACCTTCGAGTTTTTCAAAATTTTACAAAAATCTCTAGATCTTTTGCTGTGTTTTATGAATCAAATCAAGTTTATAGTCAATTGAATCGACTACTGATCCTATACCTTCGATCCAAATTTCACAGTGTAAGATCAACCGATTGAAAACCCTTAGTGATTTTAGGGTTTTTCGAAAGAAATATCAAGAACAGTTAATAGTTCGTAAAAATCAATTTCAGAATCAAAATTCACCCCTAAATTCTCTGATACCAATTGTGAATTACAGTTTCTATATCAATCAATTAACAATTCAATAATAAGAACATTAACAGTAATCAAAACTAACCGAATGATTGTATTGCCAAAATGTCGATTACAAAATGATGATATGATCTTCCAAAATGTCAGTTTCCGTTTCTGAATTCTATGTTTGCAAAATATGAAGTGTCAGATTTTTTTATTTTAGAAAGTGAAACTTCCTATTTATACACAACTACACAACTATCAACTATTTACACAATAAACCCTTTAAATAACATTCCATCAACTAAAATATATTCTAACAGGACAACTCTACGATAAAGGGCTAGAGGTTATATTTAGGGCTAAGAACTGTAGTGTTAAGAGTATTGACGGAAAAGAAATTTTATCCGGTTCCCGCAACTCTAACCTTTACACCATAGACGTAGCCAAGCTTCTGGTTAATGTAACAACCTAACTTTTGGTCCAGCTTTAATTTCTGTATCTGAGTTAATAATGTAATTTTATTACATTATTTGTGTTGTAATTTAATTAAGTAATGAAATTATTTAATTAAATTATATGATTGTTATAAATTATTAAAGATAATTAAATTAAAAGATGTATTATACAAAAGTGAAAATGGGTTAATTCCACATAATGTTAAAATGATATATATACACTAAATTAATGACTTAAATGCCATTAAACAACACTTAAGAAAATTTCATACTCTCTCTACTTTACGGCAACCTCAAAGAAACATCAAGAATTCCTTAAATTCTTGCATTAATTGAAGAATTTATTCAAGAAAAGGTTACAAACAACATCAATTAACAAGGATCTACAAGTTTTCAAGGTAAGAATTACTTAAATTTCGAAATGTTATGAAGTTTGGTTCGGTTTTGATAAAAACCGAAACCTAGGATTAAAACATGAAAAATGTATGTTGCATATATAAAATTTTAATAGATAATGATGAATTTAAGTTAATAGAAGTCATAGAAACTAAAATTTTGGGTTGGATCATTCAAATAAAGAAGAAATCGGAATTTTTGATAAAATGGTGTTCTTGACAAAAAGTATATATTTTGGACAATCTTGATCAATTTATGTTGTTATTGATAGGGAAAATAGTATAAAATCAACCCAATAATGATAAGATAACTTAATTTTAAGTTGCATGTTAACAAAAATGTGATTAGAGTAAATTTGGTAAAAATCTGTAAGTGTAAAAGTAAGAACACCAAGAACATTTATGGAAAAATTTATAAGTATGGGGTCCGAATTCGGTTGAGACCACCCGAATTCGGATGGTGCCCATTTCGGATCTAAAAATATCCACTTCGGACCTATTTCGAATGAGAGTGGTCCGAACTCGGATGACCCGAGTTCGGATGGTTCAATTCGGATCCTATGCTTGGTTCGGATGTCCCAATTCGGACAATCTATTTCGGATGATGCCTTCGGATGGTCCGAATTCGGAGAGCCCAATTCGGATGGTCCGAATCTGGTTGCCAAATCCGGATATCCACTTTTGATATTTTATATAATTAAATGATTATAATGATTACAGATCAATAAAGCAACATGATATATATATATATATATATATATATATATATATATATATATATATATATATATATATATATATATATATATATATATATATATATATATATATATATAGAGGGTTAATTGCGCAAAAAACCCTAAACTTGTCAGCTTTTTGTGATTAAAACCCCAAATCATTTTTCATTGCGTAGAAAACCCCGAACTAACTAAAAATCAGTAAATCAAGGTTTTATCAACGAGTATCCGGTTGAAACCTGTTATTAATTCTACGTGGACCGGTAAATAACCTATGTAGAATAAATTTTAATTGTTAAAACTGTTTTCCAAGTATTATACAACATTTTAACACTCGTAGATGATGCAATCCCGTTTAAAAATTACAATTAAAATTAAAATTTTATTCCACGTGTGTTATTTACCCGTCCCTGTTTGGGGTTTTAATCCCAAAAATGAACAAAACGATTGATGAGTTATCAGTTATCAGAATCAGATCAGACAAAGATTTAGACTTAAAATGTTCTTGCTATGATATGATTTGAACAGGTTCAGATAAATTCTAAACAAATATTTAAAGATATTGAAAGCGGGTCACTGAATTGAAAAGAATTGACAGAGATCAGATTGACAAAGATTTAAAAGAAAAAATCCTGGGATAACTCAGGTGGTGGATTTTAAATCTGCTTGATAAAGACCCCAAAGCTGTGAGTTATAGATATTCAGCTTTGCATGCTAAATTCCGGTTGAGATATATTGTTGATGTTAGTTTATTTGATAATCATACATGTTCAGCTGGATTGTGACCTGTGCACACCATGGTTCGGTGATGCCCTGTGGATCATGATAGCTATTTGACTTATCATTTTGCATAACGTTGTATTTACACTTCAGTTCAGATATTGTTATCATTTGAGATTGCTTTCATGACTTAGACTATTTATGTTTCCATTATTGATCACATCTTTGACATATCGATTCAGCTTAGAATGATTAGCGTTGACGGTCTATTGTTCTAGCCCATGCTATTTCACCAGTTCTATTGAACTTGATAATGATACTCCGATGTTCCGCCATGTTGATTTACTGGTAGGTAGCTCAGTATGTGGCTGATCTCCACGATTTAAGCGTGAGCGTGGCTTGAACATCATCCGATTCTATGACTACTATGTCTCAATCATGAGTGGCTGTAGCGGCAGTCAAGATATATCACGCTAGACCCATGATCCGCTTGATAATGCATGTAATCTGAAAATCTATGTTCTCACTAAGATTTGCTTACAGATGTTGCTTACAATTTTTGCAGGAAAAGATAAAGGAAAGTCACTCGCTGGACCTAGTTCTTAGGTCTTACAAGATCAAGACAGAAGTTTTCATAGACCTCTACTCAGCAAACCCTTTTGGTACTGATTGGAAGATAATAATGTGGTGGTCTGGGTAGATTTATCTTGATTGTATGATGACATGAATTAGATTAGAATTGTGCTATTTAAAAGTTTAATTTGGAAACTATAACTTGTACTAAAAACTTTATCAAACTTATCGTAAAATGTTTGTACTGTAATTTTAAATTCCGCTATATAATACTCTATCTTAGTTATGGTTGATATCGTATTGCATGATGTGGGACCTAGACTCTGAGGACTGCTCCGTGAGGGGTGGTCTTCACAGTTAAGGATAACATATGCCTACTAGAAAAATCCTCATCAAAAGACTCTTGGTTATGACACCGAAGGTTATCCCATCTGGACTTTGAAAGCATAAACAAGCTTGCTTCGAAACAACTGGTTAAAGGACTCCCAGAACTACGCTATGAAAAAGATCATCTGTGTGGAGTGTGTGAGAAAGGAAAAATGAAAAGATCATCTCACAAAACAAAACCCGAACCATCATCAAAGAGAGTATTGGAGTTACTTCACATGGATTTATAAGGTCCCATGCGAACACAAAACATAAACGGGAAGCGATATGTGTTGGTTATCGTTGATGATTATTCGTGATATACCTGGGTAAAGTTCTTTCGATCCAAGGATGAGAGAGCTCAAGATTTCATAGACTTCATCAAGAGTGTCGAAACCCAACAGCAGCTGTCTGTATCATCAATCCGATCTGACAACGGCACAGAATTCAAGAACTCGGTAGTAGAGAGCTTCTTTCGATCCAAAGGTATTCATCATCAGTTTTCTGCAGCTAGAACACCTCATCAAAATGGAATCGTTGAGAGGCGTAACCGTACCCTCGTGGAATTTGCTTGCACAATGCTAACTTACTCAAAGCTACCTCCGTTCTTGTGAGCCAAAGCCGTATCAACAGCTTGCTACACACAAAATCGCTTCATAATCCATAAGCGCTTTAATAAAACTCTTTACCAACTCTTTTTGAATAAAGTTCCTTTTATCAAGTACTTACGTGTATTTGGTTGCAAGTGCTACGTGCTAAACGACAAAGACAACCTCGGGAAATTCAGCCAGAAGGTGGATAAAGCGATCTTTATTGGATACTCCTCCAATTCGAAGGCATATCGCGAATACAACACTCGCACCAGGACAGTCAATGAGAGTGTCCATGTCACATTCGATGAACCGGCTGAACTGGCTCCCGAAGTTGTCCAATCCGGACCACGCATTACACCAATGCCTGGAGACTCATCACAATCTTCTTCTTTTTCTCCTTCTGACTTAGTTAATATATTTGATCCGTTTTATGTAGAATTTTTTGGTTCTAATACTAATCCTTCTCTTGTTTCTTTTTCTGTAGTTAACACATCCAACGATTCAACTGCTCAACAAATTCCATCTGATCCACCTTCCAGCTTATATTATCCACCGTCCACTTCTTCCACAGACACATCTCAAGTTGAATCTACTCATGAAATTCCCTCACACATAGTACAACACATTATCCCTCTAGCAGATCAAGCCGAACCTAAACTAAAACCAGTGGAACCTTCATTCGAAACCATCGACCATAGCTCATCATCCATCCCCACACTCACCACTGAGATTCCATCATGTTCACCTCTTCCACACGAGATGAAATAGACCCGAAGTCACCCAATCGATCAAATCATTGGTGACATATCTACCGGGGTCCAGACTCGAAGGGCATCTGCTAATGAGTGTCTCTTTGCATCATTCCATAGCATGATAGAGCCTGCTCATGTGGATGAAGCTTTGAAAGACCCTGACTGGATTGTAGCAATGCAAGAAGAACTCAACCAGTTTGAACAGCTCAGAGTTTGGCGGTTAGTTCCCAAACAATAGGACCGGACCATAATCGGAACAAAGTAGATTTTTAAGAATAAACGAGATGAAAACGACATCGTGATAAGAAATAAAGCAAGACTTGTTGCCAAAGGCTACCAACAGCATGAAGACATAGATTATGACGAGACCTTCGCTCCAGTTGTACGGATTGAAGCAATCAGAATCTTCTTGGCGTACGCGGCACACAAAGACTTCAAAGTGTACCAAATGGACGTCAAGACAGTCTTCCTGAATGGTGAACCCAACGAAGAGGTGTACGTTGAACAAGCACAAGGATTTGTTGATGCACATAAGCCAGACCATGTTTATGTGCTAGACAAAGCCCTCTATGGTTTGAAACAAGCACCTCGAGCATGGTATGACAGTCTTTCTAACTTTCTTATCTCCGCTGGTTTCACCAAAGGTGTGGTGGACACAACACTATTCACTAAAAAGGAAGGCCAACACATAATGTTTGTCCAAATATATGTTGACGATATTATATTCGGATCTACCGACTGTAATTTCTGTAAGGATTTCTCGTCCCTAATGGAGTCCAGGTTTGAGATGAGTATGATGGGGGAAATGAATTTTTTCCTTGGATTACAAGTCAAACAACTTGAAAATGGGATATTTTTGAACCGGTCGAAATATACTCTTGACATTCTCAAGAAGTATAAGTTAGACTCTTGCACGAGTATCGCAACTCCCATGGTTACAAACTGTAAGTTAGACACTGATCCTGCCGGGAGAAGTGTCAACAATACAACTTTCAAAGGGATGATTGGTTCTCTACTGTATCTTACAGCTAGTAGACCAGATATAATGTTTTCAACATGTCTTTGTGCTCGCTTTAACGCCGACCCAAAAGAATCACACCTAACTGCGGTAAAACACATATTTCGTTATCTTAAGGGTACACCCGATCTTGGTCTCTGGTATCCAAACGGAACCAATTTTGATCTTACCACCTTTTCAGATGCTGATTTTGCAGGTTGTAGAGTTGATTAGAAAAACACATCAGGCGGAATCCAGTTTTTGGGTGACAGACCGGTGAGTTGGTCTTCCAAAAAGCAGAATTGTGTCTCCACATCCACAGCAGAGGTTGAGTATGTAGCAGCCGCAAGTTGTTGCTCTCAAGTGCTATGGATGAGAACACAGTTACAAGATTATGGATTCTCGCTCACCAACATCCCAATATACTGTGTTCTAGAAGTGGAATTGCTATCTCTTGCAATCCCGTGCAGCACTCACGAACGAAACACATAGACATCAGGTATCCTTTCATTAAAGATCATGTAGAAAAAGGAACAATTGAACTCTATTTTGTAGGCACAAAATATCAACTTGCTGATATTTTATTAAGGCTTTAGACGAACCTCATTTTCAGTGCTTAGTATCTCATATCAGTATGTTGATCCTCCTTCTAGTTAAATTCCAGACATCTTCTAAATATTTCTATTTTAAACTTATAAGTGTTTGAAATTCCTTTATTTAGAAAATATTTGTTATTTAAATTTACATTGTTGTGTCTCAAATTAAGTTCAATATTTCTTTATCTATGTATATTTTTAATGTTTAATGATTCTGAAAGTTGCTATGGGAATTGTTCATAGTTGAGTGGGGCGCTGATAATATCCAGGTTTGTCAGTATTTCAAAGGGTAAAAAGGTTCTAGTATCTGGATCTGAAAGAATATTTGTTTAATTGAGGGGGAGTAATTTCAAAATGTTTAGTGTACTTTAATTTAGTTTTTATTTTCTCATATTGTATTTGTAGGATAATTTTATTTAATCTGTCAGAAAACCATAAAAAGATTTTAAGTTTTATCTAGTATCTTTACTTCATCAAAAAACGCAAAATGATTTTGTTTATGTCTTAGTTAAATGTTTGTTTCCTTTGTTTAATAGAAAAACTCAAAAATATTTGTGTTGGTTCTTATTTTATTCTTTATTATTCTTTATTATTTTTATTTAGTAGATTAATTAAATTAATGTTAAGTTTAGTTATTCAGTTGAACTTAGCTATTTTAATTTTGTCTTAGTAATTGTTCTAAAACGAAAATACACATTTTTCATTTTATTCTTGTTTAGTTTTTAGTTATAAAAAAATTTAAGCCCAATTTTTTGTTTTTGTTAAAATTGGTGAACCCTTGGCCCATTTAAAAGAAAAGGCACGGATCCTGATTTTGCCTAGACCCGACCCGCCTATTTAAATAGGCGGGTTATATCTTTCTTCTCACCTACGCAAACACTTCTTCTTCTTCTCTCTCTCACCGACGAACGGAAAAACAACCCCACCGTTATTACCACCGAATTTCAAGCTCAAAAGCTCATTTTGCACTCGTTTTTCATCATTTTTCTTGCTATTTTGTGATAATCTAGAACTAGGTAACCTTTTCATTGCTTTATTTTAGATTGTAACATCGTATTATGGTTTTTAGATTTTTGAATTTTAAGGGTTTTAAAGACTGTTTTTTGCATTTTTAGGTTACTAAATCAGTGTGTTTTAACTTAGTGTAGTACAATAAAATGTTCCTTATATGTTTTAGCATTAGGATCTGCATTTTTATGCATTTTTAGAACTGTTCACGTTTGCATGTGCATGAACATCTTAACTGCAAATTTGACTAAGTCCACAACTCGGATCCATCCGAATTTCGATCCACTTAGACAAAATTTCAGTTATGTGTTTCACTTGTTGGACCCATCCGAATTTCTGATCCATCCAAAATTCGGATAAGATGACAACACTTGGAAGATATACAAGTATACTATATGTTATGGATTCATATAATATTACTTATATATTTTATTCAACTAAGTTCTTGTCTCGGCCCACCCCGAATTCTGGTCCACACGAATTCGGTTCCCATCCGATATTGTGTCATTCATATTTAAATTCTAAGTGTTCTTTTTAGTCATCATCATCCAAAATTTGGATCCATCCGAATTTCGGGTCTCTCACATCATCCTTTTGTTTTATACTTAGTTTTTAAAATATCATGCATCATTCCATCTGAATTGCTACCCCACCTGAAATTTGGACCATTACACCCGAATTTCTTTTGCACCCGAATTCGGTTATTCATGCATTCGAATTTCGGGTCATCTGAAATTCAACACTTAGGATTTTTTTTTCTAATTCTTCCATTTTTTTGCATTTCACTAAAAATAAAAAATCACAAAAATATTCCATGTCTATGCACCATTGGTTTTAGTTTCAAATGAGTGTTTGAGTGAACAAGTCTATTCTAACATTGGTCTCTAAACGATTGACTTTGGATTTTATTCAGTAGAAGTTACATTCTACTAATAAAAATCCCGATGCTTTAAACAGAATAGACGGGTTCAAATTCACACTTATTTCTGACTTAATATCAATGTTTCATTTCTATAACAAGTCTGTTAAACAAACAGTGTCGCATTTTTACAGGACTCATGGATCATCAGATCACTCTAACCATTCCTCACCCTCCGATCCCCAATAACAGTGCCCAGCTGCCAGAAGAATCCCTTCTCCCATCCGCCCAACTCGCAGACTTTGCACCCCATAACTGGCAGCTAGACCTTTCAGTTCTCCGCCACGAAGCCGAGGATATCACCTTTGATATCCTCAAAGGCCACCCCATTTTCTATGCCCTAACCACCGCCATCTCAGTACCCATCATATACATACAACATTTCTGGCATCATCTCAATTTCATCAATGATATCAAACCTCACTTCACAACCATCATAGATTCCGTTCCTATCAAACTCACCCGTGAAGCCATCCGCCACATTCTCCGCCTACCAACCGAAAACCACTCAGTCACTAAATATTCCTTCGCCCCCATCCCATCACATACCCAAACCCTTCAAGAAATAATCACCATTGGCTATGATGGACCTCTAACCAGGCCATCCGAATTTAAGACCAAGTAACTCCAATCTCACTGGAGGGTCTTTATCGACATCACAAACAAGTGCTTCACCGGTAAGCACTCCGGTCATGACTCAGCTTCTATACATGTCCTCGCCATGTTTGCGGCCTTCGCTTTCGACCGCCATTTCGACTACGCAACATTCATCTTTGAGGAGCTCAAGCAGGCTGTTCTAGAAAGGGGAACGAAAAGAGGGAAAAAGTTCATACCATTCCAATGATTTCTACAACTGTTCATACAATTCAAAATGGAACAAGATGATGACATCCATGAACGCCCAGAGGCCGATGTCTACAACACTGCTGCTCTTCAAAGAATCAAAATCCCAGCAGACTCTGCAGATGTCACAGTAATGGACATCCCTCTATCACTGCTTCATCTGGTAGACCAAAGTGTTAAAAGGGTACGAGATTATATTCGGGCAGTGCATCCGGATGAGGCCCTGTCTGCACCGACAGGGTCTAACCAATCCGACGGTGAGAGTCCTGTGAGTGTAGAAGAGGGAGTAGAGGCTACAATGCATAATATCTTGGGTTTCGGGAGCGGGAGGTATCTGTAGTGAGGGAGGGTGTAGTAGGTGAGCAGGCAGAGGCGATTGATTCTGAAAGAACCATCTCTGACCTAGGGAGAGCAGAGGGTAAGAATTTAGAGGGTGCCCACAACCCCATTAGCCGGACAAGTCAACATAAGGTCACTAGTCCAGTGGCCGAAGAACCCCTAATCATCCACTCAGTTTCCCCTCTAAGGGAATCTGTTTCATTGCACGGGGATACAAATCATAGACCATCACCCTCTCACTCAGAGAGAGGGTGTGACGTCCTCATGAATTAACGATATAGTTAGAATCACCAGGATCAACACACAACCCAATGATAAACATGATAATTAAAATTGATGCTTAATTCAGATTTAAGCAGTTCCACACTGAAGTAATAAAAGTACTTGTCTACAATGATTAAGTCTAACTATTACAACATCATAACTTGTTTTAAAAGTATCAAATCCCAGCCAAAAGCTACAAACATCAGTGTACCAATAACTTCTAAAGTTTCCGGGATATTGAATTGAAATGCTTAAGAAGAAGGTCCAGCTACACATTTTCCTTTGCCTAAAAACATGGTGAGTCAACAGTAAGCTGATTTACTTAGTGAGATAACAGATTATACATTCAACAAATATTTCTTTACACGCATAGTGTGAAATCTGGCAGTGTAAGCCCCATAGTATGTGAAAAAAGACCATGCAGTGCAAGTATGAGGTTGGCAGTTTAAATGCTGATCGGGGATGTGCCGAACCTGACCATGATAACGAGTGGGATGATCAGTCCCCGACAGTGGCCTGCTGTCAGCCCCAGTCCAGGTCGCATCAGATTGTGAAGTAATGATCATGCAGTGCAAGCATGATGTAAATAGATGCACTTTCAAACGAACGCAGGCTATATGTTTGTTACATGTCAAGTACGAGTGTACATCATAACAACAAATCATTCAGGAGTGCCAATTGATATATATGAACAATGTGAACATTCCATTGAATATGTAAAACGTGAATGCAAAGACAATAAATGTTAGAATGATAATCTATTACTCACAGTGGTTTGTATAGTGATAATTGCCTCTGAATCAATGTGTGTTAGATAACACCACAATGATCTGTCAAGTCAGTATAATAGTGATTTCATGTCAGTAATTTCTTAAAACTTAAATTTTGAAAATTAAGTGAAATTTAAACTAAATTCGGACCACATCCGAATTTCGGATGATCCGAAATCCGGATGGTCTGAGGTCCATCATTAGTAATTTATTCTGTGTACTATTCATCCGAATTTGGATGATACCATGGTCTGAAATCGGTTGAGATTCGAATTTGGATTGGTCCGAATTGGGTGTGGGTATGGTCCGAGTTCATACTTATATATTTTCTCATAATTTCCAGAATATACTTTTGACAATTTTTGCATGTTTTTGTATCTAAAATTGTAGATATGAACCTAAATGCACACTTTTAACCTATAACATATCATCAATATACCAATTAATCCATTTGTGTCCATTTTTCATCATAGTCGATGAACACACACACTAAAACACACACTAATTTCAAAAATCATACTTAGAAGTGGAATTTGTAACAACCTAGATTTTATCTATGTCTTTTATTTTGACTTGATCCAAATAAATGTAAATTTAGTTACATTATTAATTATGTAATGCTTGAATGTTAAGATAATAATATAATTTTTATTATATTATTGTTATTAAAATAAAATAAATTATATAAAATAATAATTAGAATTAAAGAGATGTAAAATACAAAAGTTTAATGGGTCAAACTACAAATATATCTATAATACATATATAAACCATTTAATGGTCATTATTAACAATCAATAGAATTGATACACTCTCTCTCTAACTTCTCTCTAAACTCACGGCCAAATACACAAATCCATCAAGAATTTCATAATTTTGCAAACAAGATTGGGAAGTTAATCAAGGAGGAGTACTACAACAATTAATCAACATCAAACAACAAGAATTCAAGGTAATTTCTTGACTTAAATTCGAAATTTATATGAGTTTGGTTCGGTTCTTCTCAAAACCGAACCCACAAATTAAAACATAGAAATTCTTGGTTGCATGAAAGAAATTTTAGTAGATTATGATAAATCTAAATTATTAGATGTAATTGAAACAAAATTTATGGATTAGATCATTCAAATTAAATTAAATCGGAACTTTTTGAAGAGAACTTGTGTTCTTGACAAAAATGAACATTTTTGGATGATCTTGTTATAATTGTGACGTTTTTGATCAATAAAATTATATAAAATTACACAAATAATGTTAATACAACTATAAATGTAATTGCATGTTAAAATAATTAAGATTTTGTGAATTTTATGAGAAAATCCGTATGAATATCACCAAGAACACCAAGAAAATTTCTGGAAATTTATGAACCAGGAGGATCCGAATTCGGATATGTCCGAATTCGGATAAAGCACCATTTCGGTTCCTGAATTTCGGATCTAGTATCCTAATTTGGATGATCCTAATTTCGGACCATATACTTCGGAGGCTTTCAAATTCATCCTCAATTCGGACATGTTTAATTCGGTCCATGCTTGATTCGAAAACCTAGGACCGAATCCGGATTGCCATTTCGGATCTATCCGAATTCGGATAGGTGCTTGGTCCGAATTGGGATACCCGTTTCGGGTTTGGTCCGGATCCGGATGATCCGAATCCGGATGATCCTAAACCAGATTTTTATATATTGATATTACAACTTAAAGAATGATTTGTGAAATTATCAGTTATCAGAATCAGATAAAATAAAGATTATGAAAAAGACATGAAATCGATATAAATTTGACAATAATAATTCTGGACAAGTTCAGTTGATATCTGAACATAGACACCAAGAATTTAAAGACAAATAATGATGATAAAGATGACGAAAATGACATGATATCATCATGATTGATTTTGAACAGGTTCAGTATATATTCTGAACAAAGACTTAAAGATTTAAAGACTTGATTTGACAAAGAAAAGAATTGACAAGATTACAGATTGACAAAATCCTGAGATAACTCAGGTGGCAGATTCTCATATCTGTTTGACCAAGACCCAAACTGTGAGTTATAGATATTCGAATTGAACATGCAAAGATCCGTTTGAGATATATTGATGCTGTTATTTTATTTGACACTCATTTATCAGCTGGATTGAGACCTGTGCACACCATGGATGGGTGTTGCCCAGTGAATCATGATAGCTAATTGCTTATCATTTCATATTGCATTTATTAGCACTTCAGACTTTGCTTTATGATTCATTGATATCATGACTTCTAAGACTTATGCTTACTTCATTGATCAGACTTGATAAGACTTGTTCAGCTTGACTAGCCCTTATGGTCTATTGTTCTAGACCCGGCTATTTCACCAGTTCTTATGAACTTGGTAATGACCTCCGATGTTCGGCCATGTTGACCTACTGGTAGCTAGCCCAGTATGTGGCTGATCCCCACGATATAAGCGTGAGTGTGGTTTGAACATCATCCGATCTTAAGATACTATATCTCAATCATGATGAGGGCTGTAGCGGCAGCCAAGACTTATCACGCTTAGAATTATGACTCCGCTTGACACGCATGTTAATATTGAAAATCTATAAACTCACTAAGCTTTGCTTACAGATGTTGCTTTAAAATTTTACAGGAAGAGCCAAAGGAAAATCACCTGCAGGACCTAGTGCTTAGGTCATCAAGAAATCCAAGTTTTGAAGCTTTCCTAGACCACTTCTTAACAAACTTTCTGGTACTGATTGGAAGACAGCAAATGTGGTGGTTCTGGGTAGACTTGATGTGATGATTGATGTTATGATTAGACTAGACGTTACCCTTTTTATAACTTTAATTTGAAATATGTAATCTGTAACCTAATATGTAATGTACATGTAATTTTATTTTTCCGCAATTTAATTACCCTATCTTAGTTTGGTTGATATCGTATTGCATATTATGGGACCTAGACTGGTGAGCACTGCCCCGTAAGGGGTGGTCTTCACAGGATGGTATCAGAGCACTAGTTTGAGTGAATCAAGTATTACGTAAGTATACTTGATCTCAAACTGAAGCAATACATATGTATCAATCATTTAGGTGATTTGAACTGAGATAGGATGTACAGACTGTTAGGATGGGAAAAAGGGTACATAGATCTAAGCCTATAAACTGATAGTTAATTGATTTTAATTTTCAGTAGAAGATGTCAGGATCAGGATCAGGTGATATTCCCAACAATATGACCCAACAACAAATGTTTGAAATGATGCAACAATTTTTAGCACAACACTCAGAACAACAAAACAAAATGATGCAAGAACAGTTTCGTGCCAGAGATGAGGCCGAAGCTAAAAGACGAGAAGATAAGAAAAATAAAAGAAAAGAAAAGCAAGTCCAGACCAATGAATCTGATTCTGATAATTCAAATCCCGAAACCCAAATCGAGCAGCCTAAAGGCTGTAAGTTTAAGGATTTTAAAGCTAGTGGTGCGTTGAATTTTGAAGGAACAGTTGATCCAATTCAGGCGATGGATTGGATCAGTCATACAGAAGAAATATTTAGAATCTCTGATTGTTTAGATTCTAAGAAAGTAAGCTACGCGTCTGCACTATTTGTGGGAGCTGCACGTGCCTGGTGGAAAACCCAGCGAAGTATCTACGGTGAAGAGGTGATTCAGACTTTAGAATGGGAGCAGTTTCTTGAAATGTTCAATGCGAAATACTGCCCGGTCGACCAGAAAGATAAGATGGAAGTCCAATTGATGCAGCTGACTCAGGGAACAAAGACAGTCGACGAATACGAACACGAGTTTTCGCGATTATGCGGTTATTCTTCATACCAAGTTGCTACCGAAGAAAGAAAGATGAATAGATTCCGGGTAGGACTCAATCCTAGATACAGACATCCCATGAGTGCGATCAAATATAAGAGCTATCTGGAAATGGTAGAAGCAGCGAGACAGATTGAGCGAGGGTACTTAGAGTACGGCGATCAGCTTTATGCTCCATCTACTAATCCGATGAACCCGTCTCCTCCAAAGAAACAGCGGTTTGGCAGATTTTTCAAGCCAAATAAGTCGCAATCTCAGCAAACCCATCAGTATAGTTCACAGCCGAAAGCGCAAGCCTACTCACTGACAAACGAGCCACGATTCTGTAAGCGATGCAGAAAGTCACACATGGGGTTGTGCAATCCAGAAGATGTCACTTGCTTCGCGTGCAACATGATCGGTCACAGCAGTGATGAATGTCCGCAGCAGGGACGAGGATGTGCGAAGTGTGGAAAAAGAGGACACTTTATGTACCAGTGTCGTAGCGGATCGCGTTATCAGTCTCAATCATCAGCAGGAGGTTCTACAGGGAAAAGTTCTGCTGCAACGCCGACTGCACGGACTCGAGCTTTCCAAATCACTGCCGAGGAAGCCAAAGAAACGCCTGATGTGGTTACGGGTATGTTTTTACTTAATTCGATTCCGGCACGTATACTATTTGATTCTGGCGCAAGTCGTTCTTTCATATCGACTTCTTTTGCATCGAGACTATCTAAGTTCCCATCAAAGCTTCCAGTTATATTAGACATTGAGACAGCCAGTAACAATTTCGTTATGGCTGATTCCGTTTACCGAAACTGCACTCTACTTGTAAATAACATCGTATTTAATCTCGATCTCATCCCGATTCCATTAAAAGAGTTCGACGTTATTATCGGCATGGATTGGCTAACGAAAAATGAAGCTACTATTGTCTGCAACCGCCGAATCATCCGAATCAAGACTACAGACGGCCGAGTGATAGAGATTAAAGGCGAAAAGCGAAAAGGTGATCACTGCTTCATTTCCATTGAAAAAGCACATAAGTATCTATCTAAAGGTCGCGAATCTTATTTGTGTTATGCTTTATCCGAAACCAACCCTGAAAAGAAATCTCTGTCTGATATCCCGATAGTCTGCGAGTTCCCGGACGTCTTTCCTGACGACATTTCTGGAGTGCCACCGGAACGTCAAGTCGAGTTTAGTATTGACTTGGTTCCTGGTGCGGCTCCTATTGCGAAAGCTCCATACAGACTTGCACCTGCAGAAATGCAGGAAATGTCAAAGCAACTGCAAGAACTGTTAGAAAAGGAGTTTATCCGACCGAGTTCTTCTCCGTGGGGTGCGCCAGTTCTGTTTGTTAAAAAGAAGGACGGAACTTTTCGTATGTGCATCGACTACCGCGAGTTGAACAAGGTTACAATAAAGAATAAGTATCCTCTGCCCAGAATCGATGATCTGTTTGATCAGTTACAAGGAGCCAGTTACTTTTCGAAGATAGATCTCCGATCTGGGTATCATCAGTTAAAAGTCAGAGAAGAAGATGTTCCAAAGACAGCTTTCCGTACAAGATACGGCCATTACGAATTTCTCGTGATGCCGTTCGGTTTGACAAATGCACCAGCGGCGTTCATGGATCTCATGAACCGTGTGTGCAGACCAATGTTGGATAAATCAGTTATCGTGTTCATAGACGATATTCTGATTTACTCCAAAACGGAGGCTGATCATTCCGTTCATCTGCAACAATTGCTAGAGTTACTGAGAAAAGAAAGACTCTACGCAAAGTTTTCTAAGTGCGAATTCTGGCTCAGACAGGTATAATCTCTATTATATATGTCTTGAGCTGTTTCCTTAACTATTCTATGAATCACATCAGAACTTGAATTTCTATCTTGATTCTTATAGATCCAGTTCCTTGGCCATGTTGTTTCTGGCGAAGGGATTTCCGTTGATCCTTCAAAAGTCGAGGCTGTTCAGAAGTGGCAAACACCTCGCAATGCCTCCGAGATAAGAAGTTTCCTTGGATTGGCCGGTTATTATCGGCGATTCATAAAGGATTTCTCGAAGATTGCTGTACCTCTAACGATGCTAACACGAAAGAATACTCCTTTCGTTTGGACAGATAAACAGCAAGAGGCATTTAACATTCTGAAGCAAAAGCTTATTCAAGCGCCGATTCTAGCCTTGCCAGAAGGTAATAACGATTTCGTTGTTTACAGCGACGCTTCTGGTACTGGCTTAGGATGTGTTCTTATGCAAAGGGGAAAAGTAATTGCCTACGCATCAAGGCAATTAAAGGATTACGAGAAAAGTGCACCAACTCATGATCTTGAGTTGGCTGCCGTCACCTTTGCTCTAAAAATCTGGCGGCATTATCTTTATGGGACTCGGTGTCAGCTCTACACCGATCATAAGAGTCTCAAATACCTTTTTACTCAGAAAGATCTGAACATGAAACAGCGTCGATCCTTGGAGCTTATCAAGGATTATGACTGCGAGATCTTATATCATCCCGGCAAAGCAAATGTTGTCGCGGATGCGTTGAGTAGAAAAGTGTATCCTGAAAAGTGCTGTTATGCCCTAACTCCAGTTATATTCTCTTCTGATCTTATTGAAGACATCAGAGTTGCTCAAGCCGAAGCAATGAGAGAAGAGAATATTGATTCCGAAAATCTTAAAGGGCAACTACAATTACTATCTCTGAACCATTTGGGACTTTACTGTCTCCAGGGAAACCGAATCTGGGTTCCTAAATATGGTTCTATTCGTAGCACTCTTCTGTCCGAGGCTCATCAGTCCAAGTTATCTATTCATCCTGGCAGCTCAAAGATGTACTTTGATCTGAAAGCCGACTACTGGTGGCCAGGATTGAAGAAGGACATTGGAAAATGTGTTGAAAGCTGCAAAGTATGTCAGATGGTTAAGGCAGAACACCAGAAACCCTTCGGGGATATGCAACCACTGCCAGTTCCTGAATGGAAGTGGGAGCATATAACCATGGACTTTGTCACAAAACTGCCAAGGACCAAGAGACAGCACGACTCCATCTGGGTAGTCGTGGATCGATTAACGAAATCAGCACATTTTATTCCGATAAAAGAAACTTATTCTCTCGATAGATTGGCGCAGCTGTACATCACAGAAATTATTTCTCGTCACGGTGTGCCGAAGTCTATCGTTTCTGATCGTGATAGTCGCTTCACATCCAGATTCTGGCAAGCACTACAAGAAGGGATGGGTACTCGGATTTCTATGAGTACTGCTTATCATCCAAATGCAGATGGCCAGAGTGAGCGTACTATCCTAACACTTGAAGATATGCTTCGTGCCTGCGTTCTTGATTTAGGTGGTAACTGGGATGACCACTTGCCGTTGGTCGAATTTTCATACAATAACAGTTATCATTCTACGATCAAGATGGCCCCTTTTGAAGCTTTGTACGGTCGAAAGTGCAGAACTCCTACCTGTTGGCGCGAAACAGGCGAATCGCCAATAGCAGGTCCTGCCCTTCTACAGTTGACTCACGAGAAGATTCAACTTGTTAGAAGAAATATTCTTGAAGCTCAAAACAGGCAGAAGTCATATTATGACAACCGACATCGATCTATCAGTTTTGCGGTTAACGATTGGGTGATGTTAAAAGTATCCCCAATGAAGAATGTGGTACGATTCATTAAAAGAAACAAGCTAGCTCCGAGATTTATCGGACCATTCAAGATCATCGAAAAGATTGGAAATCAGTCCTATCGTCTTGATCTACCAGCAGACTTAGCTGGAATACATCCTGTATTCCATGTTAGTCATTTAAGAAAGAGTTTAGCTGACGAAAGAGAAGTACAGTTACCACACGTTAACCTGCAAATTGATGAAAAGCTTCGCGTGATTGAAGAGCCAGAACATATTCTGGACTCGAAGACCAAGAAGCTTAGAAATAAAGAGATACAGATGGTGCTCGTCCAGTGGAAACACCATAAAGGTTCGCATCAGTCTTGGGAATCCAGAGATGTAATGAAAGCTACTTATCCCAGTCTGTTCGAATCTAGCTAACTTCGGGGACGAAGTTTGTGCGTGGTGGAGCCCATTCTGTAACAACCTAGATTTTATCTATGTCTTTTATTTTGACTTGATCCAAATAAATGTAAATTTAGTTACATTATTAATTATGTAATGCTTGAATGTTAAGATAATAATATAATTTTTATTATATTATTGTTATTAAAATAAAATAAATTATATAAAATAATAATTAGAATTAAAGAGATGTAAAATACAAAAGTTTAATGGGTCAAACTACAAATATATCTATAATACATATATAAACCATTTAATGGTCATTATTAACAATCAATAGAATTGATACACTCTCTCTCTAACTTCTCTCTAAACTCACGGCCAAATACACAAATCCATCAATAATTTCATAATTTTGCAAACAAGATTGGGAAGTTAATCAAGGAGGAGTACTACAACAATTAATCAACATCAAACAACAAGAATTCAAGGTAATTTCTTGACTTAAATTCGAAATTTATATGAGTTTGGTTCGGTTCTTCTCAAAACCGAACCCACAAATTAAAACATAGAAATTCTTGGTTGCATGAAAGAAATTTTAGTAGATTATGATAAATCTAAATTATTAGATGTAATTGAAACAAAATTTATGGATTAGATCATTCAAATTAAATTAAATCGGAACTTTTTGAAGAGAACTTGTGTTCTTGACAAAAATGAACATTTTTGGATGATCTTGTTATAATTGTGACGTTTTTGATCAATAAAATTATATAAAATTACACAAATAATGTTAATACAACTATAAATGTAATTGCATGTTAAAATAATTAAGATTTTGTGAATTTTATGAGAAAATCCGTATGAATATCACCAAGAACACCAAGAAAATTTCTGGAAATTTATGAACCAGGAGGATCCGAATTCGGATATGTCCGAATTCGGATAAAGCACCATTTCGGTTCCTGAATTTCGGATCTAGTATCCTAATTTGGATGATCCTAATTTCGGACCATATACTTCGGAGGCTTTCAAATTCATCCTCAATTCGGACATGTTTAATTCGGTCCATGCTTGATTCGAAAACCTAGGACCGAATCCGGATTGCCATTTCGGATCTATCCGAATTCGGATAGGTGCTTGGTCCGAATTGGGATACCCGTTTCGGGTTTGGTCCGGATCCGGATGATCCGAATCCGGATGATCCTAAACCAGATTTTTATATATTGATATTACAACTTAAAGAATGATTTGTGAAATTATCAGTTATCAGAATCAGATAAAATAAAGATTATGAAAAAGACATGAAATCGATATAAATTTGACAATAATAATTCTGGACAAGTTCAGTTGATATCTGAACATAGACACCAAGAATTTAAAGACAAATAATGATGATAAAGATGACGAAAATGACATGATATCATCATGATTGATTTTGAACAGGTTCAGTATATATTCTGAACAAAGACTTAAAGATTTAAAGACTTGATTTGACAAAGAAAAGAATTGACAAGATTACAGATTGACAAAATCCTGAGATAACTCAGGTGGCAGATTCTCATATCTGTTTGACCAAGACCCAAACTGTGAGTTATAGATATTCGAATTGAACATGCAAAGATCCGTTTGAGATATATTGATGCTGTTATTTTATTTGACACTCATTTATCAGCTGGATTGAGACCTGTGCACACCATGGATGGGTGTTGCCCAGTGAATCATGATAGCTAATTGCTTATCATTTCATATTGCATTTATTAGCACTTCAGACTTTGCTTTATGATTCATTGATATCATGACTTCTAAGACTTATGCTTACTTCATTGATCAGACTTGATAAGACTTATTCAGCTTGACTAGCCCTTATGGTCTATTGTTCTAGACCCGGCTATTTCACCAGTTCTTATGAACTTGGTAATGACCTCCGATGTTCGGCCATGTTGACCTACTGGTAGCTAGCCCAGTATGTGGCTGATCCCCACGATATAAGCGTGAGTGTGGTTTGAACATCATCCGATCTTAAGATACTATATCTCAATCATGATGAGGGCTGTAGCGGCAGCCAAGACTTATCACGCTTAGAATTATGACTCCGCTTGACACGCATGTTAATATTGAAAATCTATAAACTCACTAAGCTTTGCTTACAGATGTTGCTTTAAAATTTTTCAGGAAGAGCCAAAGGAAAATCACCTGCAGGACCTAGTGCTTAGGTCATCAAGAAATCCAAGTTTTGAAGCTTTCCTAGACCACTTCTCAACAAACTTTCTGGTACTGATTGGAAGACAGCAAATGTGGTGGTTCTGGGTAGACTTGATGTGATGATTGATGTTATGATTAGACTAGACGTTACCCTTTTTATAACTTTAATTTGAAATATGTAATCTGTAACCTAATATGTAATGTACATGTAATTTTATTTTTCCGCAATTTAATTACCCTATCTTAGTTTGGTTGATATCGTATTGCATATTATGGGACCTAGACTGGTGAGCACTGCCCCGTAAGGGGTGGTCTTCACAGAATTTGAATCTGAAACTTGGTATACTACATTATCAACACTCGATTTAAACATTTCCATAACAACATCCAACATGCATTAACATTTGCAAGTTAAATTCTTTGATTTGTTTTTTATGAAAACCGAACCCAACACATCAAAATTCTTAATATAGAATGATTTTTACCTCAAATATTTGTTTACAGTAGCTATAGTCCATTGTTTACAACTTAATTCCAACTTTTGTACGTCAATTTGGTGATCTTTGGGGTTATTGATGAAGAACCCGTAGGTTCTTAGAGAGAGAAGAAGAGAGACGGGAGAGAGAGAGAGAGAGAGAGTAGAGAGAGAGAGAGTAGAGAGAGAAAGTGAGATGTTGAAAATGAGGGTTATTCTCTCTTTTATTTCTCTTTTTGTCACAATTGCATTTTACACCCCTCAACTTCATTTTATCTCTTTTAAACAAATTATTAAGTGTACGAATCGGTTTCTCATGGTTATGCTCGCTCATCTGGTAAGTCCAAGTGATAGGACTGATTCCCAACTTTTTCAATGATGCGAAAGGGTCCTACAAATTGAGGAGATAGCTTTCCTCGTTTTACAAACCTTGTGACACCTTTCATTGGGGACACCTACAAATAGACCCAATCATCCTTCTGAAACTCTATTGCTTTGTGACGACGATCTTGGTAATTCTTTTGTTGATCTTGCGCTGTTTTCATGTATTGACGGATAAGTTGGATCTCTTTGTTTGTTTCTTGAAGTAGAGTTAGCCCAGCAATAGGTGTTTCTCCTGTTTCCCTCCAACAAGTTGGAGTCCTACATTTCCTTCCGTACAGGAACTCAAATGGTGCCATTTTGATGGTTGAATGGTAACTATTGTTGTAGGAGAATTCAACCAATGGGAGGTGATCGTCCCAGTTACCACCCAAATCCATGACACAGTCTCTGAGCATGTCTTCCAGAGTCAGAATATTTATTTCGCTTTGTCAGTCAGATTGAGGTCTATAAGCAGTACTCATTGCGATACGAGTACCAAGACTGTTTTGCAACGCAGCCTAGAAGTTGGAAGTAAATCTACTATCTCGGTCAGAGACAATAGACTTAGGCACACCATGCCTGATGATGATTTAATTCACGTAGATTTGGGCAAGACGGTCAAGTGAATAGGTTTCTCGAATGGGAATGAAGTGAGCAGATTTTGTTAATCGGTCAACAATGACCCAAATAGCATCATGTTGATGACGTGTCTTGGGCAGCTTGGTTATGAATTCCATAGTAATATGATCCCACTTCCATTCTGGAATAGGAAGAGGTTGTATACTACCATAGGGTTGTTGGTGCTCTGCTTTGACAAGACGACAAGTTCTGCACTTTTCCACAAATTGCCGAACGTCTCTTTTCGGTCCCGGCCACCAGAAATCGGCTTTCAGGTCGTTGTACATTTTTGTGTTACCAGGATGAATTGAGAACTTGGATTGATGATCTTCTTCAAGAATTACATCTCGTATGTTCCCGAACTTAGCAACTCATATTCTGCCGTAAATACCTTTGAGTCCGGTTTCGTCATCTTGCATTAAAGGTAATTGAATTCTGACATCCTCAATCCTGCTATTTTCTTCCTTTAAGGCCTGCAATTGAGCAGCCCTTACATCATCAATGATAGTTGACGTCAGAATTGTAGAAGTCCAGGCATAACAGTACGCCTTGCAGTATGCTTTTCTACTTAGGGCATCAGCCACTACGTTGGCTTTCCCTGGATGGTAGAGAATTTCACAATCGTAATCTTTGATCAGCTCCATTGACCTTCTCTGCCTCATATTCAAGTCCTTCTGACTGAATATATACTTTAAACTTTTGTGATCGGTGTAGAGCTGACACTTGGTCCCGTACAAGTAGTGCCTCCATAGTTTGAGAGCGAAAGTCACATCAGTTAGCTCTAGGTCATGAGTAGAGTAGTCTTTCTCATGCGGTTTGAGCTGTCTAGAAGCGTATGCTATGACATTTTCTCTTTGCATCAGCACTGCTCCCAAACCCATTCCTGATGCATCGGTATAGACTACAAAGTCCTCGTTCCCTTCAGGCAAGGCTAAAACAGGTGCTTCACTTAGTAATTTCTTCAAGTTATCAAAAGTCGCTTGTTGTTCTTCTTTCAAAAAGAAAGTTGTGTTCTTGCGAGTAAGCTTAGTAAGCGGAACAACGATTTTGGAGAAGTCTTTCATGAATCGGCGGTAATAACCAGCAAATCCCAGAAAACTGCGAATCTCGGAGGTGTTGCGAGGTGATTCCCAATTCTTGAAAGCCTAGATCTTTGCAGGATCACAGCAATCCCAGCACCAGATTTCACGTGCCCCATGAATTGGATCTGATTTGTATGTTTTGGAGGAATAAGTTAACAAAAGAGTTTATGATTGAATATCAGGATCATGAAATTTGTTTCGAATGTTGAGAAGTACCTGCCTCAACTAGAATTCACATTTCGAGAATTTGGCATAAAGTCACTCTTTGCGCAACAATTCTAGCAATTCTCGCATATGCGTAGCATGATCCTCTTTGGTCTTTGAATATATGAGAATGTCATCGATGAACACGATGACAAATTTGTCGAGCATTGGCCGGCAGACTTTATTCATGAGATCCATGAAAGCATCCGGTGCATTAGTGAGACTAAACGTCATCACCAGAAACTCATAGTATCCGTAATGAGTTCTGAAAGCTGTTTTTGGAATATCATCTTGGTGGACTTTTAATTGATGATATCCCGAATGAAGATCAATCTTCGAGAAGTAACTTGCGCCTTGTAACTGGTCGAAGAGATCATCAATCCGAGGCAACGGGTATTTGTTTTTGATCGTGACTTTATTGAGTTCTCTGTAGTCGATGCACATACGCAGTGTGCCATCCTTCTTCTTGACAAACAGAACAGGAGCGCCCCAAGGAGATGAACTTGGGCGGATAAAGCCTTTGTCAAGTAACTCCTGCAACTATTTCATCATTTCCTACATTTCAGCAGGAGCTAGACGATAAAGAGCCTTTGCTATTGGAGTAGCTCCGGGAATGAGATCAATGCAGAATTCCACTTTACGATCAGGTGGCAATCCCGAGATATCTTCTGGAAAGACATCTGGAAATTCTGAAACAACGGGAACAGCAGAGAGAGATTGAACTCCAGCCTTTGCATCGACAGTGTAGGTTAAATAAGCTGAACAACCCTTAGAAACGTGCTTTCGGGCTTTTACGATTGAAATGAGGCATAGGTCGCCTTTATGTCTGTCGCCGTAGATACAAATGTCTTGGCCCTCAGGAGTGGTAATCTTGATCATTCTTTTCTTGCAAACAATCTGGGCCTCGTTATGGACCAACCAGTCCCTCTGACTATAACATGAAACTCCCCGAACTCCATGGGAATTAAGTCTATGTTGAATACTACATCTTCTACAAGTAATGTGCAATTCCTAAATACTTTGTCTGCTTTAACTAACATGTTGCTAGCAGTCTCAATATCAAGTACAAATTGCAATTTAGATGTAGGCATGTTAAATTGACGAGCAAATTAAGTAGAGACAAATGAACGGTTGGCTCCGGAATCAAACAGAATGTGTGCGAGAATTGAATTTTCAAAGAATGTACCAGTGATCACCTCCAGATCATCTTTTGCTTTTTCAGCTGTGATTTGGAATGCCCTTGTTGGAGCCTTTTGAGATTGATCCCTGCGAGCAGTGGAAGGTGCAGAAGATCTTGTCGTTGATTGTTGAACACTCTGATCTCGTGGGGTTTTTGGGCAGTCCCTTGCAAAGTGGCCAAGTCTGTGGTAGTTGCAGCACACATCGTATTTTTGAGGACAATGCTCCCAATGATGGCCCTTCTGCTCACAGCAGAAGCAATACATGTCTTGAGTTTTGCACTCTCCAGAGTGCGCTTTCCTGCACCTCCTGCAGTCTCTCATTTTAGAACTGGCCGAAAAGGCCTTTCCCTTCTTGGGCGAAGAAGATGGTTCATTGGATTGAGGAGAAGATCGCGATGATCTAGACTCCCGCTGCCTTTTTGGCCACGACGGTTGAGTCGGTACTGCAGCAGTTGACCCCATGGCATACCCAGATAACAAAACTATCTGCTCCACATTTCGACCAGCCTCCAGCAAACCAGCAAACGTTGTATACCGAACCCCACTCATGGTCCAGCGAATCTCATAATCTAAACCGGCCTCAAACCGGGCTATCTTTCTCTATTCTGTGTCAACTTGAAGGGGCGCGAACAGACTTAAACGGGTGAACTCAACGGCGTATTGTGTAACCGTATTTGTTCCTTGGGATAGGTTCAGAAATTTCGCCTCGAGACGTCGCTTCTCGTCGGCCGGAGAGTTTTGTTGAGAAAATACTTCCTTGATTTCATTCCAGGTCATGTGTGACACTACCTCCATCATCAACACATGAGTCATAGCATCCCACCACATCACTGCGTCCCTTGCAAACATTGTGGTTGCAAACCGGACCATGTCCTTTTTCAGCACAGTCGCTGATTCTGAAAGTTCGTTCGGTGGTGGTGATCCACTCCAATGCCGTGACGGTATCTCTAGTCCCATCAAAAGTAACAGCTCTGTTACTTTTGAAGTCCTTAAACCTATAACCCCTTGTCTTGTTAGAAGACCCACTGTCTCCTTGTCTTTCCTCTTGATCTTCTTGTTGTTGTTCTTTGTTCTTTCTTTTATCAGCCTTTCTCCTGACTTCGGCCTCATCTCTTGCCCTTAATTGATCAGCAAGTGAATGAGCCTGTTCAGCCATTCTTTTGTATTGTAACTCATTGTTCTGTTCCATGAGAGCTTGCATCATCTAGAACATCTATTGAGGAGTCATATCGTCTCCTGACATGTTCTGAAATATAACAATTTATATTTAGAACATTTATTTGTGAGTCCTAAGTATTTTCAGTTACCCTTTATTTGTCCCCGTGTGCCTGTCAATCCTATCTTAGTCCCAATCATTTACTAGGAGTCTATTCTAATATCATAATCTAAGTTTGAGTCCAAGTCCTCGCGGACACTTGAAACCTCAAACTAATGCTTTGATACCAAACTATGACGTCCTCATGAATTAACGATATAATTAGAATCAGCAGGATCAACACACAACCAAATGATTAACATAATAATTAAAATTGATGCTTAATTCACATTTAAGCAGTTCCACACTAAAGCAATAAAAGTACTTGTCTACAGTGATTAAGTCTAACTATTACAACATCATAAATTGTTTTAAAAGTATCAAATCCCAGCCCAAAGCTACAAACATCAGTGTACCAATAGCTTCTAAAGTCTCCGGGATATTGAATTGAAATACTTAAGAAGAAGGTCCAGCTACACCTTTTCCTTTGCCTAAAAACATGGTGAGTTAACAGTAAGCTGATTTTTCTTAGTGAGATAACAGATTATACATTCAACAAATATTTCTTTACACGCATAGTGTGAAATCTGGCAGTGTAAGCCCCATAGTATGTGGAAAAAACCATGCAGTGCTAGCATGGGGTTGGCAGTTCAAATGCTGATCGGGGATGTGCCGAACCTGACCAGGATAACGAGTGGGATGATCAGTCCCCGACAGTGGCCTGCTGTCAGCCCCAGTCCAGGTCGCATCAGATTGTGAAGTAATGATCATGCAGTGCAATCATGATGTAAATAGATGCACTTTCAAACAAACGCAGGCTACATGTTTGTTACATGTCAAGTACGAGTGTGCATCATAACAACAAATCATTCATGAGTGCCAATTGATGTATATGAACAATGTGAACATGCCATTGAATATGTAAAACGTGAATGCAAAGACAATAAATGTTAGAATGATAATCTATTACTCACAGTGGTTTGAATAGTGATAATAGCCTTTGAATCAATGTGTGTTAGATGACACCACAATGATCTGTCAAGTCAGTGTAATAGTGATTTAATGTCAGTAATTGCTTAAAACTTAAATTATGAAAATTAAGTGAAATTTAAACTGAATTCGGACCACATCCGAATTTCGGATGATACAAAATCCGGATGGTCCGAGGTCCATCATTAGTGATTTATTCTATGTACTATTCATCCGAATTCGGATGATACCCTGGTCTGAAATCGGTTGAGATTCGAATTCGGATTGGTCCGAATTGGGTGTGGGTCCGAATCGAGTGTGGGTCCGAATCGTGTTCATATGGTCCGAGTTCATACTTATATATTTTCTCATAATTTCCAGAATATACTTTTGACCATTTTTGCATGTTTTTGTATCTAAAATTGTAGATATGAACCTAAATGCACTAACTTATAACATATCATCAATATACCAAATTAATCCATTTGTGTCCATTTTTCATCATAGTCGATGAACACACACACACTAAAACACACACTAATTTCAAAAATCATACTTAGAAGTGGAATTTGAATCTGAAACTTGGTATACAACATTATCAACAGTCGATTTAAATATTTCCATAACAACATCCAACATGCATTAACATTTGCAACTTAAATTCTTTGATTCGGTTTTTATGAAAACCGACCCCAACACATCAAAATTCGTAATATATAATGATTTTTACCTCAAATCTTTGTTTGAAGTAGCTATAGTCCTTTGTTTACAACTTAATTCCAACTTTTGTACTTCATTTTGGTGATCTTTGGGGTTATCGATGAAGAACCCGTAGGTTCTTAGAGAGAGAAGAAGAGAGACGGGAGAGTAGAGAGAGAAAATGAGATGTTGAAAATGAGGGTTATTCTCTCTTTTATTTGTCTTTTTGTCACAATTGCACTTTACACCCCTCAACTTCGTATTATCTCTTTTAAACCGATTATTAAGTGTCCGGATCGGTTTCTCATGGTTATGCTCGCTCAAAAGATGACAATGATAATTTTTCATTATCATTGCTATTTTAAAAATTCTTTGACCGTTGATGGTATTTTAACCGATGTCGGTTCCTTATTGTTTGCTTGCTCAAAAAAACTAGGATGAGGATTTCTCCCCATCTTTTCTCATTTTTAAATTGTGATCGAAATTTACTTAGAATTCAGTCGTTAAATATCCAATAATACAATAATTGAGTCTTAACTTGCAAATTACATGTATTTGAAAAGTAGGGATGTTACAAAGGTGATGTTGAAACAGGTCACTTGTCGCCCCGAATGACCAACCCTCCTTTGATCACAGCTCAATCCACACCCCAAAACACTTTGCACGACGCCTTCGTGGCGTCCAACCAAGTAGGAGTTGCCTCCGTGACGCCTCCAACAACTTCCGAATCTGCACTCCCTACAGAGGAGCCAGAGATGATGGAAGGAAAACTTGTTGTTGACCAACCAACGCCATCAACCTCAGGCCATCTCGGGATCACTCTCGAGATGCTAACGGCAGCTATCTGCGTTGCAAGGATTGTCTCCCGGGCTGACCTGGACGCCCTAAAGGCCACTTCTGAGGAGCAACATACCGCCCTATTCTCATTTTTAAAGGGTAAGGGTGTTGCAACTGAGGAGTTGCCACCAGGTACCCAATCAGTCCAAGCACAAATAGCTGCACTCTCCGATAAAATCGATGATCTTAAAAGGCTAGTACTTCATGTTCAAGAGCAATTAAATGGCAGGTTTGATCGCCTGGAATCTGCTATCATTGAATTACAGTGTAGACCCCAGGCTAAAACCCGTAAATGTAAGCATGATGATCAGGATGACCCTGATCATCCTGAGGGGGAGAAGAGCCCCAGGGTTCAGCCTGAGGGAGATATGTTGGTTGTAGGGGGAGCAGAAGCAGAACCAGTATGGGAAGGAAGTTCAGGGGCTCAAGAAGGCCAGCAGAGTTAGATCCATTATCGGCTATAGTGGAATATGACCCTTCATATGAAAGAGTTGAGTTCATAATGGTGTCCGACACAGACTCCGATATTGATCAAGACTATCCATTGATTGCACCTAAGCCTGAGCCGGAGTCACCCCAGAAATCATCTTCTTCATTTGAATTCCTAAATTCCCCTACCCACGTACCACAAGACAAAATCCTTTCATCCATAGAAGCTCCCACCCCTACAGTCCAAGAAACCCAAACAGTCAAACCAACCCCTCCTGCCCAAATTGTCGAGGCATCAGGCCCCGGAACAGTAGACTGCTTTGAAAGAAGAGCTGATGTAACTCCTAGGCACGACATCAATGATTTAGAATGGGTAAGGTGGTATTCGAAGGGTAAAATTCTGACTATGACTGAAGAAGAGAAAGAAGCGTTAAGACAAGACCCTCGGGGTCGTATACTCAAACTCCTAGAAGCTCTTCCAGCAGAAATAGAGGTACCCCCGGTTCAGGGCTTAAAAGACTTTTTTGATAGTGCACCCTATGTGACGATAGAAGTCTAAGTACAAATAGTCTTTTGTAATAGATCAGGCTTTGCAACTACAAGTTATATACGTTTGATCTTGTTTGTGTTTGATGTTTACTTAAGTTCCAAGATAAGTTCAAAGATAAGTTCAAACATAAGTTCAAATATAAGTTCAAGAATAAGTTCAAGAAGAAGTTCAAAGATAAGTTCAAGAATAAGTTCAAGGCTAGGGTTTGAACATAGTGGAGCTAAATTCAAAGTAGTAGTGGACAAGTTCGTGGGCTTAGGCCTAAACGAACTTGTCTAAGCTAAGTTCGAACTTAAGTTCTATAATTAAGAGTTAATCCATTTGATTAAATGACTTTTGCAGAAATTAGCGTTCAGAGCTCGTATAGTGCACATACGAACTTGTGAGATTTCAGAGAGTCGTTTCGGAGAAATACACGGGTCGGGTCGTTCGTCGTAACGTCTATCATTGTGTTCGTCTCCGGGTTTCCCTGTGTGTGATCGATCCGTTAAACCCCTAACAAGGATTCGGCTGTCGTTGGAAGGTGTCGCGTCAAGATCAGATCGTAGGTAGGTGACCTTACAAGTGGTATCAGAGCCATAAAGAGTGTTCATCGTGTTCATATAAAGATTCTTGGTTTCTTGACATTCTTACCGGAAAAATCACGTTTTCTTAGTTTTTCTGAGTTCTACAAGCAAGGTAACGGAGAAAAATTCATATTAGTTCAATTTTTCAGTAGAAATCAGTGTTTTTGATCTTAAAACATTGGTTTAATCTGGAATCTTGAAAAAATCGAATTTTTGGCCGTTTCTCGAACTTGTGGCGCTCGAAGTTAAGGGGGTATTAGGGTTCATTCGAACTTCTCAGATTACGCTCCTCTCGAAGTTGTTTTAGGGCTTCATTCGAATTTAACTTGAAATTCGAAGTTGTCAAATTCGAACTTGTCAGAAATTTAGGGTTTCTTCGAACTTGCTAGAGGTTCGAATTTGTCAGAATTTCTAAGGTTTCTTCGAACTTACCTGAAGTTCGAACTTGTCAGAATTTCTAGGGTTTTCTCGAACTTCATTCATTCGAACTTGTTGAGTTCGAACTTAAGTCAATTCGAATTTAATTTTCAAACGAATTTAAATTTAAATAATTCGAGTTTGCATAAGTTCGAAGGGTTTATTTTAAATTTATTTTTAAATTAAATTGTTTAAGTTTGAAAACAAAACGTTTAGAAAGAATGTCGAGTTTGCAAAATTTATAGAAATGGACCACGAGGTCGGCAAAGTTAATTCTCTACCAAAGCTGGTGAAACTGGAGGATTACTATTGGTGGAAGGATAGGTTTGCTATTTTTCCCGCTTTAATGACATGAGTATGTGGATAGACGTCGATGAGGGATATATTCCTCCTTCGCAAGAGCTTAAGGGCCGACAAAGAGTCTTAACTTATCAGAACATGAAAGATGATGACAAAAACTTTATGAAGCCGAGAACCGAGCATTCTCAATTAGACGAATGGCATTACCTCAGGAAATACTTCACACATTGAGGAATCACCGGACTTCTAAAGAGCTATGAGATGCTCTAGAGAAGAGGTGAGGGGGGAATCCAAGGGTACGCAAGGGTAGAACTGAGATGCTGAAAAGTAATTTGCTATCTTCAAGGCGTTGAAGAATGAGACGTTAGATGAGACAATCACTAGATTCTATCATCTGTTAACTGAACTTGACAATCACAATGTCGAGTATAAAGAGACTGAGAAGAAGAAAAACTACTAGATGCTTTACCAGCGAAGTGGGAGATGTACACAACTTTAATAAAGCATGATGAAGAGAAGTTCGAGACTCTCACTATTGAAGGAGTTATTGGAACGCTGAGGGCATACAACTTCAAGTTACAGAATTAAGAATGGGAGTTTGAACAGGTTCAAGATCCAAAAATGTATTTTGGAAAATCAAAACCGTCAATTGCTAGTGAACTAAAGTCAGGGGCCACAACTGTTGGTACATCCGGTGTGACGACAGCAGTCTAGTTTTGTTATTGATATAATGATTGTGTATGATGTTTACATTTGCATGGTAAGTTCTAGACTATCATATTAAGTTCTAGAATAAGTTCTAGAAACTAGTTCAAAGATAAGTTCAAGAACAAGTTCAAAGATAAGTTCAAGAACAAGTTCAAAGATAAGTTCAAGAACAAGTTTAAAGACAAGTTCAAGAATATGTTCAAAGGGTAGAGTTTGAACTTAGTGAGAATAAGTTCGTGAGGAGCGTCTTCATGAACTTGTCGTTTATATATTGAACTTTTCATTGTGAAATCATGGATCTTTGACGGCTCAGAGGTTCTGACGAACTTGAGAGCAAACAGAGCATCCGGGTGAACGAAACTTTTGCAAAACTTGAGCAGAGATTAAGGCAGAGGCGATCTCGAACTTGCAGGGCGATTTTGTGTTTGTTCTAGTGTTCGTCTATCATCGTGTATGTCTCCGTGTTCCGTGTGCGTGGTCTATCCGTCAAACCGCTAACGAGGATTCCACACTCGATGGACGACGTCGCGTCAAGATAGGATCCGTAGGTAGGCGACCTTACAAGTGGTATCAGAGCCATAAGGGTGTACTTAGTGTTCTTCGTGTTCATAATCAACATCCGTGGTTTCTTGGCGTTTTGGACGGAAAAATCACTTTTTTTGTTAGATTTTCGAGTTATACAAGCAAGATAAAGGAGAAAAGTTCATATTAGTTCATCATTTTAGTCGAAATCATAGTTTTTTAAACCTAAAAACCTTGGTTTAAACTGAAAAGTTGAAAAAATCGATCTTTTAGCCGTTTTTCGAACTTTCGGCGCTCGAACATAGGGGGTATTAGGGTTTGTTCAAATTTGACTGAAATTTCGAACTTGTCAGAAAATACGCTCCTCGCGAATTTATTTAGGGTTTCATTCGAATTTGGCTGAGTTTCGAATTTGCTAGCATTCGAATTTGTCAGACTTCGAACTTGTCAGAAACCTCGAACTTGTCAGAATTTTGAATTTGTTGAGTTCGAACTTAAGCAATTTCGAATGTAATTTCAAACGAATTTAATTTTAAACTAATTTAAACTTACCTAAGTTCGAAAGGGTTTATTCTAAATTAATTCCCTAAGTTCGAATACAAAAAATTTGGGAAAAGATGACCAGTTTGCAAAAGTTTATTGAAATGGACCACGAGGTTGGTAAGGAAAATTCTCCACCAAAGCTGATGAGGTTGGAAGACTACTACTGGTGGAAAGATAGGTTTGCCGATTTCGCTCGTTTCAATGATATGTGAATGTGGATTTATATCGATGAGGGATATATTCCACCTACGCAAGAGTTTGAAGGTCGTCAAAGAGTCTTAACATATCAAAATATGAAGGATGATGATAAGAAACTTTATGAGGCCGAGAACCGAGCTTTCTCGATTATCCGTATGGCGTTACCTCAAGAAATTCTACACACCTTGAGAAATCATAGGACTGCTAAAAAGCTATGGGATGCTCTAGAAAAAAGGTGCGAGGGAAATCCAAGGGTACGCAAGGGAAGGACCGAGATGCTGAAACAGCAGTTCGCTATTTTCAAAGCATTGAAAACCGAAAAGCTGGATGAGGCAATAACAAGATTCTATCACCTGCTGATAGAGCTGGATAATCACAATGTTTATTATCAAGAGACTGAGAACATAGAGAAGCTTCTGGATGCTTTACCAGTGAAGTGGGAAATGTACACAGCGCTTATCAAGCATGATGAATAAAAACTTGAGACTCTTACTCTAGAAGGAGTGATAGGAACGCTGAGGGCATACAACTTTCAGTTACAAAAGAAGGAACGGGAATATGATCAGGTACAAGATCCTGAGATGTACTTTGGTAAATCTAAACCATCTAATTCCGGTGTACCTAAGTCTGAAGCCTCAACATTTTATTCTGGAGAACAAGAAGGCATACCAAGAGAAGCAGAAGAATCTTATGATAGGGCCTTTCTGTGGTTTTCAAATCCGGATGATCAGCCACAGGCATCTACTTCAGGATCATCGTCTCAGGGATACACAAAAATGCCAATGAGTGCTAAAACAGCAGAGGAGCTACTGAAGCTTCTAGCATCGTTTGTAGCAGCTTACGGGAATTATATTCAAGGAAAAATAATTGATCCAGCTCTATGGGAAGAATATTATGATCAGGTGGATCCGGATGACTTGGAGCAAATGGACCTACAATGGCAATTGGCTATGCTCACACAGAGATTGAAGAGGTTCATGAAAAGAATGGGAAGAAATCTAAGTGTGAACATGTAGGATTCGATAAGTCAAAAGTTAGATGCTATAACTGTCAGGTTTTGGGACACTTTGCGAGAGAGTGTCAAAGACCTGAGATGGATAATCATCAGAATTCGGGACGTCGCTATTCAGCCAGTTCAGGGAATCAGAGATCAGGGAATCAAGGTTCAGTAGCTGGTTTACTTTATAATGTGGGGTCTAACAAACAGTTAGATGGCACATATGATTGGAATACACATTCAGAGGCGAATACTAGGGCATTCAAGGCCGAAGTTACAGAAACGGAAATGGGAGCAGAAGAGGAAAAGAAAGGGGATACGCAACAGTCTGATTCAGATCCTTCAGTGCTGGAAATTATTGAGGAGCTAAGTACTTTGGAGTTTGCACCTCAGATGACCAACATCGAATCAGATCGAAAAAAAAGTAACTCTGAACTTTTCTACTTTTCATGATTTATGTGCTTTATGTACTACTTTGAATGATAAATTGAATTTAGTGCTAGAAACACATTCATCTATGACTGCTAAAATTCAATCCTTAAAATCAGATAATGGTAATTTATTAGACATTAAGGAAGATCTTCAGGCCAAACTGAGAAATGATGCTCAAGATTTAATACCTTTGAATGACAAATTAATTGAACAAAGTGTCAGGAATGAACTAATTTATGAGCATGTAAAGTCACTGACCAAAGAGATCTCTCTTAAAAATATGGAATTAGTTGAGTCTAGGGCTAAGGTTTCTGAGGCAAATAGCAACCATGTACCTACTCCTCAGGATGAGACCAATGATATGGTTAAATCAGAGGTAGTCAAGGTATCTGAGTCTTTTAAAGTATCTTCAAATACTCCTCAGGTTAGGCAAACGGTACAGTGTGTCCAGTCTAGTTGTAAGTCAAAACTAGAAGAAGAAAAGACTGTAAGTAATAATAAAAAAGGGGAGTTAAACCAAGCTGTTGATACAAACAATCAGGGCATTAGTAAGACACCTAGGTCGAAGAGTGCCTATAAGAAATCTATTGACAAGATGCCTTGCTTTAAGTGTCATGAGAATGAACATGTTGCTTCAGGTTGTCCCTACAAAAATTCAGAGTCTTCACTAAACATAGGGAAACAAGAGCAGCAAACCTTAAAAACAATGCCTAGTGATACGAGCTGGAGTAGTTCTCAAATTTCTGAGAAGAACTCAATTGTAATGTCACGTCTAGGTAGTCGACAACCACTGGTGTCTCTCAGACAAAATGACGGACTTAGGAATAATTCACCGAATAGATCCCCTAGTCAATCAATGTCTGGCCCCCAATCCATCTATACTACATATAATAAGAAAACCACTTGAAGTTTTTGTACCATTGGATGGAAAGAAATCAATGGTCCAGATTAATGACAACTCATAATTATTTATCAAATGTCTCTTATACCCTTAATTAAAATCAATAATTATACCTATGTGATGCGAGTGTCGTTAACCCGTCAAAAATACTACTAAATACTTTAGAAGCTAGGGTAAGTAGGGATCGTATCCACAGAGAGAGAGAGAGGTTAATTACACGTATTTGAGCGACTAGCGTTGTAAAATAATTAATTTAAAGAGATTGATTGGTTTGTAAAAAGTGATTGCTTGATTTATAAAACTAATTACTTGCGAAATTTGTGAAAAGAAAACTTAAGAAAAGTGTTTGATTGAATAAAGTGCGAAGATAACCATTCCCGGATTCCACACCTCGCTTTGCATTTAATTTATAAAAACGATTTGAGGATTACATAGACATAATCTTTGTTATAATTATTATTAAAGTCGTTTCGTGATCTTGGGCATAGCGCGTGACACGTTTGATTACTCGTCTTAATTAAACAATTAACTCGGCACGAATAATAAAATGTCTACGAACTATCTTGTGAAACGCAACAACAAAATAATAATCATTCGTTTACAATCAAAATATAAATAATAAAAACCATGCAAACTTAAAGTAATCGTTCATAAAATAAAACTTAGCGATGTGCTTCCTCCGAGAATGATTATGATGAGATTAGCCGGACATAGTTGATGCAATGCTCAAGAGTTGTGTATCCATCTTCGTGGCTTAACTTGTGTGCTCTTCGTACGTGTGTTCGCTCAAACAGGGTTCTTTTCCTTAGCCTTCTCCTCCAAAAAACGATATTTTACACTGAGATATGCCTTTGTATTTATAGGAAAAACTGGAAAAACCCTAAAAACGGCCGTCTAATATTTTAATGGGCTGGGCGCAGCCGTAGGCGCAGGCCTGCGCCCCCCCTGCGTCTGTCTGTAAAATCCGTATTTTTGTGAATTAATTTCGTACTAAAAACAACTCTTTTACGCTTAATAAACATGATAAATTATAACCCGATCAAACTTCCCCAATTTAATTCTTGATCGTCCCGAGCAAGCTACGAAAATCAGACTTTTAAAACATCGGGTTTATCAAGCGTTCAAAACATAATTAACTTATTTAAACAAGCACTAGCCTTCATAGACGTGATAAAACTCGCAGACACGAACAGAATTTAATTCAAATATATCGTGATGTTTCTCGGATAGTTATTCAAAAATTCCTCACCACTATCATCCTTTTAGCTCAAGGTTACAGAATTGAATTCACGTGGGTCACTGGACCATCTTTTTCCTCGATGCACGACTTGAGCTACTAATTTTTCTTTTCTTTTTATTCTTTTCATGCAATGTCCATGTTTTTTTCCGTTCAAGTTTACTATGACTTTCTAGATGATCCGTGTAGCAGGATTTGGGTCAGCCACTCCCAGACCAGTTGGCCTTAGGGGACTAGGCATGATGGTACCCTTCAGACTTAATCTCCTGAATCAACTAGGTCACACTTGAATTGAGGCTTTATTCGTGTTCGCTTCCTCCCCTTATTGCATGAATAATTAGCGGCTATTGGAATCCTTGTTAATTATCACTCGCTACAACACAATATATCCTACTTCAAACTCGGTTCACTTCCTTGGTTTTAAGCATCTATGACTCTTTGTGTTATATTTAAACTCATATAATTACGTCTTTTTGCTTGAAACCGACCTAACTAACATCATCATATTTAAGTTGCAAGCTCAACAATAAAAATTTATTGGGTTAATTGATCGGATCATTTACGGCTCGCTTTTCACATAATCTTCTAAAAAAGAAACACATTTATTCAATCAACGTAATGCATGCAAAAACAAAAAACAATAATAAAGCATAAAAAACAATAATTCATTCTACTTAAAGAGAGGAACGGAAGAACCTGACTACTGCGTTGGTGGTGGCGGTCCGAAAATACCAGCAAAGAATTCCCCGAAGGGGTTTCGGTCTTCTTGCATATGAGGTGCAGGTGGGTACGTGTTTGCGGGGTGCACCACGCTCTCTCCACGTGTCGTGGTGGGGACTCGACCATAGGCTGGGAAGTATTGAGGAGTTCGATCCTCAATGTTCAGCCTCTCAGAATTCTGCCACTGATAGTCCTCATATGGCTGATGTGGTAACCCAGCATTATAATTCATGTGATCTCTCACTGCCTCGGTGTACGCCCAGTGCTGCTGGTTATAATAGGCATTCAGGAATGATGAAGCGCGCACACCAGTGTAGATTTCGTCGATTCGGCTAGTCTGGGTTTCCAACTCATGCTGGAACTCGTCCATTCTTCCAACCACGTCCTCTTGAAAGGTACCCAACCGTAAGTTCATCGCGTCCAACCGAGCAATGACATGGGACATATCATTAGCTCCTCCTGCTGCATGTACTCTTTCAGCTTGATGTTGATGGTAAGCCTCTGCCTCTTCTATACCGTATAGCTCTCGATGCGTTTTTCCCATGTCTGAATCAAAGATCTCGAATCCTTGGTCTGTTTGGCGCAGAGTAATGCTTTGTATCATTGCCGCTGTAATAACGGCGCCAGAGACTCCCCTCGGAACAGATATGGGAGAAATTGCTGCCTGAGCCCTTAGATACTCTGATAGAATCCATCCGTGAGGGATTATTTTTCTCTCCCTCGTGTCGTACATCGACCACAGGTCATTCATCACAATCTAAGCAAAAGAAAGGCTCGGCTCTCCTGTCATCAGTGCGTAAAGGATAGTTACCTCCTTGTGCCGAATCTTTGTCAGGTCACTGTCTCTTGGCAGCACGTTGTTGGTAACAATCTTGTGTAATACCTTCGCCATTGGGCTAAGGTCACGCCTAGCATACGCCGTATATCCAGCCGCGGCATTGTAATCAATCTTCAGTATTTCTGCCAACTGTGTGGTCCATTCACCCTCCCAAGTTCTATCAGTGAATGCTAGTTGGGCGTCTGTTTTGTACTCATAGTTGAAATTCCGTGCCCCGTCTTCTCCAACACCAATATCTACCCCAAAGACTTCCCGTAAACCTTGTGCATTCATTGGAAATTCATGCCCATTAACGCGACCGATTAATGTGAAGTCGCCTCTGAATCGTCCTTCTTCGCGTCTTAGTGTGGACATCCACTCTACAACCTCATCATGATAAATGTGCTCCCCTCCTAAATCCAATAGTGCCTCCCATCCTAACCGGTCGAAGCATCGCACTACCCCATAATTCTCGAACTCGTCTTTCTTGACTCTCTTTTCGACCAAGACCTTGCCGGAAAATTTCTTTGTCATGAACAATTGTCGTCGAATATTTGCCGGATGCTGTGATAGATTGAAGTCCGGGTTCCACTCTACCCTCGGTTGGGTAGAGGAACTGGCGCCTTCCCCCACTCGTTGTCTAGTTCGGCGAGACATCTGCAATTACGACAACTTAAGTATATATATAATTATAAAATTCTTAATTCGTTCTATTTTCTCAACAAAGAACCATCATTGATAAATTGTGCAATTATCATATCAAATGTAACATAAGGATGCATAATTAATTCATGTCAATTTAACCACTTTTTCACATCTTAATAATTTTAAGCAAATTGCACAAAATAACAACCAACTTTTCGGAAATTGACTAGCATGCCTTTTTCTTAATCGTGCTCATACTTTCACTTAATACACTATTCTACACTATGAAAACACTTAGAATTATCATGTATAAATGGTCATGCAAAAAGTCAATCTAAAAGTCAAAATTCATCTTTAAACTCCATTAAAGCTTACTAGTTCAAAAATGGTGGAGCTTTTGTACCTAGTTTTTGATGAAGAATGAAAGAGAGGTTGAATCTAAAGTGGTGGTGGATGATTCCTAGCTTAACTTCAAACTTCCCCAACTTGAGTTGCAAACTCAAGTTCCTTGCTACTTCTTGCGTAATGTCAATCACTAGCTTGATTTTTAGTGATTTTTGTGAGCAAAATTGAGTTTTTTTAGGTGAAAATATGTGGAGAAGGTGAAGGAACCGTAAGGGGGGCGCAAAGGGTGCTCTTGTAGGGTTTTGCAAAAAAAATTTTCTATTTAAAATGAAGAGGTTTCGGGCAGGCGCACCCCTGGGCGCAGGCCTGCGCCGGCGGCTGCGCTTGGGGGGCCTGTTCGGTTCAAAAAATTTTCGTTTTTTCAGTTGGTCGGGTGCATGCTTGGTTTGATAATTTACGTTTTTTACGATAAAAAATATGGTTTAGAAGCATTTATCCTACACTTTTTTAAACACATATATGTGTTTTCCCTTCCCCAACTTTAAAGATTGTGTCGTCCCCGACACTACGGAGGCTTTTATCAGTCTATGAGCATAATAATATGTAGGTAACAGAGACGTGCAAGTCAAATGTTTAGTAAGCATAGCATGCAATTGTTCCGAATTCTAAAAAAATCTAAGGTGCCAACACGAACACCATGCATATTTGTTATGGCCTAAGGCCATTTACACAACCACGTAGCAATTGTTTCAAAGTTCAAGACCATAGTTTGTTAGAGAGAATTTCCCGAAAATATGGAATCAGTAGTCATCAGGAGACGTCAGATGAGAGGTGTTGGTGGAGACGGTGTGGGAACTACGGCGGCCGACTGCCCGCTCAAGCTCCTCTATCCTCGTTTGGAGGCTAGCGAGCCAACGGGAGTGAGCTCCCACCGTGATTCCGTGAACATTAACGTCATGTTTAAGCTTGTCAACCTCCGAAAGGACTGCAGTGTTTGCTGCCAGTGGTCCTTCTACCGCATTCTTGATAGCGGTCAGACGTGCTTCCAGGACCTCGTTCTCCGACAAGTGTGCGTTTGATGAACCTCCTTTCTCGAACTTTACCTCAGCTTTCACAAACTTCACTGCATCCTTCTCAAACTTAAACTCACTTATTCTCGCTTTACCCTTGTCTAGAGGTTGGTCATATCGATAAAAAGATCGGCTGGCAGGGATGATCGAGACAGTACCATGCGCGGGGTCTCGAATTAAGAAAGTGCCTGATACTTGTTCAAATTGTAAACCCGCCATAGTGTGCCGTGTAAACCAAACATCATTGGGTCCTAACAGTCGTGGGCTCGCCCCTTCCGATATGACTCCCATATTAATAAAGAGTTCACTGAGCATACGTCCGTACGGTATCTCCATGTGAGGTTTGACGAGTGTTGCTTCCCAAATATTTTGCATCATGATGTAAGCGAGAGAGATGGCCGGTTTACCCGTGAGCAAGGTATGTATAAGTATGACCTCGCGGGTTCGAACGGCGGTGGTATTAGCAGATCTCGGCAGGATGTTGAAAACAATGAGCTTCCACAAGACTTTGGCCCAAGGGCGAAGATCGCCCTGATAGTACTTTGAATAGACCCTCGCTTGTTCGATTGTAAGATTGAAAACCTCAGTTAGCTTTTTAGCCCATCCCTCTGAATGTCTTAGCACCCCACTAGATAAGTTTTGTTCCGTCCAAAATTCCCGTGCGACCGGGATGTCCGTATCAAAATCAAAGTAATCACATAATTCTTTCCTAGAGACTACAACCTCTTTCCCATTGATACGACCTCGTAATTCAAAATCATGTTCTACATCCCCCTCTCTTCGGATCAGAGTTGTCATCCACTCATAGATTTCGGTTTCGTGAACATACGGAGTTTCGATTTGCAACGCCCCTGACCACCCAATCCGATCAAAGCTCTCGATAATCCCAAAGTGTTTAAAATCGGATTCCTTAAGAGTCTTTTCTATGAAAAAGTACGTAGGTGGTTCAGAAACCGGTGGTGAGGGTGGTGGTGAAGGATACTCGATATTGATCGGGATAGGAGTGTGCACGCGCATTCTCGGAGTGCGAGTGATACGTCGGCGAGAATTCCCTGTGAATTGTTGTGACATATATGGACATATAGCAACGAGTAACGGAATTAAGCACAATTAAATGCACATAATGGCACACAAGCATGTGAATCTCGGTGGAGTTCGAAGAACCCGGTGAGAAATACATAAATGTTAAGTGTAACGTGTTCCGCAAAGGTGCAAGTAATTTTAATGCAATGACCATTCTCCATGAATTTGGTGCATGTGCATGAGGGATGAATGTAACGTAGCATGGCAAGAGTTGTCGTGACGTGCATGATTATGAACGACAAATGGAGCGATTAACAACACGAATCATGAAATTGTAATGGAGCAACATGTTCATCCTAATTTTAACATAGAATAATGCACATATCTGGAATTTATCTCTTGACATGGAATTTCTAAACATATCGCAGTGGAAAATTCTTTGAAACCCTATATTTAGAAATTACCAATAAAACATGAAATGTGCTCATTCTGAGAGTATTTACGCACTTAAGGATATATGATGCATCTGAAACTATTTTCATTTTCAAGATTGTGGGATTTAGGGCAAAGAGTTATTTCAAGATAACCTACTATTTCTTGCTTGAAAAATAGGAATAATGGAAGGATATGCACTTACATTGAGGATTATGAGCAAGAAGATGAGTAATCTGGAGTAGATTTCACGTTTATTGAAGCTTCGAGAGCAAAAAAAGGAGCAAAAATTCGGAGTGTTTTTGAGAGAATATGGAGAAAATGAGGTGAAAAGGGTTTAAAAATCGCTGAACTGCATCGAGGCGCAGACGCAGGCGCACCCCTGCGCTGGCCGGTGCGCTAAGGGCGCAGCGCGGGGCGCAGGCCTGCGCTGGCCGGTGCGCTGCACTGCTCCCAGGAGATTTTTGTGTGTGCTGTTTGTAGCGTTTGGTCCCCCCAAAAAACTAACGAATTGTCGTACAACGCATCGAATTTTGTCCTCTATTTGTCCAAATTTTCGTCTTTCTTCGGCTCAGGATTTGCAGCTTCTTAATGGGTAAATTTTTCCCCAACTTAGTTGGTTGCGATAGGTACCACCAGAATATAGGATGAACTATTATTTGACTAACTAATTTAAAAGAGCAACAAACTAAGGCATAATAAAATTTAATCTGCAGAAATTAAAACACACTTTCGTGGTGAAAACGATTGCACTTAGCACGTGCAACAAGCCTTTAAACCCCTCAGTAGCCTGAGTGGACGAGTTATAGTCTCGTGAGGGTTTCTATGGAACACACCCACAAAGTTCACTGGATTGCCTTCCAGAAAGCGCTAAGTTTAATGTCTTCAGCCAGACATTTTGGAACTCTTAATATTTAAGTGATATCTTCCAAGACCATTGTCTCAGATGATATAATTTCATTATCAGCCCATTGTACAAATAATTTTAATCTGTGTCCGTTTACTTTAAACGGCTCACCGCCTTTTTGATCTATTATTTCAACCGCACCGTAAGGGTAGACGTTAGTTACTGTGTATGGGCCTGTCCACTTACTTTTTAGTTTGCCTGGGAAGAGCCGCAGGCGTGCGTTAAATAGCCAGACTTTGTCACCTTTATTAAACACCTTTCGTTTAATTATTCGATCGTGGAAAGCTTTTGTTTTTTCTTTGTACAATTTAGAACTTTCAAAAGCGTCCCTCCGTATTTCTTCTAATTCGTTTAATTGGTATTTTCGATTTATACCGGCAGCTGTGAAGTTAAGATTTGCATTTTTAATGGCCCATAAGGCTCGGTGTTCTAACTCAACCGGAAGATGACATAATTTCCCATAAACTAGCTTATAGGGAGACATACCAATAGGGGTTTTATACGCTGTACGATACGCCCAAAGTGCATCATCTAATCGTATTGACCAATCTTTCCTATCGGGGCGCACTGTTTTTTCTAGTATACGCTTGACCTCCCTGTTAGATACTTCTATTTGTCCGCTAGTTTGTGGGTGATATGGGGTAGTTATCTTATGCGTTACTCCATAGTGATTAAGTAGTTTGCTAAAGTACATATTTTTGAAATGAGACCCCCCATCACTGATTATGGCTCGAGGGATTCCATGACGAGAAAATATATTACGTTTAACGAATTGGCAGACTACTTTGTGGTCGTTAGTTCTTGTGGCTTCGGCTTCTACCCATTTAGAGACGTAATCAACTGCCACTAAGATATATTCGAAACCGTATGACGTAGGGAATGGTCCCATAAAGTGTATGCCCCACACATCGAAAATCTCTACTATGAGGATTGGTGTCATAGGCATTTGGTCTCTTTTTGAAATACCTCCTATCTGCTGGCATCGTAGGCATGACTTAACAAACTCGTAGGAGTCCTTAAAGATGGTCGGCCAAAAGAATCCACTTTGTAGGATTCGATGACCTGTCTTTTTAGCACTAAAATGGCCTCCGCATGCATACGAGTGCCAGTGATTTAAAATATCATAATGCTCGTTGTCTGGAACATATCGCCGAATAATCTGATCTACGCCTATTTTGAATAAATTCGGCTCCTCCCAAATGTACTGTTTAGTTTGAGAGAAGAAATACTTTCTTTGATGTGAATTCCAGTGGCTTGGGGTTTTCCCTGTGACAAAATAGTTTACTAAGTTAGCAAACCAAGGCACTTTTGTGACGAACAATAATTGTTCATCTGGGAAATTGTCCCGAATGGAGTCCAGCATATCAGTGGTGATTGCTAGTAGTCTCGAGAGATGGTCTGCTACTACATTTTCTGAGCCCTTTTTGTCTCGGATTTCTAAATCAAATTCTTGTAGTAACAATATCCAACGAATTAGCCGTGGCTTAGCATCTTTCTTAGCCAAGAGGTGTCGCAAGGCACTGTGATCGGAATACACAATTACCTTAGCCCCCCAGACATAAGATCTAAACTTATCTAGCGCATACACTACTGCAAGCAATTCTTTTTCAGTTGTTGCTTAATTAATTTGAGCTTCAGAGAATGTTTTACTTGCATAGTATATTACCACGGGCTTTTTGTCCACTCTTTGACCAAGGACGGCACCTACTGCATGATCACTTGCGTCGCACATGATCTCAAAGGGTTGAGACCAATCAGGTGATTGCAGGATTGGTGCCTCCGTGAGCTTCATTTTTAATGTATTAAACGCCTCGTTACAATCTTTATCAAAGTCGAACGGTGCATCCTTAAGAAGAAGGTTACATAGGGGTTTGGTTATGGCACTAAAATCTTTTATGAACCTCCTATAGAAACCTGCGTGTCCTAGAAAAGAACGAATCCCTTTAATATTAGTCGGTGGCAGTAACGAGGAAATTATTTGTATTTTGGCTCGATCAACCTCCATTCCCCTTTCAGAAACTATGTGTCCTAAGACTACTCCCTCTTTAACCATAAAGTGACTTTTTTCCCAGCTTAGTACCAAATTGGTTTCAGTACACCGCTGGAGAACTTTTTCTAAATGAGAGAGACACCCTTCGAATGACTTATCAAAGATAGAAAAGTCGTCCATAAAGATTTCGAGAGACCCTCCGACCATGTCTGAAAATATAGCCATCATACATCGCTGGAATGTGGCCGGAGCGTTACATAATCCAAATGGCATTCTTCGGTAGGCGAATGTGCCATACGGACACGTAAATGTCGTCTTATCTTGGTCTTCTGGGTGTATCGGGATTTGGTTATACCCCGAATAGCCATCTAAGAAACAATAGAATTTCTGCCCTGCTAATTTCTCTACTATTTGGTCGATGATTGGCAGGGGAAATGATCTTTCGAGGTTGCGGTATTTGGCTTTCTGTAGTCGATACATACTCTCCATCCCGTTACAGGGCGAGTTGCAATCTTCTCTCCTTCAGGAGTATCGACGACAGATTCCATATTTCTTTGGAACCGTCTGTGTGGGACTAACCCATTGGCTATCTGATATCGGATAGATAATTCCAGCATCTAGCCATTTTAATACTTCCTTCTTCACTACCTCTCTAAGGTTAGGGTTTAGCCTTCTCTGAGCATCTCTGCTTGGCTTGGCTGTTGGATCAGTTATAATCCTATGCATACACAACGTTGGGCTAATTCCCTTAAGATCTGCTATAGTCCAGCCTACCGCTTCCTTATATCTCGATAACACTTCTAACAAGGCCTTTTCTTGTGCAGCAGTAAGGTCTGTTGCGATGATTACAGGCAGTGTATTCTCAGGGCCAAGAAAAGCATATTTGAGATGAGCTGGAAGTGGTTTCAACTCTAATTTGGGTGGTTGCTCTGAAGATGGTTTTGCTGATGGTGGAAGGTCAGTCGGAAGTTTTCGATCTTATGTGTCCAGGGTGGTTGAGTAGAATCCACTGACTAAACACATTCAAGTTCGAACTCCTTAGCTTCAGGCATATTTTCTAGCTTATGCTCATTGTAATACAGAAGCAGCTCCACTGGATCTTTACATGATATTGTTGATAATTGTTGTTGAATTAAATCATCAACCAAATCGATCATGTAGCACTCTGAATCCAATGGTGCATTGGGTACATTGTTAAAGACATTAAGTCGGAGTTTGCGGTTTCCGAATGCTATGTCTAATGCACCTGTCCTGCAATTGATTTGAGCGTTGATTGTGGCTAAGAAGGGACGTCCTAAAATGATTGCCGGTTGGCTTTCTTTGTAAGCACTATCTGAATCCAACACTAAGAAGTCTACTGGATAGTAAAAGTCTTCGACCTTAACGATTACAACAGATAACATCCCTCGTGGTACTTTGGTAGACCTATCTGCTAATTGTAGGATGACATTTGTTGTCTGTAGGGTTCCGAGATCATGTTGGTCAAATAAATTACCAGGTAAAATATTAACACTTGCCCCTAAGTCTAGAAGTGCTTTTTTAATTTGAATATCGCCAATAGTTACCGGGATCAAGGGTGATCCTGGATCTTTTAGTTTAGGCGGCAGTGAGCTAGTGATAACTGCACTGACTTGTTCAGTGAGGTTAATTTGCTTTGGAAGAGTTATTTTAAATTTTCATTTCTGAGTACAAAGGTCTTTTAAGAATTTAGCGTAAGAAGGGACTTGTTGTATAGCTTTGATTAAGGGAATGTTAATTTTAACTTGATTAAAGATATCCCATAATTCTTCGTTTTTAGGTCCTTTCTTACCATAAGGAAATGAAGCTGGGTTCTCTAAGGCCGTTGGGTAGGGAACAGTTTCAGTATTGGAACTCCCTTCCCCAACTTTAGTCTCTACTGGTTTCTTGGCTTCTACTTCCTTAAAGGTTACTTTCTTAATTTTTGTTTCTACCTTTGACTCCGATCTGGGTGGTTCTTCTTCATAAACAATTTCTACCTCGTCGTCTGTCTCACTCTCCTTAGGCATTTCTATTTTATTATCTACTTCCTTTCCACTCCTAAGGGTAGTGACTTTATTAACTTCGTTCACTTCATTGACTTCATATTTCTTTTCTTTGCCATGGTGGTGCGATGGGTTAACTGTGGTGTTGCTTGGAAGCTTCCCTTCTTCTCGTTTAGTTAGAGACTCTGCAATTTGTCCCATCTGCCTTCCGAGCATCTCCATAGTTTTTGCTTGAACCATGGTTTGTTGCTTCATGAATTCCATAAACTCGGAAAACTCTTTCGAGTTCCCCGACACTGGACGTGAATCATTTTCTTCTTTAGGGTCTTGGCGTTTATAGTACCGATCATCCTTCGTAGCTGAGGTCGATCCATATTGGAAATCTCGGTTTTGTTGACGAGGTTGCTCATATCTTGGTTTCGGGGGAGCATCATTATCTAGATTATCCCTCCAACTAAAGTTCGGGTGTTTTCTCCATCCCGGATTGTAAGTCTCCGAGTATGGGTTCTCCCGTTCTCTTCGTTGCCGAAAGCCAAAAGCTTCGTTCACATACTCTTCGTGCGTGAAGGTATGTGGGCAATTCTCGGTTGGATGAGAAGGGTCTCCACAAGTAACACAGCAAACCTGTGCCGCTGTAGCCTTTCCCATTCCTTTCATCAACAAGTTCATATTTTTGCTTAGTTCGGATATGTCAGATTTAACTTCTTTCTTCCATGCGTTGTCTATGCCCATAACTTGGACACCAACACTATTATCCGAACCCGCTTGGACTTTTAAACCTTTGCTTAACTGGGTTAATAATTCCCAAGCTTCGTCATCTTCCTTGGCTAAAAAGGTTCCGCCTGAAGCAGCGGTAATCATATTCCTACTTTCTTGACTAACCCCATCGAAAAAGGTTTTAATTAGCATCCATTTAGGAATTTCATGGTGAGGGCATGTTCTTAGTAATTCATTTAACCTATTAAAAGCTTCGTGAAATTGTTCTCCAATTTTCTATTTAAATCCAGTAATTTCTTTACGTTTTTCTGTAGTTTTACAAATTGGGTAATATTCGGTTGGAAATTCTTTTTTCATCTCATCCCAGTTAGTTATACTATCAGTGGGAAGTGACACAAACCAGTTTTTCGCTCGTTCCTTCAAGGAGAAAGGAAAGAGTCTGAGTTTTAAAGCGTCTACGGTCATTCCCCTAACGTGATTGGCCTTACCTATAGCAGTAAATTCAGCTAAGTGCTCATACGGTTCTTCGCTTGGTGCTCCGCGAAAAATGGGTAATATGCTAAATAGCTGTGGCCTAATTTCGGGCTCATTCTCATTAATTGGGTAGAGAATGGGTGATGGATCAGGGATATCACCCGGCCTATAATGGGATTCTACAGTTCTACGGTCTCCCATCGGTCTTTGGTTTTGTTGGACGTTGACAAGAACGTTATCGACGTTCTCGTCTTCCGAATTAATTATTTCTTCTTCCACGTTTACTTTAGGAGCAGTATTTTTAGTTTCGTTCGTTTGAGTTGTGGCTCGCCTATTAGATCTAGCGGTTTTTTCGATTTCTGGATCAAACTTCAAGGGTGAAATTCTACCAGAATATCGTGTGTGCATAAACCTATGAGGGCTAGATGAAGAATTTGAACTAGAAACTTTCTTTTTGGTGAGAATTGATGCTTGCGCCACAATTCCTTTTTTCTTAATAACTAAGGCAATAATTAAAGCTTAGAAACTAATTAAATAGAATAATAGCAAAATAAGGAAACTTAAACTAATTTAAGTAAGCAAATAAAAACAAGTAAGTAAATAAATTGAAATTAACCAAATTAACTAAATTACCTAAATTAGTCTAGAAAAAATAAAGTAACTAAACTAAGCTAATTACTAAAATACGTGATTTAAGCGCAACCGCTCCCCGGCAACGGCGCAAAAATTTTGATGCGAGTGTCGTTAACCCGTCAAAAATACCACTAAATACCTTAGAAGCTAGGGTAAGTAGGGATCGTATCCACAGAGAGCGAGAGGTTAATTACACGTATTTGAGCGACTAGCGTTGTAAAATAATTAATTTAAAGAGATTGATTGGTTTGTAAAAAGTGATTGCTTGATTTATAAAACTAATTACTTGCGAAATTTGTGAAAAGAAAACTTAAGAAAAGTGTTTGATTGAATAAAGTGCGAAGATAACTATTCCCGGATTCCACACCTCGCTTTGCATTTAATTTATAAAAACGATTTGAAGATTACATAGACATAATCTTTGTTATAATTATTATTAAAGTCGTTTCGTGATCTTGGGCATAGCGCGTGACACGTTTGATTACTCGTCTTAATTAAACAATTAACTCGGCACGAATAATAAAATGTCTACGAACTATCTTGCGAAACGCAACAACAAAATAATAATCATTCGTTTACAATCAAAATATAAATAATAAAAACCATGCAAACTTAAAGTAATCGTTCATAAAATAAAACTTAGCGATGTGCTTCCTCCGAGAATGATTATGATGAGACTAGCCGGACATCGTTGATGCAATGCTCAAGAGTTGTGTATCCATCTTCGTAGCTCGACTCATGTGTTCTTCGTACGTGTGTTCGCTCAAACAGGGTTCTTTTCCTTAGCCTTCTCCTCCAAAAAACGATGGTTTCTTCTAAGATATGACTTTGTATTTTTAGGAAAAGCTGGAAAAACCCTAAAAACGGCCGTCTAATATTTTAATGGGCTGGGCGCAGCCGTAGGCGCAGGCCTGCGCCTGTCTGTAAAATCCGTATTTTTGTGAATTAATTTCTTCTGTCGAGCACGTGGTCTGGGCGCAGGGCTGCGCCCCTCTCTGCGCCTGGCTCTGAATTTTTGTCCTTTTTACGCCATTTTAAACCAGATTTTGCTTACCTGCACAAGCACAGAATTTATTCAATAGCGGCACATTCTATGGCACTTTCGTACTAAAAACAACTCTTTTACGCTTAATAAACATGATAAATTATAACCCGATCACTATGCCATTTTTTTTAATTCATTTTTCAAATTTACTACATTAACTTAATTACATTAAATTTTGATTTTAATTTTTCCATTAATGAATTAATATTTACCTAGAATAAATATGTGTCATTATTATCCTTAATGATCATAGTTAAATTCAAATGTAAAAATTTGAGTTTAAATGTAGAAGTGTAGTAAATAAAGTTAAAAAATTTTGTTAATTATTTTGCTAACAAGATTTAAAATTCAATTGATAAAACTTCAATTGTGAATATGATAAATTTTGATTGTTAATTTTCAGATATTCCATTTTTATATTTTATCATTTTCAAAAGGGAAAATGGCATCAAATAGTTCTGAACTTTCGACTTTGTACACATTTATGAAGTGAACTTTTTTTTGTGCACATTTGGTAGTCAAAGTTTCAAAACTGTTCCAATTTGGTAGTTGGCGTATCTTTTAACCGGTTGCTTCCGGTTTCGATGCCTACGTGGACAATTTTTTAATGACGTGGCTGCCCGTTTTTATATTATACCCGGTTTTTCTACGTGGCAACCCGTTTTTTAAAATCACCCGTGTTTATAACCGGGTTTTTAAAAAAACGACGTTATAAACCCGGGTGATTTCTTAATTTCATACGGCGTTATAAACCCGGGTGATTTGAAAAAACGGGTTGCCACGTAGATAAAACTGGGTATAATATAAAAAAGGGTAGCTACGTCATCAAAAAATTGTCCATGTAGCCATCGAAACCGGAAGCAACCGGTTAAAAGGTACGCCAACTACCAAATTGGAACAATTTTGAAACTTTGACTACCAAATGTGCACAAAAAAAAGTTCACTACATAAACGTGTACAAAGTCAAAAGTTTAGAGCTATTTGATGTCATTTTCCCTTTTCAAAATACATACACATTCACATAATTGAAGTTTTTTGTTTCTTACATTGATATTTCATATTTGAAGTTAATAAAAATTAAAAGAAACATTTTTTTGCAAACACATATTATCTGTTTTTAATAATACAATATAATAATATATTTTTAATTAATATCAAACAACTAAGTATTTTTTATCTTTAATTTAACTAGCTTTCAATTTTTTTATTTTAATTATATATAAATTTTATAATAAATTATTTAAATATAAAAAATATGTATTTTCTAAATCAACCCATGTAATACATGAGCTAATTAACCTATATATTATAATAAAACAAAACAATTTATGTCACATGTCACTTCTACAATACAAGAAAATTTTATTTTCCACCTCTTTTTCCAAATTTAACACCTCAACTTATTTGCATTAAATTTTGACTTTATTTTTTTTCATTAATTAATTAGTAATAAATTAGATTTTGTAACATTTAAAATTAATGTTTATCTAAAATAAATATCTATCATTATTATCCATAATAATCATAATTAGATCCAAATGTAATGATTTGAATTAGTGGTGGAAATTATTATTATTATGTATGATAAAGGAAAACATCAAATGTCATGTAAGGTCTACACACTACGGATCTATCTAGACGCGAGACCGTCAACGAGTGCGGAATGCTCGTTAAAGGGTTGACGGAAACAACTCTCACACGGAACACGGAGACTATCAACAAGCTGTACGGACGAACACGAACGCACCTACCGGATGATTCTCTCCGAAACAACACTCAATTAGCTGATAAACTCGAGATCGCCTATTTGCTTAATCCCTCACGAATTCTGCAAAAGTCTACTAATGATTCGAGTCTATCCCTAATTATAGATGACCGTTCGAGTTTGTCATGGGCCAAACTCGAATCAGGCCCAAGGCCCATTCGAGTTTGTCCCCTTGACATTCTCGAATCTGACTCATGAAACACATTCGAATCTGCTGACAGATTCGAATCCTGTTTACTTGTGAATTCGAATTTACTCTAAATTCGACTTTCACATATTAAACTTATATTTGATTTTATCTTTGATCTTTATGTTTGAACTTCCTGTAATTCATTACATCAAGTTCAACCATACAATCAATAACTGTCAAACATATATAAACACTTAAATCAAATACTCGCTAATATTCAATGCTTTGCAGTATTACTTAAACCAGAATGTTAGATCACTTAGACTGCTATCGTCACACAGGGTGTACCAACAGACTCCCCCTTGACGATAGCTTCTAACAATTCACACATTTGATTAAGTACTTTGTTTATTTATTCAAACTGCTGCCAGCATACAAACCTTTCTCGATACACACTTTAACTACATTTTCATATTTCCTAGCCTCACTATCCATATGAGCATCGCTTGAGATTCTATGAGCATGTAGCACTTGAAGGTCATCTTTTTAAGGTTTACAAGGTGAAGGGGATCGTAGACTCTAAGAATCACTTTTTCTTCGAAGTCCTCCATCACAGCTTCTCCTGTGTCACTTTCCACATACCACCAATTTAGATTCTTCATGACGTCCTGTGGCATTGGCTTGAGAGGAACATTTCTCAGACATCTAACTGGTTTGTATTGTATTTTCATCCACGGACGACCAGTTAGAGGGTCAATTCGAGTATGGTCCATTACTCGTTTACCTACCCTTGGATTAAGCCGTTCGAACTTCCTTGACCTCCCTTCTTTTCTTATGATCTTTGCAAGTATTTCAGCGTAAGGGTCGTTGCCGATGTTGATTAGCTCCTTCCATGCTAACGCTTTTATTTCAATCTTTGGCAAGGAGTTGAACACTTTCAGAGTTTTTCTGAGATACTGGAGACCATCTTTTCTTTTGATAATGAATAGCTGCAATTCCCGATCAAAGAACCAGCTCAATATACTTCCTGATAGCTCTCCAGTACCCGGCACACGTATCTTCTTTTTCAGCTCCAACTCTATTTTCTCTGCCCTAAACCATAGTTTTCTTTTCTCTTCATTGGTAAGTTCTCTGGCAGGTTCTTCACTTGCTGATTCAACATTTAAAGTAGCGTTTACCACTTCTATGTCAATCATATGATTTCCTTCCGTTATGTAAGTATCTGTGATGGGGTTTTGCTGAACAATGATTTCATTTGCTTCATCAACACAAACTTCATCATCAGATTTCCAATCTGTTACGTCTTCCGGCACAAATTCTCCTTCTTCTAATTCATCCATATCATCCTCAAAATCAAATCCAAAGTCAAAAGGGTCTTCATTGATATCCATTAGCGCTTCGATCATTTCGTGTATCTCCGACTCTGAGACTTTTGATGAAATGGCCTCTCCTCCTTCAGCTCCCGATTGACCTGGCTCCCCCTGAACTTCAGCATCCTGAGCAGCAGAAAAATGTACTGGCTCATTATGTCTTTGCGCGCTGGGATCATTGCCGTCATTATCTTCATCCTTATCTTCATCCCTGGGCGGCTCTTCTTGATCACGGCAGCTTGTCTCCCCCTGAGCCTTTAGATTTTGCAATAATTGCTCAATCAGGGAGCGCATCGATCGTATCTCAGCCGCTTGATCAGCAACAAAGATTTTCAGCTCCAAGTTTTCTTCCTGAACCTTGCCCACAACCTTCTTCAGCTCGGCATTCTCGATATCTAGTTGGTCAGTATGCTTTTGTATTTCGCTGAGAGCCGTTGTCAAACCAAAGATTTGAATGTGTTGGAAGTCGACTCTGCTCTTCAGCTCAGAAAACCGTTGATTCTCCATGAAGGTGGATGAAGTGGATGGTATGGATTGTATGGGGGTTGGAATGATTGGAGATGGAATGTATGGTTCAACAGGTGGTGGTGGTGGTGATGGTATTGTAGTTTGAGCGGGTGGAGGTTGAGGCATTTCTGGCTGTGCCGCAGAAGCTGAGGTAGCTCCCTGCATAAATTGATGTCGTTTAGCCCTTTGCCTTGTTATCAATGTAGCAACTTCTTCTTCCTCAAAATCAGAGTCATCAGACTCCCTTGATGCTCGTCGCCTTGTAGCTTCTTCAGTCACCACTAATCGCGATCCATATGTTCCTATCTGGATGGATGGTTCTTCAGTGACAGTCTCTGGAACTTCAACTTCTATCTCTTCCATATCTTCAGATTCAGTAGCTGAAGATGACTTGTCATTACCTGTTTGCTCTTGTTGATACTCATCGACTTCCCTAAGTACATCAAGCTCTCCCTCTGGCGGCTCCAATAAATCTCCAATAAGTTCAGTCGTTATTTCCTCATTAGCATGTGGACCAGCTGCCCATATCTCTTGCAGCGTTTGATATGTCTGATCAGTTATCGGAATAGATACCTGTGGTGCAGTCGAAGGGCCAGCCTCTTCCGGCTCTTGAGTTTGACTCGTAGAAGGCCTGCTTGCCTGAATTTGACTCGTTGAACGCCTTTGACGTCTTCTCTGCTGCTGAGGCCTTTGTTGTTGTTGATGTGGTTGTTGTGGCTGTCGCTGCTGAAGTTGTACCTCACCTGCCCAGTTGGCATTGTCAGGAGCTACAAAGTTTGGGTCGATCACAGCACCGAACAAAGGTGTCTCTATTGGGACTGCTAACCTTCCTCTATGAGAGGAGCAATCGGCAAAAATTCTCTTATCAATTACTGCAACGCTCTGAATATCGTTCAGCTGTGGCAGATTTGGTAAAAAGTGCCGGATGAGCATCTTCACAAAACGAGGATATAGCAGAAATCTTTGTTGGTCTGGAGCTGTGATTTGTTGAGCAAACTCAGTAAAGAACATCTCTGAGAAGCTAAACTTCTTATTATAGACTAAAGCGATTATCCCTGATTGGATCTTCGAAACAATATAATCAAATCCAGCTTTCTTTGCAGCGAAACAAACCATGAACACGTGCGCCAGATATCGCCATTGGCCAATGAGCCCACTCTTCATATAGGATGTCTCAGTAACATCCAAACTATATCCCATCCTTACAAAGGCAGCCTGCCTAATACTTAATGAGAAATCTATTGGCCCATTCTCTTGCTCCTGAGTTCCCAGCTGCAGAACTTGGCACATCATATCAGCAGAAAATACCAACAAATTACCAGCAATCCTTGTCCTAAGAACTGTCGGAGTGACAGTGCAATCGACTTGCAAATGCTCATAGAATTGTCGCACATAGGGAATGACAATTTGAATATTGTGCGATAGCGCATACGATATTCTGGACTCTACCAAGAAATCCACCATCTGGCGGAAGGCCTGGGCTTCAGGGATAACATGGTCAGGGGAAATGACCATGTTATGCTTCAGAACAAATACTCTATCCACCATGTTTGCACAATATATCAAATAAAATATTAGAATTATTAAAAATGCATAAACTTGTTTAAATTCAAATTTGTTTAATTTTGTACTTGTTCAAGGACAAAATCTAACACTTATGAATTTCTACAAGTTTAATTAAGAATTAAATTAAATAATTCAAATATAATGACAAACTCGAACAAACAGATTCGAATGACCATATATTCGAGTTTGATGTACCATTCGAGTTTAATGACCAATTCGAGTTTACTGACAAACTCGAATCAGGCCATGAACATATTCGAATGAGTCGGCCACCATCATCACTAAAAAACCATGATTTTAACCATTTTGGAGTCAGAAAGTCACATCTATTAGTCCTACTAGGTTCTAATCAATGATATTAGTAGTTAATTTGACTTTTCACCGGTTCAAAGTTTGTAATTTTGAAAAACAAACCTTCTACCAATAAAACTTCAAAATTTAATGATTGTGGCTTAAATGGAGTATAATACTACTTATATCTTGTACAAAACACTTGATTATAGCTAGAACTAAGAGTAGTATCGAACCCACACGGACAGAAACTCGACAAATAGTTGATTTCTTGAAAATGACAAACTCGAGAGAATAGATTCGAAATCGCCAATGACAAACTCGAGAGTATAGATTCGAAAACAGATGAATTAATGACCATTACTATTAACCTATTTATACCACCAACCTTCGAGTTTAATGCCAGTTTCGAATCTACTGACAGATTCGAGCCCTTCTATTTTCGAGTTTAGCTTGAACTCGAATTCACCCCTGAAACTTTGAAAATTTCGAAAATTTTTGAAATAAATTCAACTTTTTCAACTTTTTCAATTCTTATTGTCTAACGGAATAAACTATGCCAAATCTTTTACCCTAAGCACAAGATTTTCACCCAATGTTTATTTTATTCAACTATGAATGCACCCTCAGTAATTTTTTACCTTTTTCCTAAGTAAAACTAAAAATAAAATAAAATAAAATAAAATAAAATAAAATAAAATAAAATAAAATAGAAATGAGTAAAAGTAAAAATTTTAAAATTTTGAATAAAAATTTAACTTAGACCATAATTACATTTATTAAAATTTACAACCTATGCTAAACACTTAACAAACTATTTTTGATGAGCATAGTCAAAGAAAGGTTCAATCAGATAGCAGTGTCAGATACTCACTTTCAGTACTTAAACTTTCACACTTAGGAATTTTTGATTCCTTTGATTGTTTGGCGTGACATACCCGTTTAGCCGATTGTTGGTATTTACCCCTTTAAACATGCTACATTTCGGAATATCCCTTGGCATTTTTATTTATCATGAAATTATCTTACGTGACTCAGACATAGACATACTTTTATGATCAAGGCACACAGACAATGATTCTAACTTTTTGGTATTTGCAAACTTTCTTTAAAAGACAAACATCGGACACAGGTCTGTATTTTACATACAACAAAGTGTCTTAGTTTGACTTAAGATTTATTTTTTAAAGCTAGCAAGACAGCGGTGACAGGTCTGTACCGACGTACAACAAAGCGACTTATCTTGCTAACCCGAATTAAAACAGAGGCAACAGGTCTGTACTTACGTACAACAGAGTTACATGTTTTTGACTCTCAATTCCTTATGATTTTTCTTTGCTTTCCATTTTAAGATGTATTTGATGTTGCTATACATCCCCAGAAAGTTTGCATACCTCATTTAGACTCAAAGTTTGTATGTCTCGTACATAAAAATTAAGACCGATTGATCATACATCTAAGTTAGTGACACGTTTGACTTTTTCTTGAATATTTTATTAGCCTTGAGACTCCCTATATGTATTATGCCTACCAACACATCAAACTAAAATAAAGTATAACACTTAGAATTTTAGGTGCATTATGTGTGAAAGCCTAAACACTTAGAGTTTGTAACGACTGTGCTAGTTTTCGTCACTTTGAACCTATGCATCTAAGACTTAACTCTTTTTCTGATATTCTCTTTTTTTGAATTATTATTTTTTTTTCATAAGAAATAGCAATAAAAGAATATAACCTACTAACTTACTAAAAATAGAAACTATCCTAATTTAGTAAACTTACTATAAAAAGAAAAAAAGAATACAACTATAAAAGGAAATAAAACTTCTACTAAGGTCAATTTACTCTGGGTTGCGCATTCCATTTAGTTGAATCAAATATTCAAATCGTGACTTATGAAAAGCTTTGGTAAATAAATCAGCATTATTATCGTCCGTTGCCACTTTTACCAATTTTATTAAGTTCTTTTCAGCACAATCACGAATAAAATGATGCCTTATGTCTATGTGCTTTGTTTTACTGTGTTTAACTGGATTATTTGTTATAGCAATTGTAGATTGATTGTCTATCCTAATGAGAGTTTGAGTGTAAGCCAAACCATAATCCCGCAATTGTTGTTGTATCCACAGAACCTGTGAGCAGCAACATACTCGGCCTCGCACGTTGACACGGCTACCGACGTCTGTTTCTTGCATTGCCAGGAAACCAATCTCCCTCCTAGGAATTGACAACCTCCAGTTGTTGACTTGCGCGTCAAGCTGTATCCTCCGTAGTCAGAATCCGTGAACGCCTCCAACTCTAGATCTCCCTCCGCGTGATACCAAAGTCCCAGCTTCGGTTTCGACTTGAGGTATCGTAGAATCCGCTTCACAGCTTTCATGTGCATCTTTTTCGGATTAGCTTGAAACCTAGCACAAATACACACAGCAAACATGATGTCAGGTCTTGAAGCAGTTAAATACATAAGTGATCCAATCATGGCTCGATATAACGTCGGATCCACATCGGTATCACTTTCAGTACCCGGTCCGAGATTGTGATTCACTTGAATCGGCGTGCTGAAATGGGCTGTCAGTTTCGTCCCTTCCATCCCGAAGCGTTCTAATATGTCGTAGACATATTTCGTCTAATAGATAAACATTCCTTCCTTCTTCTGGTCAACTTGCAACCCCAAAAAGAAATTCAACTCGCCCATTGCACTCATCTCGAATTTCGACTTCATCACCTTCTCAAAATCCTTGCACATTTGTTCGTCTGATGATCCAAAGATGATATCATCGACGTACACTTGTACCAAGATGAAGTGTTCTCCCTTTCTCTTAACGAACAGCGTACTATCTATCCTACCCCTTTCAAACCTATTCTCTAACAGATGGTTGGATAAAGTCTCGTACCATGCCCTTGGTGCTTGATGCAACGCATACAGAGCCTTATCTAAACGATATACTCTATCAGGATATTTTGGATCTGTAAATCCGGGCGGCTGTTCTACATATACCAGTTCCTTCACTTTCCCATAGAGGAAAGCACTCTTAACATCTAGTTGATATACCTTAAAGCCCTTGAAGGAAGCAAAAGCCAGAAACAACCAAATGGCTTCCAGCCTTGCTACTGGCGCAAACACCTCATTGTAATCGATTCCCTCCTCTTGGTTGAAACCCTTTACAACTAACCTAGCCTTGTTGCGAGTGACTATACCCAGATCGTCTCTTTTGCACTTAAAAACCCATTTGGTTCCTGTGGCAATTTCCCCTCGAAGTAATGGAACTATCTCCCACACTTCTAGTTCCCTAAACTGAGAGAGTTCTTCCTGCATCGCTTCAACCCAGGAGTTATCCTTTAGTGCCATTTGCACATTTTTCGGCTCTACTTGCGAGATGAAACAAGAATAGAGGCAGGTATGATAGGCCTCGGAGTCATTTATCATCGACAACAACACAGTGTTGTTATTTAAACTACTCCTAGTCCTCACACCCTCATTAGGATTTCCTATGATGCTTTCTATAGGATGGTTCTTGTTGATCCTAGAGGTCTCTATCTCGTCAACTCTTAGATTATCTCCTAAGTTAGATCCTATTTCACCTAATGGGGGAACATCCTCAGATTCCACATTTTCCTCCTCGTGGACCGTTTCCTCATAGTTGGAATTTGTTGTCTGAGTTTGATTCTCAGTTGAAGGTGCTTCTGGATCAGTGACTTCTGGAGATCCATCTTCAGTCAAAGTAGGCTCAGATGTGGATTGAAATGTAGTCCTCGGAAAGGTATGACCTTCGTCATTCAGATTCAGCGTCGCCATGTCCTTTTCGATCGTACCTGCATTTTCATCCAAAGGAATGTTAAATGACTCAAACAATTTATCATTGTCAAATATCCATTCCGGACCTGTTTGGGGTTCATGTGTATAACTTGTGACTTCAATGTTATACACAATCTCTACTGTACCATTCGTTTTGTTAAAAACCCATTTGTTTGGTGAGTTCGGCACATAACCTAGGAAGTATCCTTCGTCAGCCTTTTCACCAAACTTAGGTTGAAGTTTTGTTCGCAATAAAGTACATGGTACCCCAAACGGTTCGAAGCCAGTTAAATTAGGTGGCCGTTTATTCAAAATTTCATAACAGGTTTTGTTCAAAGATTTGACAGTTAGGACCCGGTTTAAAATATGACATGCGGTATTCACTGCCTCCCCCCAAAACATGGTAGAAAGCTTTGAATCCGAAAGCATTGTCCTAGCTGCCTCAATCAATGTCCTGTTCTTTCGTTCGGCCACCCCATTTTGTTGTGGGTCATACGGTGCACTAAATTGATGCACTATGCCATTTGATAGGCAATATACACCAATTACAGTGTTTTTAAATTCTGTTCCATTATCACTACGAAGCCTTTTAACCCGTGTTCCATAGGAATTCTCCACTTGGTCTAAGAACCCGATGAGCTTGGAAGCCATCTTGTCCTTTGTACCTAGAAAGAAAACCCAAGAAAATCGTGAGTAATCCTCAGTGATAACTAAACAATACCAACTACCACCTATACTCCTTTTGTTGATTGGTCCGAAGAGGTCCATATGCAGCAAATCGAATGTGGTAGTGATGGAGTTCTGAGTCTTGGACTTGTGTGCCTTCTTATGTTGTTTGCCCTTCTTGCATGGTAGACACTTGTCCTCGAACTGAAAACTCTTCATAGGCACACCTTGCACCAACTCATTTTTCGTTATATAGTTCATTTTTCTTAGGTGCAAGTGAGCCATGCGCCTGTGCCACAAAACTTATTCAGTCTCCGAAGCTTTGGATAACAGACAGATTGGCCCCATCGAAGTTTCCGGCTTGTTCATATCGAGCATGTACAAGTCATTCTTCCTTGGTGCCCGCATCAATATCCACTCTTCAGGAATCTTGAACCCCGGTTTTAGCACTAACGCTTCAGTGTCAGTGAACAGCACTGAATTCTTCTTGTCACAGATTTGAGATACACTAATGAGATTGTGAACCAGTTTATCAACGTGATAAACTTGATCCAACTTGATCGTCCCATTAGTGACCACTCCAGTACCCGTGATGTTTCCTCCCTTGTTTCCCGCGAATGATACAAATCCCCGATTCCCACCCTTGAAGTCTGTAAGGAGACTTCTTTCCCCTGTCATGTGCCTGGAGCATCCACTGTCGACGAACCATTTGTTGTTTGGACCTGTGGTTATCTCCTACACAAGAAAGAAAAAAGGTTAGTTATCACGGGGAACCCAAGCCAAAACTGACTTGGTTATACCATTCTCGTCCACATACTTAAACTCTTTCAAATACCCATCTCGCCTTTCAGGTGACTTGGGTCGTTGAACAGGAGTTTGTTGTGGTGCCGAGTGATGTAAATTCACTCTTTGCCTTTGAGTAGGCATTTGTTGTGGAGCTCTTGAATAATTCCGATTATATTGCATTTCAGATTTAGATCCCTGAGCTCTAACCGGTGTGTGATGTCTAACAGGAGTGTGTGACCTAACTGGAGTATATGCTCTGCTAGGTGTTGTGCTCCTATATTGTTGTTGAGGTCCAGACCTAGATTGATTAACGACTCGATTTGGTGGATTAGTCCTAACCACTTCTTTGGGTCCACCTTTTACCGGTATTTGTTTCACAACTTGTTTTGGTGCAGCCTGCACAGTTTTCTCGGTACTCTGAGAACTACTAGTGCTCGCCACACTTGTTGAAGGCTTTATTTATGTTGGCTTCCCTGTCTTAGGTGTAACGTCTATTTTCCTAAGCGGACAGTTAGAAGCAACATGCCCCTTTTCATGACATCTAAAGCAAGACATCTTGTCAATTGACTTCTTGTGTGTGCCCTTAGACTTAGGTGTTTCACTAGTGTCTGGATCTTTTTGTGCATCTATTGTGACTGGTTCATCGTCCTGATCATTAAACTCAATTTTATGTTTTCCTACAGGAGTTTCACTAGAGGAGGACACAAACTTGACTTTCTTAATCTTGACAGTTGTATCAGTCACCTTAGGTGTATTTTCTTTTACAGGCTCAGACACTGGTGCAGGTATTTCCTCTAAGTCTACTGATTTCTCAGTTTTCTCCTGAGGTTGAGGCACATAGTTGGCATTAAAAGGTGGAGGAATCTCATGAAATCCTAGACCTACAGGCTTTTTAGATTGGCGTTGAGCATCTAAAACTTTCCCTGGGTTCAGACTTGAGTTCCTAAACTTTTCTAGCTTACTATTAGCCTCTGCTACCCTCACCTTAGTTTCAGCTAGCTCTACTTCTTTGATCTTAAGATCTTTGGTCAAAGCCTCTACATGCTCATACATCAGTTCTAATCTAACACACTGCTCACTCAGCTTGTATTTTAGAACTATGACATCTTGTGCATCTGCCTTAAGCTTATCCCTAAGATCTTGCTTAATGTCAATCAGGCTAGCATTATCTGACTTCAATGACTCATTTTGAGCAGAAATATTTTTATGTGACTCTAATAATAGATTCAACCTATCGTTAGAAGTAGCACATAAAACACATAATTCATGGAAAAGAGAGTAATTCAGACTTACCTTTGTGTGATCTGATTCGACGTTGGCCATTTGAGCGGCAAACTCTAGAAGCGTCTGATCATTCGACTTCTCCACCCACATCGGACTGCTTTCTTGTTGACTGCTGTCCCTTGTGTTCTGCTCATCCCCTTCACATCCACTCACAGTGACTTCAGCCATAAAGGCTCTAGCATTAGATTCCGGATGTGAGCTCCAGTCGTAAGTACCATCCAGCTGTCTGTCTGATGTGACGTTTGATAACAGACCAGCTATGTTGGCTTGACTGGATGATGAACTAGGAAGATATCTCTGTTGAGACTGGTTCTGAAACTGTCCATGAGGTTGATTCTGCCTTTGGTAATTATCTACCTTCGGTCGCTGACACTCTCTTGCAAAGTGTCCCAAGCCTTGACAGTTATAGCATTTGACCTTGGACTTATCAAAGCCAATCCCCTTATTATTCATGTTCAGATTTCTTCCCGTGCGCTTGATGAATCGCTTAACACGTTGGGTTACCATGGCCAGTTGCCATTTGAGATCCATCTCCTCAAGGTCGTCAGGGTCTACCTAATCGTAATCTTCATCCCAGAGTGCAGGATCGTTTATTTTCCCTTGAACGCAGTTCCCATATGCGGCCACAAATGACGCCAACAAATTTAAATGTTCTTCGGCCGATTTAGCGCTCATGGGCATCTTAGAATAGCCCTGAGATGTTGATGCCTGTGTTGCCTGATGTTGTTGTTCTTCCGGTCTCCCAAACCCTAAGAACGCTCTATTCTGTGTATCGTCAGTCTCTGCTGGTGACGACGTTTCTCCGGTGAAGAACGCTGTAGCAGTCTTCATATCAGCTGCCGCTGAAGGTTTTGATTTTCCAAAATACATGGCTGGATTTTGGACTTGTTCATAATCCGTTTCGGCCTTCAGTAGCTCGAAATGATACGCCCTCAGCGTTCCTACTACATCCTCCAACGATTGAGTATAGTACTTATCCTCATCAAGCTTGATCATAGCCACGTACATCGCCCATTTGGCTGGTAAGGCATCAAGAAGCTTATTGTTCTTTTCTGTATCGCTATACTCAATGCCATGACTCTCAAGCTCTGTCGGCAGATGATAAAAGCGGGTGATGGTGTCGTCCAGCTCTTCATCCTTCAAAGCCTTGAAAATCGCAAATTGTTGTTTCAACAACTCCATGCGCTTCCTCCGAACCCTCGGATTACCCTCACACCTCTTTTCCAGCGTCTCCCAAAGCTCCTTAGATGTCTTTTGATTGCGGAATGTGTGTAGTATGTCCTAAGGCAATGCCATTCGAATAATCGAGAATGCTCGGTTCTCGGCTTCATATAGTTTCTTATCATCCTCCTTCATCGTTTGATATGATAAGACTCTTTGACGACCTTCAACTTCTGTTGTAGATGGGATGTATCCTTCGTCGATACATATCCACATTCGCATGTCGTTGAAACGCAAAAAATCAGCAAACCGATCTTTCCACCAATAATGGTCTTCAAGTTTCATCAGCTTAGGTGGAGTATTAGCCTTCCCGACCTCATGATCCATCTCCAGAAACCTTTGCAAATTTGTCATTGTTTCAAAAGTAATTGAATTTTAACTTAATAAATTTAATTCAAAATTAATTTAAGTTAATTCTTTCGAATTTAGATAAATTCGAATATAATTAAGTTTAAACTTATTTGGGATTAAATTCGATTTATGTTCTGAAATTCAATTAAATTCGAATCTATGACAGATTCGAAAGTCTCAAAGTCGAAGGTCCAAGCAAACTCGAAACAGTCAAAGTCGAACCCCAGCAAACTCGAAGCTCCTATTCGACTCTAGCCCAAACTCGAATCAAACTCGAACACCTTAAACTCGAAACACTCGAAAGCAAACTCGAAAGGAGCGGATATTTGGTTAGAATCGAAACTAAGCAAAACCCTAATTACTCCTAACAGATTCGAGCGCCGCAAACTCGAAAAACGGCTAATACCTCGATTTTTTTAACGTTTTGCAGATTAAATCAAAATTTTTACAAAGAAAAATATTGATTTCGATCAAAAACGTGAAAAACAACAAAGTATTTCCCGGATCCCAAGTTGTTAAGCTCGAAAAACACAAAAACTTGAGAGAATAACCGTCCAAAAGCGTCAAGAAACCTAGGATGTATCTTTATGAACACGAAGAACACTAAGAACACCAACTTGGCTCTGATACCACTTGTAAGTTCTACACACTACGGATCTATCTAGACGCGAGACCGTCAACGAGTGCGGAATCCTCGTTAACGGGTTGACGGAAACAACTCTTACGCGGAACACGGAGACTATCAACAAGCTGTACGGACGAACACGAACGCACCTACCGGTCTCTCCGAAACAACACTCAATTAGCTGATAAACTCGAGATCGCCTATTTGCTTAATCCCTCACGAATTCTGCAAAAGTCTACTAATGATTCGAGTCTATCCCAAATTATAGATGACCGTACGAGTTTGTCATGGGCCAAGCTCGAATCAGGCCCAAGGCCCATTCGAGTTTGTCCCCTTGACATTCTCGAATCTGCCTCATGAAACACATTCGAATCTGCTGACAGATTCGAATCCTGTTTACTTGTGAATTCGAATTTACTCAAAATTCGACTTTCACATATTAAACTTATATTTGAAACTTATGTTTTTAACTTATGTTTGATTTTATCTTTGATCTTTATGTTTGAACTTCCTGTAATTCATTACATCAAGTTCAACCATACAATCAATAACTGTCAAACATATATAAACACTTAAATCAAATACTCGCTAATATTCAATGCTTTGCAATATTACTTAAACCAAAATGTTAGATCACTTAGACTGCTATCGTCACACAGGGTGTACCAACATGTCACGTGTCACCTCTACGTTCACCAAATAGATAATTACAAGTTATAAGAAATAAAAGATAAATAAAATTTAATATTTTTAAAAAGGATAAATATACTCTATTTTTTAATCTGTAAATAATATAAAATAAACACAATTATTATTTTTGTATGTTTTTATTTTTACTCATATACATTTTATATAAATAAATTTAATTAAAAATATCCACGTAATACGTGGGTTATAAACTAGTTATTAGGAATAATACACCTAAGAGGAGTCACAGTCTAGTTAGGTCTAATTCTCCTAATAGACATAAGAAACCAGGTAGAGCCCAGAACTATCAAACTGAGATGTACTGTAACAGAAATTATTCAAGGGCTGAACCGCAAAGACCAACCCAAAGGTCGAGAATGAATGTTAATCACTCAACTCCACAACAGGTTCTCAATCAAAAACCCAGGTCACCTGAAATGAGAGATGGGTATTTGAAAGAGTTCAAGTTTGTGGATGAGGATGGTATTACCAAGTCAGTCATGGCTTGGGTTCCCCGTGATAACTAACTTTTCTTGTTTAGTCTGCAGGAGTTAACTACAGGTCCTAATAACCAATGGTTTATGGATAGTGGTTGCTCTCGACACAGGACAGGGGTACAAAGGACGAAACAGCAGGCATGCTGATTGGGTCCTTAGACCAAGTGGAGAAGTCTTACGGGAAAAGGGTAAAGTGTGGTAATTGATATAACAATGTTGGTAATAACAACTATCCGAATCTTTTCACTAAAGCATTTGATAAGTCACGCTTTGGGTTGTTAGTTCAACTAAATGACATGCGTAATCCAGAGTAACTTGACCTTAGTAGTTTTTCTTTCCGTTTATAGTAAGTTAGTAGTTTAGTATATTTTCTTTCTTTTTATAGTAAGTTAGTAGGTTAATTTATTAGCTTATCTTAAAAATGAAAAACAAAAGAAAAAAAAGAGAGAAAACCATAAAAATTTTAAAAAAAAGAGAATATCGAAAAATGAGTTAAGTGTTAGAGACATAGGTTCAAAGTGACGAAAATTAGCACAGTCGAAACAATCTCTAAGTGTTAAGCTTTCACACATAATGAACCTTAAATTCTAAGTGATATACACTTTCTGTTTGATGTGTTGGTAGGCATAATACACAAAGGAAATCTCAAGAGCTAATAAAATATTCAAGAAAAAGTCTTATGTGTCACTAACTTAGATATATTACCAGATGGTCTTAATTTCTATGTTAGAGACATACAGACAATGATTCTAAATGAGGTATGCAAAATTTCTGGGGGAAGTATAGCAATATCAAATACATCTCAAAACTTACGATGTTGTGACTTTTTAGCGAAGGTAACGACATTTTCTCTCGAACTTAATTCTATTGTTTGGTTTACGTTCTAAACCATCAAAGAATGTAAGTAAGGAGAGTTTCAATGCATTTTTATCGTTGAATACTGGATTTTAATGTCCTACTAACATATTATGACTTGTTTCATGTGTTGATTAAGTCTATACAATGTTAGAATTGGAGTTTTTACAGAATTACAGATTCTTCAACTGACAAAGGCGATTCGTGAACTTCAACATCTTAATGCCTAGCTGATCAGCAAATCTGGAGGCTATACTTGAGGAGTTGTTGAAAGATCGTCCATCTCAGGGGGAGGAATTGTAGAGAAGTCAAAGAAGATGGCCCGAACAGTGAGCTGGCAGATCTTTCAAGACAACAATTTGCTCATCTTGCTGATACTTAAGGGGAGTCGGTCTTCATAGCCGCTGACAAGGGAAAAGACAAGGATTCATAGTCGATAGAAGTAACTGAAGGTAAGGTTTGAATGGAGCATTGTCAGGGTGTGATGAAGAAGAAATGAGGTTCGACTTCGAAGATGACTTAGAACAGGAGGATCGTGAGGAACGAGCGTTTTACTCCTAAAGATATACCTAATTGGAAGTCACTTGATGAAGGTATTATGAATGAAGATCAGAATGTGATAGATCTAGAGATGCTTAAATCTGCACTAAATGATGAATCAGACTTTGAAGTGTTAAGTGATTGATTTAGCTTGGAATGACCTATTAAATCTAGGAAGCCGATTCTTATGCTGAGGTGTTTGCAAAAACTATCAGAAGGGAGGGTCGTTCTGGAATATTTGAGAAGTTAATCTAAGAGTTGGTAGAAGAGCTGTGGTTCAAATAAGAATAAATCCTCTAACTGGTAGGACATGGACTAAGTAGTCTACAAACCAGTGAGGACAGCGAAACTGGAGAGGCAGTCATGGATAACAAAGAAGAAAAGGTGATTTCGGTATTCATAGAGTAATGAATATCTACTAGAAGCTATCGTTAAGGGGGAGTCTGTTAATACACTCGATGTGACAATAGCTGTCTAGTTTCCGTATTCATAGTCTCTGAATCTGATAGTCTATTACGATCAATGAATAACAACTAGAAGCTATCGTCAAGGGGGAGTCTGTTGGTACATCTGGTGTAACGACAGCAGTCTAGTTTTGTTATTGATATCATGATTGTGTATGATGTTTACATTTGCATGGTAAGTTCTAGACTATCATATTATGTTCTATAATAAGTTCTAGAAACAAGTTCAAAGATAAGTTCAAGAACAAGTTCAAAGATAAGTTCAAGAACAAGTTCAAAGATAAGTTCAAGAATAAGTTCAAAGGTTAGAGTTTGAACTTAGTGAGAATAAGTTTGTGAGGAGCGTCTTCACGAACTTGTCGTCTATATATAGAACTTTTCATTATGAAATCAAGGATCTTTGACGGCTTAGAGGTTCTGACAAACTTGATAGCAAACAGAGCATCCGGGTGAACGAAACTTTTGCAAAACTTGAGCAGAGATTAAGGCAGAGGCGATCTTGAACTTGCAGGGCGATTTTGTGTTTGTTCTTGGAGAGAATCACGTGTTGGGGCATTCTAGTGTTCGTCTATCATCGTGTGTGTCTCTGTGTTCCGTGTGCGTGGTCTATCCGTCAAACCGCTAATGAGGATTCCACACTCGTTGGACGGCGTCACGTCAAGATAGGATCCGTAGGTAGGCGACCTTACAACAGCATTCTTCTCGGGAGGAGAAACCATCCCATTAGAGACAGAGGAGTCTAGCAGCAAGGCTTTCTTAGGGTTTTCCAAACCAGAAGAAAAACCAAATCATTCTGCGTCTACGTCTCAAGGATATACAAAGATGACGATGAGCGCAAAATTAGCTGAAGATCATTTAAATCTTCTAGCTTCATTTGTCACAGCATACGGCAATTGCGTTCAAGGGATAATAAATGATCCAGCATTGTGGGAAGAAGACTACGATCAGGTAGAACCTGATGACTTGGAAGAAATGGACCTACAATGGCAACTAGGCATGGTGACTCAAAGGGTCAAGAGGTTCATGAAGAGGACAACAAGAAATTTGAACGTAGGCAACAACAAGGTTGGTTTTGACAAGTCAAAGGTAAAGTATTTCAGTTGCCAAGGATTGGGACACTTTGCAAGAGAGTGTCAAAGACCAAAAGTAGAGAACTATCAGAATCAGAACCAAGGGAGATATCAATCTGGTGGTTCTGGGAATCAAGCAGCCATCACTGGTCTGTTAACCAATGTGTCATCTAACAGATAGCTTGATGGAACGTATGATTGGAGTACTCATCCGGAGTCGAATGCTAGAGCCTTTATGGCAGAAGTAACTGAGACTGGGGATGATAGAGCTGATGAAAAAGCAGAGGACACCCAGTAGGCAGAGTCAAGTCCTTTGTTAGTGAAAAAGTCAGAGGAGCAAACCATTCTACAGTTTGCAGCTCAAATGGCAAATGTGGAGTCGGACCACAAAAATGTAACTCTAAACTTTTCTACATTCCACGATTTATGTGTATCATGTGCTACTTTAAATGATAGATTAAATTTAGTTCTAGAGACACATAACAACTTAACTGCTCAGATCCAATTATTAAAATCAGATAACGCTAGTCTTCTACACATTAAGGAAGATCTAAGGAATAAGCTGAAAACAGATGCTCAAATGTCATAGTTCTAAACACAAATTAAGTGAACAATGTGTCAGGATTGAACATAGGTATGAGCATGTTGAGGCTTTAACCAAAGAACTCACTCTTAAGAATGTAGAGCTAGCCGAATCTAGGGTTAAAGTAGCTGAGGCAAACAGCAAACTTGAAAAGTTTAGGAACTCATCCCTAAATCTAGGCAAAATCTTAGAAGATCAACGACAGTCTAAGAAACTAGTAGGCCTAGATTATCAAGAGAGTCCTCCACCATTCAACAATAATTATGTGCCTCAACCTCAGGATAAAACCACTGAAGCGGTTGAATCAGAGGTAGCAACTGGAACTGAATCTGATAAGGATAAGTCAACTAAGGTATCTACCACGACCTCTAAGATTAAGAAAGTCAAGTTTGTGCAGTCTACTAGTGACACTATACTAGGAGAAGCTAAACCTGAAATTAAAAATCAACAAGAGGAAGTGATCACTATAGTTGAATTAAAAGAAAATGACTCTAGTGAGACACCTAAATCAAAGGGTACATATAAAAAGCCGATTGATAAGATGTCATGCTTTAGATGTCATGAGAAAGGACATGTTGCGTCTAGCTGTCCTTATAAGAAAGTGGAGTCTACACCCTCTAAACCAGAGTCTAGTCCTACTGTAGGAAAGCAAGAACAACAAATACCAGTACCTAGTATTGCCAGCACTAGTAGTTCTCAACGTATCGAGAAGAATGTGAGTGTAACACCTAGGAAACCTGTTAAAGAAATACCGGTGTCGGTCAGACAACAAGAAGTGCTTAGGACTAATTCTCTGAATAAAGTTCCTAGTCAGTCTAGGTTAGGACCACAATAAGGATATAGGAGTACAACACCTAGAAGGACTTACACTCCAGTTAGGTCACATACTCCTCAAAGACAACAGACACCAGGTAGAGCCCAGGGATATCAAAATGAAATGCATTAAAATAGAAACTATTCTAGGGCTCAACCACAAATGACAGCCCAAAGGCTAAGAGATAGGTATTTGAAGGAGTTCACGTATGTGGATGAGAATGGTATTACCAAGTCAGTCATGGCTTGGGTTCCCCGTGATAACTAACTTGTTTTGTTTCTTGTGCAGGAGCTAACGTCAAGTCTAAACAACAAATGGTTCGTCGACAGTGGTTGCTCTCGTCACATGACTGGGGAAAGGAGTCTGCTCACAGACTTCAAGGGAGGGAACAAGGGATTTGTGTCATTCATTGGGAACAAGGGAGGTCATATCACTGGAACAGGAGTGGTCACTAATGGGACAATAACACTTGATCAAGTTTACATGTTGATAAACTTGATCACAATCTCATAAGTGTATCTCATATCTGTGATAAGAAGAACTCGGTAATCTTTACTGAACATGAGGCATTTGTGCTGAAGCCGGGATTCAAAGTACCTGAAGAGTGGATCATGATGAGAGCCCCAAGGAATAATGACCTGTACATGATGGACATGAACATATCAGACTCATCGATGGGAATAATCTGTCTACTATCGAAAGTTTCAGAGTCCGAAACTATCTTATGGCACATACGCATGGCACACTTGCACCTAAGGAAAATGAACTACATTACGAAAAATGGTTTGGTGCAAGGTGTTCCACTGAAGAGTTTTCAGTTCGATGACAAGTGTGTCGCATGCAAGAAAGGAAAACATAATAAGAAGTCACACAAGTCAAAGACTCAGAACTCGATAGCTTCCACCTTCGATTTGCTGCATATGGATCTCTTCGGTCGAATCAAAAAAAGGAGTATAGGTGGTAGTTGGTATTCTTTAGTTATCACTGATTATTACTCACGTTTCTCTTGGGTTTCCTTTTTGGGTACAAAGGACGAAACTGCTGGAAAGCTAATTGGGTTCTTAGACCAAGTCGAGAACTCATATGGGACAAGGGTAAAACGTATCAGGAGTGATAACGGAACTGAATTTAAGAATGCTGTAATTGGTGTATATTGTCTGTCTAAAGGCATAGTGCATCAATTTAGTGCACCTTATGAGCCACAACAAAATGGGGTGGCAGAACGTAAGAACAGGACTCTGATTGAGGCAACAAGGACCATGCTCTCGGATTCAAAGCTTCCTACCATGTTTTGGGGGGAGGCAGTGAATACCGCGTGTCATATTTTAAACCGGGTCCATACTGTCGATTCACTGAACAAAACCTGTTTTGAAGTTCTGAATAAAAGACCACCAAATTTAATTGGCTTTGAACCGTTTGGGGTACCTTGTACTTTACTAGAAAACAAAACATCAACCTAAGTTTGGTGAAAAGGCTGACGAAGGATACTTACTACGTTACGTTCCTAAGTCACCAAACACAAGGGTTTTAACAAAACAAATGGTACGGTTGAGATTGTGTTTAACATTGACGTAATAAGTTATTCACATGAACTCCAAACTGGTGCTGAATGGTTATTTGATTATGACCCTTTGTTTGAATCATTTAACATACCGTTTAGTGGAAATGAAGGTACAGTGGAAAAAGAATTCTCATCATTAAACCTTAATGACGAGTACCGAGGTTTTCCAAATTCAAGCATTCCATCAACATCTGAGCCTACAACGACAGAAGATAGGTATCCAACAGAGAATGAACATGAATTACCTACAAATGAGAATCAGACAAATAACTCTAACTCCGAGGATAGTGATAATGAGGAAGAGAATATACCGTGTGAAGTCTGTTAGGCACAAAAAGGCCTAAGTCAAACCTGTTTTACATCTTAGGGGGAGATTTTTAATCAAACCTGTTTGATGCACTTGAAGGTATAATTTAAGGCCTGTTTATGCCTTATTGAAACCTGAAAAGTGATTTGCAATATCAGCCAAAGTTGTTTACCCTGTTGCATGCGTTGCAACAAAGGCAGATTGTCCAAGCTGTTCTGTCTGCTGAACAGGCTGGACATAAACTGTCTACGCTGCTCTGTTCTGTTGAGTAGCTTGGACAGATTCTAAGTGTTCTGTTTTTTGTGAACAGGCTAAACACTTTATGGAATATGTTTCCAAGTCCTCATGTATTGTATTTGGCTATAAGATCAGTATACAAGTCGAAGACAAAGTGGAAAACAGAAACTGCAAAAGCCTGCCTATGTTGTTCTGTTACATGAAGACAAACGGATATCTGAAAAGGGTGACAGACCTTTTCTTATATTAAAATGGCCTTAACAAAAGAAGAAAGGTGCAAAGTTGACATTCCTCTTTTGGTTAAAGCCTTACGCAACCGTGACAAAAAGATAAAGACAAAGATTCTGCCACATGAAGACAAGTCTGCTTTATCAGAACGTGCAGAAAAGTTGTTTTGTCTTTTTGGAAAGACATCCCACTATCTCACTGTCCAATGGAGAAGCTTCATTGAGATTCTCAGTGAGAGTATAAAAGGAAGCTTTTAAGGATTGTGAGATATCCAAGAGTGTGAAATCAGATCGTGCATTAAAGTGTGCTTTTCATGCATGCAAGTCTGCTTGAATATAACAGTACGTGTGTCTAAGCTGTTCATACTCAAGCTGTCCATTTGAGTCTTGTAAAATCAATGAGTGCATCTAAGTGAGTGTAGTCATTGTATCTAGTCTGAGTGTGTCTTAGATTAGTTGAACATCTGTTGTATCTGTCATCTCAGCTTGAACCTTTCCGCAGTTCAGGGTTGTTTGTAATTAATACTTGTTGATAATATACACAAACATTGAGAAAAGAGTGTTGAGTTTTTAAATATATAGTTGTATTCACCCCCCCTCTACAGCTTAGAACAATACACTAGGGAAACCTTTTGGGACCTACAACTGCTATCAGAGCAGATAGAGTGTGTGTCAACTCTAGATCTCTCATTCTCCCTACTTTCCCATGGACAACAGTGCTGCAAGTTCCTCCTCTTACTATGACAATGGTTCAATGGCCAAACCTCCCAAGTTCAATCATCAAAACTTCTCTGGTTGGAAGTGCAGAATGATGCTCTATTTAGAGAATCTGGACGTACAACTGCCAGAGATATTAATGGAAGGTCCCTATGTGTCCACTTCTGTTACTACTATCACTCCTGCTATTGAAGGAGCTACCCCTGAAATCAGAACCTTTGAGAAGGCCATAGCTCAATGGTCTGATGAAGACAAAAGACTGGTTGCTCTAGATGCAAAAGCCAGGAATAACCTGGTCATTTCTCTTACTGATGATGTGTTCAAACAGGTTGAGAAGATGAAGACTGCAAAGAAGATGTGGGATACTTTGTGTACCGTCTATGATGGTCCCACAATCACACTGGATAACAGGATCAACAATCTTGTTAGACAGTATGAACTCTTCTTTGCAAAACTAAAGGAGTCACTCACAAAAACCTACACCAGGTTCACTGCTCTTATCAATGATCTCAAAGCTGTTGGGATCACAAAAGACAGCCTGACTTTGGTGAACAAGTTCTTGGACATCCTTCAGGCACCATCAAAGGTATGGATCTTGTAAACTTATATGGATCCCTACTGAATGATGAGCAGTCAAGGCAACATAAAAGAAATGCGTTGGAAATGTCTAAGAGAGGTGCTGCCTTAGTGGCCAGCGTGAGACAACCTGTTAGTCAGGTATGTGATGTGTTCACACAACCTGTTCAACAGGCTGATGATGAAAGGGAAGAGAAGTCTGAAGAGGAAGACAATGAAGATCTTGCTGAAGTTGATGATGATCAAATGATTGCAATGCTTGTCAAAAGGTTCAACAAGAAAAGGTTTGGTAGTAAAATGCTGCAGGGGAACTCAAATGCTGTAAAAAAAGAAGGAATTTGATAAATCTAAGGTTGAGTGCTTTAAATGTGGCAAAACTGGTCACATAGTTACTGACTGTATGTCTAAAGCTGTTGGCCAGTCATCCAAACCATTCAAGACAAACAGAGACGATGGCTATAGGGTTAAGTACCTTATGGCCATGGCTAAGCTGAAAAAGTTGGAAAACTCAGTGGCTTCCAACAAGCAAAAGGGACTCATGGCCGAGACATGTGATTGGGAGGAATTTGACTCATCTTCAGATGAGGAAGATAACAAGTGTTTAATGGCCAACATTGATGTCCCATCAACCAGCAACTTCAAACAGGACCTGGCTGAAGTTGAAGCCTTCAGCAGCTTAGAGAACTGGAACCCCACAATGATGTACAAGGTACAAAACTTTATGGCTTATAGTTCTGATGAAAAAGTAAAAATGTTTGAATACATGCTTGTTGATTTAAAATCTGCTATTGAGAAGCACAAGATTTAACTGTCTGAAATCTCCAAGCTTAAAACTGATCTTAACATAAAATCTAGCCAACTGGACAGTTTCCATAAGTTGGAAACTGAGCTTGATGAATTAAAACACATCAACTCCATTTTACTAGAAGAAAAGAGAGAGACAGACGTAAAACATGCAAAGCTTCAAAAGATAGTTGACTCTTGGTGCCAATCTGCATAAAAAGTCAGCCATTGCATTTGTCAACAGATCCCTGCACAAATCGAAGCCTATCTTGGAGGGGATCTTGACAAAGAAGCTTCTATTGTTGAGATAAACAATCATAAAGAAGACTTATCCACTCTTGGTGAGCTTCCTAGCACATTCATTCAGAAAGTGAATGGTAAGCTTGTCTCAACAAACAGGTTTGTCAGGCCTCAAAATACTGACAGCTTGTGTGAAAAAGCTCCAAAGGCTGATGATGGAATACGTTCTCCATCGAATCAGCCTGCTAAGTGTTTTGCTGATTCACACAAGCAAAAGAAAGGAAAACAAGATCAAGCTGCAGCTGTGGACTCTAATCTTGTTGACAAAACAGGCTCTAGGTCCAAAGCTGATGGTAAGAGACCTGTTAATCGTTTTGATGCTAAAGGTTTTGAGAAAAAGTTTTTAAAAGGTAAGCAGCCTGCTTTCAACAGGGGTAAGTCTCATGTTGAAAGCAAATCTGCTGTGGTTTCAAATAAGTTTTTAAATCACAGTGGAAAATTGGTTATAAATGAAGGTAAGTCTTTCAGAACAAAAAGCAGTGATCATGTTGATAGGTAACATCAATCACATCTCAGTAAGGGCAAAGGCAAAGCCATTGCTCAACCTGAGAAATTTGGGAATAAGTTTCCCAAACCTGTGGAAGGTCAAATGCCAATCAAGCTTCCTGTGTTTGATATCTGTTCTCCCAAAAAGAGGAAAAAAGAAACGGGCAAAGCTGTTGCTATTGTGTCTTCCACCAAAACTGTTGATTCATCTAAAAATAGTAATAAGTTTGCTAAACCTACTTACAGAAACAACAAAAATAATTCAGAATATGTTTCTGGAGGTTCTTCTTCCAAAAAGTCTAAAAAAAGAAAATGCTACAAGTGTGGGAAGAAGACACATATGGCCGAAGCCTGCCCTGAAACTGAGGACATGAGGCCTGTTGACTCTGCTAGTTCCATCATTGCAAAAACGAGCAGTGTTGGAAGTAACGTAGTCAATGAGGATGGTGTCCAAGATGATACCATCCAAATAGGAAATATTAGTGTAGGTCTCACTGGTCCATCAACAAATGTTGATGAAGTAGGAGAACTCATCCTATGATGAGTTCCCCTAAAAATAACTAATATTTTCTCATGACACTCTGCAAGATAAACAACCATCCCAGGTTTGGTACTTGGACAGTGGCTGCTCAGGACATATGATAGGTTGCAAGGACCTGCTGAGTGGTCTCAGGCCTGAAAAAGGTCGAAAGACACATTTGGTGACAATGTACAGGGATCCACAGAAGGATATGGAACTCTTCAAGATGGTGCTGCAGTGTTCAAAAGGGTAGCTTATGTGGTTGGGCTGAAACATAATCTTGTAAGCATAAGTCAACTGTGTGATGCTGGCTACAAGGTTAACTTTGATGAGCACCTGGGTTTCATATTGGATCCCCAAGGCAAAGTTGTGCTATGTGCACAACGAAAGAAAGGTGTATATGTTGTGGACATGAAATCTGCTGATCCCACAACTGAAACCTGCTTTATCACAAGAACCAATGCAGACCTGAATTGGTTATGGCACAAAAGGCTGTCACACCTGAACTTCAAAAATATCAACAAACTCTGTAAGAAAGAGTTGGTAAACGGTTTGCCTTCTATAACCTTTGTTAAGGATAAACTCTGCACAGCTTGTGAGAAAGGGAAGCAGAGAAAATCATCTTTTAAATCTAAGCACAATTTCTCTATTGATACTTCTCTCTTCTTAATCCACATGGACTTGTTTGGACCAGTCAGTGTCCCAAGTCTGGGAGGAAGAAGATACACTCTAGTAATGGTTGATGAGTTCTCCAGGTTTACATGGGTGATCTTTCTGAAGAGCAAAGGAGAGGATGCTAGAGAAATCATTGGGTTTATCAAAAAGATGGAAATGCTGAACTCTGCTCAAGTCAAGCAGCTTAGAAGTGATCATGGTACTGAATTCAGAAACAATACTCTTGAGGACTTCTGTGAAGAAAGAGGGATCTCACAGAACTTTTCAGCAGTAAGAACTCCACAACAAAATGGAGTTGCTGAAAGGAGAAACAGAACTCTCATTGAAGCTGCTAGAACCATGCTATGTGCATCAGGTTTACCTTCATCATTCTAGGCTGAAGCTGTCAACACTGCTTGCTTCACCCAAAATAGATCCTTGGTGGTGAAAAGGTTCAACAAGACTTCCTATGAGTTACTCAAAGGGAGGAGGCCAAACATTAGCTACTTCTATGTGTTTGGATATCCTTGCTTCATTCTGAATCAAAGGGACCAACTAGCAAAGTTTGAACCCAAAGCTGATGAATCTATCAATGTCACCTTTGAAGAGTCTAGGAGTGCCTCCACTAAAGCTGTTCCTGAATCAGTTTCAGGAGAGTTCAACTTTGATGATCTTTTGCACTCCACCAATGAAGAAAAGGACTCAAAAGCTTCCACTACATCCAGAGTGGAACCTGCTAATCATAATGGGCATGATGATGATTATGTTGACACACCCTGTGTGAGTAAGTGTACTGACATAATTACAACTTCATGTCCTGAACCAATCAATGCTGATTTTCCTGGATCCTCTACTGATATGTTCAACAATGGAGAGTCATCCTCAACAAGTGAACAGGCTCAAGATATCAGTGTGTCTGAAAATCTTGAGAGCTGCTCAACAGGACCTGTTGAAGATGCAAATAACTCAGGAGAATCTTCATTGAAGCAAGATCCTAAGTGGATCAGGTGTCACCCAAATGATCAAATAATTGGTGACATCAACAAAGGGGTGCAAACAAGATGGGACAGCTTAGGAAACTTTTGTATGTTCTCTAGCTTTGTGTCCCTAATGGAACCTAAGAAAGTGGATGAAGCACTTAAAGATGCCAATTGGATCACTGCCATGCAAGATGAACTCAATCAGTTTGAGAGAAATAATGTACGGACGCTGGTCCCTGCTCCTTAAGGAAAAACAATAATTGACACCAAATTGGTTTTCAGGAACAAGATGGATGAGCAAGGTCATGTCATTAGAAATAAGGCAAGACTAGTTGCTCAAGGCTACAGATAGGAGGAATGCATTGACTACGATGAAACATTTGCTCCTATGGCTAGGTTAGAGGCAATTCGTTTGTTTCTACCCTACGCTGCTCATAAGAGCATGAAGGTATTTCAAATGGATGTGAAGAGTGCATTTTTGAATGGTAAGCTGCAAGAAGAAGTCTATGTCAAGCAGCCTCCATGTTTTGAAAATGAACATCATCCAGGTTTTGTCTATAAGTTGGACAAAGCCCTCTATAGTTTAAAACAAGCCCCTAGAGCCTGGTATGACACTCTAACTGATTTCCTTATGAGCAATGGTTATTCCAGAGGTAAAGTAAATACCACATTGTTCATAAAGAAGGTGAAGTCTGATATTATGCTTGTCCAAATTTATGTGGATGACATTATATTTGGTTCTACTAATGAGCAGTTATGCAAAAAATTTTCACTACTCATGAAATTAAAATATGAAATGAGTATGATGGGAGAACTTACTTTCTTTCTAGGATTACAGGTTAAACAAACCTCAAATGGAACTTTTATAAATCAAAGAAAGTATACTTTAGATCCATTGAAAACGTTTAAATTTGATCAAAGTTCTACTATCAAAACCCCAATGGCAACAAATGTAAAGTTGGATGCGGATGCCAGTGGCAAAGCTGTTTCAGTAACAGCTTATAGAGGCATGATTGGGAGCTTGCTGTATTTAATTGCTAGTAGACCTGATATTATGTTTGCTACCTGTTTGTGTGCTAGGTTCCAAGGTGATCCTAAAGTATCATATCTAGCTGCTGTAAAAAGAATCTTCAGATACCTTAAGGGTACACCAGGTTTGGGTCTTCGGTATCCCAAAGACACAAGACTTGAGTTAACATGATATTCAGATTCTGATTTTGTAGGCTGCAGGCTGGACAAAAAAGCACAACTGGGGGATGTCAACTCCTTGGGGGTAAGTTGATAAGTTGGTATAGCAAGAAGCAGAACTCAGTTCCTACTTCCACTGCTGAAGCTGAGTATATAGCTGCTGGAAGCTGCTGTGGGCAGATTCTATGGATGCAGCATCAGCTTGAAGACTATGGACTTGTATATAGAAAAACTCCTATTCTGTGTGATAATACAAGTGCCATAGCTATCTCCAACAATCCAGTATTTCATTCCAGAACAAAGCATATAGAGGTCAGACATCACTTCATCAAGGATCACATCCATAAAGGTAATGTGGAGGTAAGTTTTATTTCCACAGATGAACAGCTTGCAGGCATTTTCACCAAGCCTCTTGATGAAAATAGATTTAATTATCTTGTCAGCAAGCTGGGCATGTTAAATAAATGTGACTAAGTGTCATAAATGTTCTAAGTTAATATATGTCTCACACTGCTTAAGTTTCTCAGAACAGGTTATGCATGTTCTATACTTAGCCAATATTTGAAAACTTGAACAGCTTGAGCGTATAACAGGTTTGACAATATCAGCTTTTATTTCAAACCTGGTCTGATGATCAAACCTCCAACCTGCACACTCTTTCAATCTATCATACAAGACATTGTCTTGTAACCTGATCAGCTATTGAACACAACATGTTCTTACATAGCTGAACAGGTTGAAAGAACAGCCTAAAGAATGAACAGCTTGTGACGACCCTGCTCATCACAGGTTTGACCAACAGCTTAGACCATCAGTTTTAATTACCTTTCTTCACAATTAAGTTACTTAATTTTTGTTTTTATTTAACTTAATTACTGCGGATAATGTGTGTTAACGTGTGTTAGTGACTAAAAAGGGCTCGAGTGGTCTGACAACAGTACTGACATGGACAACCGTTCTGTTTTCCGTTAAAGGACTTTTCAAATCAACCGCCCAATGTTTTCTCTCTCATACCCACTCACACACAAACCCTTTAAATACCCTTCTACTGTTTCATCTTCGTCTTCCTTACTGCTTCCATAACTCCAAAGAACCCTAACTTCGACTAAGTGTCCTGTGCTAATACTTCCACTACTTTCCAAATGGCTCACCAGAACAACCCCTTTCTTCCAGTTTTCATTGGTAACGATGTGCACAAACACTCACCTGTTACCACGATGCTGACATTGAAACCTACCAACTACCTTGCAAACCTAACCATCCAAAAAATTATGTGGGAAAAGGATATGAAGACATTGTGGAGTTTCTGAATGTTCACCCATTGAACTACGCAATGACTGCATCTCCTGGTGTCCTGTACCAGGAGATGGTATATGAGTTTTGGTACACCTGTTCTTATGATCCTTCTACCGAAATCATCAGGGGAACCATACTCAATGGGACTCACACCATTGAGATTACAACAAGTCTAATCAGGAAAGCTCTTCGTCTCCAAGTGGTTGTGACCTATGATAAGCCACAGCCTAAAAACGATCAGATGGGAAATCTGCTACGTTTCTGTGGTGTAGCAGAACCCAAAGTTGGAGCTACACTGTTTAGGAAGGATCTGTCTCCAACCTACAGTTTCTTGTTTGCCTCGGTGGTGATGTGCTTCAGCAGTAAAGTTGGTTCCTTCGACCAACTCAGCCGTGATGAGATTCCAATAGTCCTACATCTTGTGGATGGGACTACGATCAACATGGCAAGATGGATTTTCATGAAGTTGAGGAACCTAGTGCAACAGGAAACACGTCCAGCTGCAGTTCGATATCCCAGGTTCTTAAGCCTCATCTTGAAGCACATCTGTGGTGAGCAACTCTATAACTCAGCCTCTACTACGTACTGCTGCATTCCCTGTAATAGGGAATAGAGTTTTCCACACTTCTGTGCTCCCAAATGAGCCTCCTCTGTCAACACCAACGAGGAGGTTGTTAGGAATGGTGGAAGGACCCTCTGCTGTGAGGGTGGATCCAGAGACTGCTCCCAAGGGAATATCCAAATCTTGGGTCAAATTTGTTAAAAGGACCCTGGAATCGACTAAAGTTGAGCCTGTCCGCAAGAAGGCTAAAACAGCCAAGTCGAAGTCTGCACCATCAGCCTCTGTGGCTGAGGGGGAGCAGGCTTCTCACCCTGGTTCATCTGTTGAACCTGAAGCCTTTGTGGCTGGTGCCTCTGTGGCACCTGAGACTATGGAACAGGCCAACCCACCTGTTTCTGACCCAGTCTCTCCACCAGTCCAAACAGATCCCCTCACCTCTTCTCCACAACAGTGATCCACCACATCATCTCTCTGACTATATAGATGCAAAACCTTAGCAAAAAAGAATACAACCAACCCATTTAGCCCCTCTGTTCCAACTCATCAGGGTTCAGTTGAAAAAGAAGAAACCTATGCTGCTTGTCCTATTTTGGGAAGGATTCAGCACATTCGGAGCCGGCTTCACTCCAACAAGAGTCTACCTTAAGTCAGCCTAGGCCCTCTGGTTCCTCCCAACAGGAGCCAGTTGTACATATGGAGACTACCACATTTACTATTCCAGCCTCTCAACAAGAGTCTACCTTAAGTCAGCCTCCAACTTCTGCTCCTCATGATACAGCTGTTGTACACCCAACAGCTGCTGAAGGACCAACATCCCAAGTTAATGAACCTTACGGAACATACCATCCCTCTGGCGAGGCTGCACCTCATATGCAAACTCAATCAGCAGGTTTCACCACTGCTGATGTTGAAATGCACATCCCATCTCCCCATGATGAGGCATCTTTAGACCAAGGTGCTGCTGAGAGAACAACCCCAGGCCTTAATGAAGGTGCTGCAAAACAAGCAACATCTGAAAGACTACCAACCTCTATCCCTTCTTCTGATGAATCAGATACAGCCACTGTTGAGGGACCAATTGACCCTTCCAAGTTGGGCCATATTACTTTTGCCCAGGCTATGGAACTTCCGTCCCGAGTCACCCTTCCCTCTCCATCACGCCCCCAAACACCTGCCTCATCCTCATCTCATTCATCACCTTCTACACAATCCAAACAGTCTACCCATACTCCCCCATCCCCCAAATATCTTCCTTTAAAGGATCAGCTTTCTTTGCTGATCAACAAAGTTGGCTTTTTGGAAAATTCCATGACTTCCCTACCATCATTAATCTCATACTCTGTGTCTGCCCAGCTCCAAGGATTCTTTGATTTGTTCAAGAATTCCTTTCCAGTCACTCCACAACCTGACCAGTCCTCACAGCTGATTGCACTCATTGCACAGCTGCAAAACATCTCCACTTCAACTCTCCTCTATTCTTTCCCATCAACAGGCCTCCGTGTCCTCCATGACAGCCATATCTCAACAGCTGTGAACTCTCCCCACTAGTTGCACTACTACCCTTCCTGCTACATTGGCCAGCTTGAACTCTTTAATTGTTTCTCTGTCCAATTCTGTGTCAGCAAATCTTGATGATGTGCAGGACTCTCTTGAGTTACATCTTGCACAGCTTCAAAGTTTGCTGTTCACAGCTTCTGACAGAGAAAATATAGTCAAGATGTCCTCATTTGCTGATTCCCAATCCTCTTCTCTTCAAACCTACCTTACCCATCTTGCAGAGCTTAAGGACAACCTGACTTTCTTAGTTCATAGCCTGGTTGGCCCCAACCCTGCTGCCAAAACTGTTGCGAAGCCTGCTGAATTCGTTTCTCTAGGCAGACCAGTTTTTGAAGGTGTTGGTCCATCTCCTTCAAAGGAGGAGAAGTTGTCTGCCTCTAAGACTATGTCTAAGGGGGAGAAAACCTCTTCTCCTTCTAAGGAGAAATCAACATCAGTTGGTCCAGCAGCAGGTGCATCAGGAACAGGTACAGCTGCAGATGTCTCCCATCACACTGAATACTCAGGCTGGATCTCTAAATCCTGCACAAAGTAAGGGGGAGGAATCCATTCTTGAGGACAGGCCAAGCAGAAGGAGGCATCTGATTTTGGAAGAAGAAGAGGAAGAGGTCCCTGAAGGTGTTCAAACTACAACAGCCAAAGGAAAGGAGAAAGCAGCTTTTGACCCTGACCACCAAAGAGCAGCGCAACTAAATTTGATAAGGCAAGGGCTAAGGAAATGGGTGTTCCTATGGAGAAATACTACGAGTTCAGAGATGAACAGCTCCAAGCCCTGGAAAGACTGAGAAAGGATGAAGCCTCAGCCAAAGCTTCCAGATGCTTTGCATCCAAAGAGGTAAGCAAAATTAAAATTCCCTCTTTGGATGTGCAACGAAAACTGCTTGAAGCTGCTAAAGAGTTAGCGGGTGAAAAGGAAGGTGAGAAGGAAAAGGGTGCTTCGGTCTCTATGACCAAGTCCAAAGGAGCATCCTCTGCAAGAGCCCAGATACACTTTGACAACTTGGCAAGGAAAAAGTTATTTGATGTTGCTGATAGAATACTTGCCAAGGAATCTATTGTCAAAGCTGTGCCCATTTCAAGAAAAGGCAAGCAGTAGAAACTACAGACAACCAGGATGGGTGCAACAGGCCCAGAACTGGAATCATATGACTACACTGATGTTGCACTTATGTTTCTCAGAGTTGAAATACAAGATTTGAAGGAAACCAGGGATGAGCTTGAAAGAATGTTTAAAGAAGGATTGCCACCACCACTGTCGTGAAGTCCATCTACTATCTGAGTAGGTGTAGAATGGAAGTTGTCCATCTATTGGACATGCTTGCCATTATTTGCTCCCATCATCAACAGTCCAAATTGTTGAACATTTCTGTACATTAGTTGTACTTTTATTTTTACATTAGTTGTAATCTACACTAGTACATCAGTTGTACTTTTGTAAAAACATATGTCGTTTATGTAATCAAAAATCAGTATATATAAACTGATCTTTTACTTTACTTTAATGTTGTAATTTCATTTCAGCAAAATGTATTGTAACAATGTATAGTGATTATTGATAAAATCAGCTTAGACTGATTATTGCAAATAGGGGGAGATTGTTAAGCACAAAAAGGCCTCAGTCAAACCTGTTCTACATCTTAGGGGGAGATTTTTAATCAAACCTGTTTGATGCACTTGAAGGTATAATTTAAGGCCTGTTTATGCCTTATTGAAACCTGAAAGTGATTTGCAATATCACCCAAAGCTGTTTACCCTGTTGCATGCGTTGCAACAAAGGCAGATTGTCCAAGCTGTTGTGTCTGCTAAACAGGTTGGACATAAACAGTCTACGCTGCTCTGTTCTGTTGAGCAGCTTGGACAGATTCGTAGTGTTCTGTTCTTTGTGAACAGAACCTGTTCTTTGTGAACATGCTAAACACTTTATGGAATATGTTTCCAAGTCCTCATGTATTGTATTTGGCTACAAGATCAGTTTACAAGTCGAAGACAAAGTGGAACACAGAAACTGCAAAAGCCTGCCTACGCTGTTCTGTTACATGAAGACCAACGGATATCTGAAAAGGGTGACAGACCTTTTCTTATATCAAAATGGCCTTAACAAAAGAAGAAAGATGCAAAGTTGACATTCCTCTTTTGGTTAAAGCCTTATTCAACAGTGAAAAAAAGAAAAAAACAATGATTCTGCCACATGAAGACAAGTCTGCTTTATCAGAATGTGCAGAAAAGTTGTTTGTCTTTTTGGAAAGACATCCCACTATCTCACAGTCCAATGAAGAAGCTTCACTTAGATTCTCAGTGAGAGTATAAAAGGAAGCTTCTAAGGATTGTGAGATATCCAAGAGTGTGATATCAGATCGTGCAATAAAGTGTGTTTTTCATGCATGCAAGTCTGTTTGAATATAACAGTACGTGTGTCTAAGCTGTTCATACTCAAGCTGTCCATCTGTGTCTTGTAAAATCAGTAAGTGCATCTAAGTGAGTGTAGTCATTGTATCTAGTCTGAGTGTGTCTTAGCTTAGTTGAACATCTGTTGCATCTGTCATTTTAGGTTGAAACTTTCCGCAGTTCAGGCTTGTTTGTAATTAACACTTGTTGATAATATACATAAACATTGAGAAAAGAGTGTCAGTTTTTAAATAGTTGTATTCACCCCCCCCCCCTCTACAGCTTACAACAATACACTAGGGAAACCTTTTGGGACCTACAAAGTCGTACCTCCGATACGTGAAATAGGATCAAACTTAGGAGATAATCTTCAGGTTGATGAGATTGAGACATCGAGGATAAACAAAGATCATCCAATTGAGAGTATCATAGGGAATCCGAATACCGGTGTGAGAACTAGGAGTAGTGTGAATAATAACACGGTACTGTTATCGATGATCAACGACTCCAAGGCGTTTCACACGTGTTTATACTCGTGTTTTATCTCCCAAGTAGAGCCAAAGAATTTGCAAATGGCACTGAAAGATAATTCTTGGGTTGAAGCCATGCAAGAGGAACTGTCACAGTTTAGAAAACTTGAAGTATGGGAGTTAGTGCCGTTACCTTGAGGAGAAGTTGCTATTGGAACCAAATGGGTCTTTAAGTGCAAAAGGGATGATCGGGGTATAGTTACTCGCAACAAGGCAAGACTCGTGGTTAAAGGATTCAACCAGGAAGAATGAATTGATTATAACGAAGTGTTTGCACCAGTTGCAAGGCTCGAGGCAATTCATTTGTTTCTGGCTTTTGCGTCCTTCAAAGGGTTTAAAGTATATCAACTCAACATCAAGAGTGCAATCTTGTACGGCAAGGTGAAGGATTGGTGTATGTCGAACAACCATAAGGGTTACTGATCCAAAATATCCCTAAAGAGTATATTGCCTTGATAAGGCTCCGTACGGATTGCATCAGGGACCTGGGGTCTGGTATGAGACACTGTCAACTAATCTTTTAGACAATGGGTTTGAGAGAGGGAGAACTGATGACAAGCTATTCGTGAAAAGGAAAGGCGAAGATTTTATCTTGGTACAAGTGTACATGGACAACATCATCTTCGGGTCGTCAAACGAGTAGATGTGCAAGGACTTCGAAAAGGTCATGAAGTCGAAGTTTGAGATGAGTGTTATCGGAGAGCTGAACTTCTTTCTCGGTTTACAAGTTGAGCAAAGGAAAGAAGGAATGTTTATCCATCAGAAGAAGTATGTCTACGACTTTTTGGAGCGCTTCGGGATGAATGGAACAAAGCTGACCGCACACTTTAATACTCCAATTCAAATGAATCACAATCTCAGACCGGGTATAGATAGTGATGCTGATGTGGATCCGGCTTTATATCGGGCCATGATCGGGTCACTTATGTATTTAACTGCTTCTAGACCTGACATTATGTTTGTTGTGTGTATTTGTGCTAGGTTTCAAGCAAATCCAAAGGAGATGCATATGAAAGCCATTAAGCGAATTCTGAGATATCTGAAGACGAAACTGAAGCTGGGACTTTGGTATCATGCTGATGGAGATCTTGAATTGGAGGCGTACACGGACTCTGACTATGGTGGATGTAGCTTGAACCGGAAATCAACAACTGGAGGTTGTCAGTTCCTTGGAGGGAGGCTCGTATCTTGGGAATGCAAGAAACAAACTTCGGTGGTCGTATCAACGTTCGAGGCCGAATATGTTGCTGCTTGTAGTTGCTGTTCACAGGTTTGGTGGATCGAACAATAATTGTGGGATTACGGTTTGACTTATACTCATACTCCCATTAGGATAAACAATCAATCAACAATTGCTATAACAAATAATCTAGTTAAACACAGTAAGACAAAGCACATAGACATAAGACATCATTTTATACGTGATTGTGCTAAAAAGAATTTGATAAAACTGGTAAAAGTCGCAACGGAAGACAACAATGCAGACTTATTTACAAAAGCATTTGATAAGTCACGTTTTGAATTGTTAGTTCAACTAAATGGCATGCGTAATCCAGAGTAACTTGACCTTAGTAGTTTTTTCTTTCTTTTATAGTAAGTTATTAGTGTAGTTTCTCAGCTTATTTTTTTTAAATGAAAAAAAAAGAGAGAAAACCATAAAAATTTCAAAAAATAAAAAAAGAGAATATCAAAAAATGAGTTAAGTCTTAGAATCATAGGTTCAAAGTGACGGAAATTAGCATCGTCTAAACAAACTCTAAGTGTTGAGCTTACACACATAATTCACCATAACATCTAAGTGACATACATATTCTTGTTTTGATGTGTTGGTAGACATAATACATGAAGGAAATCCTAACAACTAATAAAATAATCAAGAACATATGTGTAACTAACTTAGATGTATGACCAAAAGGTCTTAATTTCTATGATAGAGACACACAGACAATGATTATAAATGAGGTATGCAAATTTATCTCGGGGATGTATAGCAACATCAAAATACATCTTAAACAAAGAAAGAAAAAGTTTTTAAAAGTAAAGAAAGTCAAAACAAGTCGCTTTGTTGTACGTGAGTACAGACCTGTCACCGCTGTTTTGACTTAAGCTAGCAAGATAAGTCACTTTGTTGTACGTGAGTACAGACCTGTCACCGCTGTCTTGCTAACATAAGGGGAACTCTAAGACAAAGTAAGACACTCTGTTATACGTAAATACAGAACTCTGTCCGACGTTTGCCTTTTAAAGAAAATTTGCAATACCAAAAAGTTATAATCATTGTGTGTCTGCCATGATCATAGAAGTATGTCTAAGTATGAGACACGTAAGGTAGTTTCTTGATAAATAAAAAGGCCAAAGGAATTTCCAAAGTGTTGAATGTTTAAAGGGAAAAACATACAGACAATCGACTTGGAATTTATATCACGACAAACAAGCAAAAGAATGAAAATTTCTAAGTGTGAAAGTGAAATACTAAAAGTGCGTTTGACACCGCTATCTGATGGAACCTTCTTTGACTATCTCGCAAAAATATTATTTTAGTATAAATTTTATGTTTAAAGTATTTTTGAGTTAATATAATTCAATTTAAATTTATTTTTTATTTATTTCAATTTATTTTATAAATTGGAAATGGTCAAAGTTACTAGGATGCATTTTTAGTTGGATAAACAAAATTGCGTGAAAATGTGTTGCTTGGTGTGAACGTCTTGCAAAGTTGAAAAAATTCCGTGAAGTGAAAAACTTGAAAAAGTTGGATATTTTTCAATAATTTTCAAAATTATCATTCAAGTTCAAACATCAAAACAAGTTCGAAGTCTCATCCGAACTTGTTGTTAGTTCGAACTTGATCTAAGTTCGAAGGTAGTTGGGTATAAATAGGTCAACAGTGGTTCATTCAATGCACTTTTCTTCGAACTTAGCATCTCGAACTTAACTTACGAACTTGTCGCTTTTCGAATTTGCTCCTGTTTCTCGAATTTTTCTACTGGTCCTCGAACCTACCCACATACTTGAGTGTTTTGAACAATCTAATACTAGGTAAGTGTTAGTTTAGGACATTTTTGTGGCTAAAATCGACTATTTTTGAGTTTTGTGTCATTTAAAATTAGGTGACTTAAATCACAAGTTTTAAAAGCAAAAACTTAAAATTAATGACATATAATCTTTATTAGATCCCACTAGGACTAGATGCTACTGTTAATTAAGTCAAATAGGGTTAAAATGATGGTTCTGAAGTTAAATGTTACCGAATTTGAACATGTTCTTCATATTCGAACTTGCCAGGAATTTGAATTTGTTAAAATATCTATAAGTTCGAACTCAGACATGTTCGAATGGGTTTCTCGAACTTAATTAAGTTAAGAATGTTTTATAGTCTCGAATTTATGTAAGTTCGAATGTGTTAAACTTCGAACTTAATCAAGTACGAAGTTATATAGGTTCGAATAACACAAATTTATTTTTAAATTAATTTCTAACTTTTTACTTGTGATTAGTGCACAGATATGGGTGATTGAGCATTTTTCAATAAACATAATATAGTGATGGCCGTTGATCTCCAGCTGCCGGAGGCTCAGTCGTATCAGCAGATGATAGAGTTCCTGTCCCATTCCAGAGTGGCGTATGCCCTAACCCACAATCTGCCTATCATTCTTATGTATGTTAGGCAATTTTGGCAATATCTGCAAGTCGACTGCACAGTTACCCCTACAGTTCTTCGCACAAGAGTAGGTGGACAACCACTAGCATTCTCTATTGATCATCTACGGCAAGTTTTGCAATTGGGGAGAGAAGATCAAGAAGCTGGCCTGTAGGTCCCAAAAGGTTTCCCTAGAGTATTGTTCTAAGCTGTAGGAGGGGGGGGGGGGGTGAATACAGCTAATTAAAATTCAACACTCTTTTCTCAATGTTTGTGTATACTATTAACAAGTGTTAATTACAAACAAGCTTGACTGTGGAAAGGTTCAAGCTGAGATGACAGACACAACAGACGTTTCATCTAATCTAAGACACACTCAGACTAGATAAAATGAATACACTCACTTAGATGAACTCACTGATTTTACAAGACACAGATGGACAGCTTGAGTATGAGCAGCTTAGACACACATACTGTTATATTCAAGCAGACTTGCATGCATGAAAAACACACTTTAATGCACGATCTGATTTCTTACTCTTGGATATCCCACAATCCTTAGAAGCTTCCTTTTATACTCTCACTGAGAATCTCAGTGAAGCTTCTTCATTGGACAGTGAGATAGTGGGATGTCTTTCCACAAAGACAAAACAACTTTTCTGCACATTCTGATAAAGCAGACTTGTCTTCATGTGATAGAATCTTTGTCTTTTTTCTTTTTGTCACTGTTGCATAAGGATTTAACAAAAAGAGGTCAACTTTGCATCTTTTTTGTTTTGTTAAGGCCATTTTGATACAAGAAAAGGTCTGCCACCCTTTTCAGATATCCGTCTGTCTTCATGTAATAGAACAGCGTAGGCAGGCTTTTGCAGTTTTTGTTTTCCACTATGTCTTAGACTTGTAAACTGATCCTGTAGCCAAAAACAATACATGAGGACTTGGAAACATATTCCATAAAGTGTTTAGCCCGTTCACAAAGAATACGATCTCTTCACAAAGAACAAATCTCTTAGAATCTGTCCAAGATGCTCAACAAAACTGAGCAACGTAGACAGTTTATGTCCAGCCAGTTCAGCAGACAGAACAGCTTGGACAATCTGCCTTTGTTGCAACAAATGCAACAGGGTAAACAACTTTGACTCATATTGCAAATCACTTTTCAGGTTTCAATAAGGCATAAACAGGCCTTAAATTATACCTTCAAGTGCATCAAACAGGTTTGATCAAAAATCTCCCCCTAAGATGTAGAACAGGTTTGACTGAGGCCTATTTGTGCCTAACAATCTCCCCCTATTTGCAATAATCAGTCTAAGCTTATTTTATCAATAATCACTATACATTCTTACAATACATTTTGCTGAAATGAAATTACAACATTAAAGTAAAGTAAAAGATCAGTTTATATATACTTATTTTTTATTACATAAACAACATATGTTTTTACAAAAGTACAACTGATGTACTAGTGTATATTACAACTGATGTAAAAATAAATGTTACAACTGATGTAACAAAGTACAACTAATGTATAGGAAAATTCAACAATTTGGACTCTTGATGATGGGAGCAAATAATTGCAAGCCTGTCCAACAGATGGACAACTTGCATTCTTCACCTACTCAGATAGTAGATGGACTTCAAGCCAGTGGTGGTGGCAGTCCTTCTTCAAACATTTTCTCAAGCTCCTCCCTGGTTTCCTCAAAATCCTCTATTTCAACTCTGAGGAACATGAAAATGGGATGTTGAAGCTCCCCTCTTTCATAAAAGCCTTTTAGCTGATCCCAGATGGCTGCTCTACACTTTATGGATTGCCTGAAGGAGTTTGCAAGTCTGAATGCTACAAGTTGTTTGAGACCAAATTTATGTAGGTCTGATGCTCTTTGAAAGCACTTCTTCTTTGTCAGAGGATCTACAAAAAATGCCCCCAACTCAGGTTCTTCAATCAGCTTGCCTTCTTCAAATTCTACTCCTTTGGGCAGGCTGTGGTCAACTCCTTTGATCTCTACTGCATAATCACCTTGTTCAATCAAGATTAGGAGTCCCTCCCGCTCTGAATCCTTTTTGTTCCTCTTGGCCTTTATTTTGGTGCAAGTCACTAAGACACCCTTAATTAATTCATCTGAGATCAGGCCAAGATCTTTCACCCTTTCCATCAACTTTTTGACATATGCCCTGATAGTCTTAGCCGTTTCAGACTTACACTGGCTCAGGGCAACTGCCAACTCCAACCATTCTCTGTACCCCATCTGTGCAACATCAGTGTAATCATATGATTCAAGTTCTGGGCCTGTTGCACCCATTCTGGTTATCTGTAGCTTCCACTGTTTTCCTTTTCTTGAAATGGGCACAGCTTTGACAATAGATTCCTTGACAAGTCTTCTATCAGCAACATCAAAGAACTTTTTCCTTGCCAAGTTGTCAAAGTGTATCTGGGCTCTTGCAGAGGATGCTTGTTTGGACTTGGTCACAGAGATTGGAGCACCCTTTTCCTTATCACCTTCCTTTTCACCCGCTGACTCTCTAGCAGCTTCAAGCAGTTTTCTTTGCACATCCAAAGAATGCATTTTAATTTCCTTGCCTCTTTGTATGCAAAGGATCTGGCAGCTTTGGCTGAGGCTTCTTCCTTTCTTAGTGTTGCCAGGCCTTGGAGTTGTTCATCTCTGAACTCATAGTATTTCTCCATAGGAACACCAATTTCCTTAGCCCTTGCCTTGTCAAACTTTAGTTGCGCTGCTCTTTGGTGGTCAGGGTCAAAAGCTGCTTTCTTCTTTCCTTTGGCTGTTGTAGTTTGAACAGCTTCAGTAACCTCTTCCTCTTCTTCTTCTTCTTCTTCTTCTTCCAAAATCAGATGCCTCCTTCTGCCTTGCCTGTCCCCAGGAATGGATTCCTCCCCCTTAGTTTGTGTAGGGTTTGGAGATCCAGCCTGAGTAGCTTCAGTGTGATGGGAGACATCTGCAGCTGGACCTGTTTGTGATGAACCTATTGTTTGACCAACAGATGCTGATTTCTCCTTAGAAAGAGAAGAGGTTTTCTCCACCTTAGACATAGTCTTTGAGGCAGATAACTTCTCCCCCTTTGAAGGAGATGGAGCAGCACCTTCAACAACTGGTCTGCCTCGAGAAACAAATTCAGCAGGCTTGGCAGCAGTTTTAGGAGCTGGCTTAAGGCCAACCAGGCTGTGCACTAAGAAAGCCAGATCGTCCTTAACCTCTGCAAGCTGGGTAAGACAAGTTTGAAGAGAAGATGTAAGGTCTAGCACTACGAGATCTATCTAGACGCGGAGCCGTTAACGAGTGCGGAATCCTCGTTAACGGGTAGACGGAAACAACTCTCAACTACGAAACACGGAGACTATCAGAGGCTGAACGAACGACACACGAACGATCCTACGACCTGATTCTCTCCGAAACGGCACTAACGCTGATGATAAACTCGAGATCGCTTAATGCTTAATCCCTCACGAATTCTGCAAAAAGTCTCATAATATCTCGAGTCTATCCCTAATTATAGACCCTGATTCGAGTCTGGTATGGGCCAAACTCAAATCTGGCCCAAGGCCCATTCGAGTTTGTCCACAATGACACTCTCGAATCTGGTCTCATTCGAATCTAGGGCTACATTCGAATCTATCACAGATTCGAATGCCAAGCCTTATATAATTCGAATCTAACTAATTCACTAAAACACCTAAGTGCTGAAACTTATGTTTTCACTTATGCTTGAATTAATCTTTGAACTTTATGTTTGAACTTCTTGTAATATGTTACATCAAGTTCAAACACACAATCACTAACTGACAAACGTACATAAACATATATATCAAACACTAGTTAATTCCCAATACCTTGAATATTACTTAAACCAAAATGATAGATCGCTTAGACTACTATCGTCACACAGGGTGTACCAACAGACTCCCCCTTGACGATAGCTTCTAACTATTTACATCAAGTTTAAGTACTAGATCTATATATACTACTACCTGCATATATACCAGCATCTATACAAACTCTGACAACTTTCTGGAACTTTCTGGCTTCAGATCTCCATCCTTCATGAAAGAAGATATGTTGACCATGAAGCTTTTTCAGATCTTCCTTTGACAGATTCATCAGATGTAGAGGATCATACACTCTCAAAAGAACTTTGTCATCTTGATCCTCCATGATGGCTTCAGCAGTTTCATTATCCAGGTACCACCACTTCATGTTAGACAAAATATCTTGAGGCATCTTCTTCATGGGCACCCTTCTTAAGCATTTGACAGGCTTATAAACCATTTTCGCCCATGGTCGCCCTGTATGCGGATCTATCCTTGAAGAATCCTCAACTCTCTTTCCAGAGCTTGGTTTGAGTCTCTCAAACCTACCGGATCTCCCTTCACGTCTGATTATCTTCGCGATCACTTCAGCATATGGATCATTTCCGATGTTGACTAACTCTTTCCATGCCAGCTCCTTCACCTCTACCTTCGGCAATGTATTGAACACTTTAAGCTTGCGCCTTAGGTATTGGAGCCCATCTCTCCTTTTTAGAATAAAGAGCTGCAGTTCTCTATCGAAGAACCAGCTAATAATGCCTCCCGAGAAGTTTTCTGCACCTGGATTTCTCATTGTCTTCTTTATCTTCGGCTCAGTCTTCTTCTCTTCCTTTCTGAACCAAAGGTTTAGCAATTCAGCTCTGGTCGGCTCTCTTTCAGCCTCTTCCATTTCTGAATCATCTACCGAGGCCATTCTCATGTCATCAATATCTATCACATGCTGTTCAGTGTGCTCATATAATTCTGTGACAGGTTGGGATTGGATGATTACTTCGTTTACATTATCGTCCTCGTCTTATACAACCTCCTCATCAGATCTCCAATCGGCCACATCTTCTGGTACAAACTCACCTTCTTCCAAGTCATCCACATCATCTTCAAAATCAAAATCTATCCCTAATGGCTCTTCATCAATATCCATCAATGCATCGATTATTTCACGCACTTGACTTTCCGAGACCTTTGAAGAACTTGCCTCACCCATTTCTCCTCCTGCTAGACTAGGCTCCCCCTGAGATTGAGTAGTCTGAGCAGCAGAAAAATCTACTGGCTCATTCTGACTTTTAGGGCTGGGATCATTGCCTTGATTGTCTTCATCATCACCATCTCTTGGCCTCTGTACATCTGGATCACGGCACGACGTCTCCCCCTGAGCCTGTATATTTTTCATTAACTGCTCTATTAGGGAGCGCATCGACCTTATCTCAGCTGCCTGATCGCAGACAAATGTTTTCAATTCAACGTTCTCTTCCTGGACTTGCTCCACTATCTTCTTTAAATCGGCATTCTATCTATCCAGATTGGCATTATGAGACTGAATTTCTCCGATCGCCTTTGTTAGGCCTAAGATTTGGACATGCTGGAAGTCGACGCGAGCCTTAAGCTGCAGAAATCGTTGATTGTCGGCATATGATGATGAGGTTGATGGAATGGACTGTATAGGAGTTGGTCGGATTCGTGATGGAATATATGGTTCAGGTTGAGGTGGTGGTGATGGAACAGTGGTTTGGGGTTTTTGATGTTGAGTTTGGGGAATTTCCGGTTGTGCTTCAGATGCTGAGGATGATCCCTGCATAAACCTGTGACGCTTGGCCCGTTGCCGAGTCACTAAGGGAGCAATCTCTTCTTCTTCAAAATCTGATTCATCAGATTCCCTTATTACTCTCCTCCTCGATGCTTCTTCATTAACTACCAATCTTGATCCATACGTTCCAATTTGAACAGTTGGTTCAGTCGATACTGACTCAGGAGCCTCAACCTCTAACTCCTCCATCTCTTCCGATTCTGTTGCTGATGATGACAAAACATTATCAGCCTGCTCTGGCTCATACTCTTCAACATCTCTCAACACATCTTCCTCTCCTTCTGGAGGCTCAAGTAGTTCACCCACTAACGCGGCAGCTACATCTTCATTTGCATGTGGACCTGACGCCCATATTTCTTCTAGCGTTTAGGCTATTTCCTTGGACTCTGGAACGACACTATAAGGCCCTGCTTCCTGTACTTCCGGCTGATGACTGGTAGAAGGCCTAGACGCCTGAGTTTGACTCGCGGATGGTCTTTGTCTTCGCCTTTGAGCACGCGGTGGCTGTGGTTGTTGTTGTTGTTGTGGCTGTGGTTGTCTTTGTTGAAATTCAACTTCCCCTGCCCAGTTGGCAACATCTGGGGCTTCAAAATTTCTATCCAAGATTGCTCCAAATAACGGACGCTCAACTGGAACAGCCAACCTTCCTCTGTGCGAGGAACAGTCAGCGAAGATCCTTTTATCCATAACAGCAACGCTTTGAATGTCATTCGACGAAGGCAGATTTGGCTAGAAGTGCCTGATCAGCATCATGATGAATCGTGGATATAACAGGAACTGTTGATTTTCTGGAGCAGTGATCTGGTGAACAAATTCAGAGAAAAACATTTCCGAGAAACTATATGGTCGATTATACACCATTGCAACTATCCCAGACTGGATCTTCGCAACCATATAGTCAAATCCTGCTTTCTTTGGTGCAAAGCATACCATAAAGACGTGAGCAAGAAATCTCCAGTGTCCGATTAACCCGCTCTTCATATAGGACACCTTTGTCACATCGAGACTGTAACCCATTCTCTGAAAGGCCGCTTGCCTGATATTCAGAGGAAACTCAATTGGTCCAGACTCTTCTTCTTGTGTACCCAGCTGCAACACCTGACACAGCATATCCGCCGAAAAGACTAGCGGTTGTCTAGCAATGCGAGTTCGTAGCACTGTCGGGGTGACCGAGCAGTCTACCTGAAGATGGTCATAAAATTGTCGAATGTAAGGTAAAACGAGCTGAACATTATGAGACAACGCAAAACCTATCCTAGATTCTAATAGGAAATTAAGCATTTGTCTGAATCCCTGCGCCTCAGGGAGATTATGATCAGGATGAAGGACCATGTTGTGCTTAGGAACAAAAGCTCGTACACCCATTTCTGCACAATAAACAAACTATTAGATTCATTAAAAATCAATTAACTTGTTTAAATTCAAATCTGTTTTATTTTGAACTTGTTTAAGTACAAAATCTAACACAATTAAATTTCTACAAGTTTAATAAAATTTAAATTATATAATGCAAATAAAAGACAGATTCGAATGTAGCAGATTCGAATAAGTCCCCCTTTTCGAGTTTGATGACATAATTCGAATATCCTGGTCGTCTCGAGTCTAATGACAGATTCGAGACACCTCAGGAACAGATTCGAACCGCCGACTCTATTCAAACACCAAATCTCTTGATTTTAACCTTTTTGGACTTAGAAAATTACATTCATTAGTCCTACTAGTTACTAATCACAGATATGTGCCTTTAATTTGACTATTTATCTGTCCAAACTTGGTAATTTTGTAAAAACCCTATTTCGACCCTTAAACCTTCAAAAATCGATGATTTTGCCTAAAATGGTGTATAAAACTACATGAATCTTGTACAATCAAGTTGATTATACCTAGATACAGGAGTAGAATCGAACACTTTAGCTATAAACTCGATGGATTGTCGTATATATGAGAAACGGTAGACTCGAGAACAGATTCGAGTTCGCCTGATTAGATTCGAGTGTATAGATTCGAAAACAGTAAGTATTAAATGACTTCACTGTTGACCTATATATACTACCAACCTTCGAATCTAAGGCCAGACTCGAATCTACAGACAGATTCGAAGCCTTCCCAATTCGAGTCTGTCCTAAACTCGAAAACACCAAACACTTAGAAAAATTTCGAAAATATTTGAAATAACTTCAACTTTTTCAACCTTTTTCTACGGTATTGTGTAACAAGATAAACTATGACAAATCTTTTACCCTAAGCACAAGATATTTCACGCAATGTTTATTTTATCCAACTTTGAAAGCACCCTCAGTAATTTTTGACCTTTTACCTAAGTAAAAAATTAAACTAAAATAATATAAAATAAAATAAACTAAGGTAAAATAAAAATAGAATTTTGACCAAAAATTTAATCTAGACTTAAGCTATACTTATAAAATTTACAACCAAAGCTAAACACTAAACAAAATCTTTTTGATGAGTATAGTCTAAGAAAGGTTCAATCAGATAGCGATGTCTGATACTTACTTTCAGTACTTAAACTTTCACACTTAGGAATTTTTTGATTCCTTTGATTGTTTGTCGTGACATACCTATTTAGCCGATTGTTGGTATTTTACCCCTTTAAACATGCTACATTTCGGAATATCCCTTGGCATTTTTATTTATCATGAAATTATCTTACGTGACCCAAACATAGACATACTTTTATGATCAAGGCGCACAGACAAAGATTCTAACTTGTTGGTATTTGCAAACTTTCTTTAAAAGACAAACATCGGACACAGGTCTGTATTTTCATACAACAAAGTGTCTTAGTTTGACTTAAGGTTTATTCTTAAAGTTAGCAAGACAGCGGTGACAGGTCTGTACTGACGTACAACAGAGCGACATATCTGCTAACCTGAATCTAAACAGATGCAACAGGTCTGTACTTACGTACAACAGAGTTACATGTTTTCGACTCTCAGTTTTATATGATTTTTCTATTCTTTCCATTTTAAGATGTATTTGATGTTGCCATACATCCCCAGAAAGTTTGCATACCTCATTTAGACTGAAAGTTTGTATGTCTTGTTCATAAAAATTAAGACCGATTGGTCATACATCTAAGTTAGTGACACGTTTGACTTTTTCTTGAATATTTTATTAGCCTTGAGATTCCCTATATGTATTATGCCTACCAACACATCAAACTAAATAAAGTATAACACTTAGAATTTAGTTGCATTATGTGTGAAAGCCTAAACACTTAGAGTTTGTAACGACTGAGCTAATTTTCGTCACTTTGAACCTATGTATCTAAGACTTAACTCCTTTTCTGATATTCTCTTTTTTTTATTTTTTTATGATTTTCTCTCTTTTTTCTTTTGTTTTTCATAAGAAATGGCAATAAAATAAGATAACCTACTAACTTACTAAATATAGAAACTTTCCTAAATTAGCAGACTACTGTAAAGAAAGAAATACTACGACTATAAAAGAAAATAAGCTACTACCACTAAGGTCAAATTACTCTGGGTTGCGCATTCCATTCAGTTGAATTAAATACTCAAACCGTGACTCATCAAATGCTTTGGTAAATAAATCTGCATTATTATCTTTTGTTGCCACTTTTACCAATTTGATTAAGTTCTTTTCAGCACAATCACGAATAAAATGATGCCTAATGTCTATGTGCTTTGTTTTGTTGTGTTTAACTGGATTATTCGTTATAGCAATTATAGATTGATTGTCTATCCTAATTGGAGTTTGAGTGTAAGCCAAACCGTAATCCCGCAATTGTTGTTGTATCCACAGAACCTGTGAGCAGCAACTACCAGCAGCAACATACTCGGCCTCGCACGTTGACACGGCTACCGATGTTTGTTTTTTGCATTGCCAGGATACCAATCTCCCTCCTAGGAACTGACAAGCTCCAGTTGTTGATTTGCGCGTCAAGCTGCATCCTCCGTAGTCAGAATCCGTGAACGCCTCCAACTCTAGATCTCCCTCCGTGTGATACCAAAGTCCCAGCTTCGGTTTTGACTTGAGGTATCGTAGAATCCGCTTCACAGCTTTCATATGCATCTCCTTCGGATTCGCTTGAAACCTAGCACAAATATACACAGCAAACATAATGTCAGGTCTTGAGGCAGTTAAATACATAAGTGATCCAATCATGGCCCGATATAAAGTCGGATCCACATCGGTATCACTTTCAGTACCCGGTCCAAGATTGTGATTCACTTGAATCGGCGTGCTGAAATGGGCAGTCAACTTTGTTCCTTCCATCCCGAGACGTTCCAATATGTCATAGACATACTTAGTCTGATGGATAAACATCCCTTCCTTCTTCTGGTCAACTTGTAACCCCAAAAAGAAATTTAACTCTCCCATAGCACTCATCTCGAACTTAGACTTCATCACCTTCTCGAACAGAGTACTATCTATCCTACCTCTTTCAAAACCGTTCTCTAACAAATGGTTGGATAGAGTCTCATACCACGCCCTTGGTGCCTGATGCAATCCATATAGAGCCTTATCTAAGCGATATACTCTATCAGGATATTTTGGATCTGTAAATCCGGGCGGTTGTTCTACATACACCAACTCCTTCACTTTCCCATATAGGAAAGCACTCTTAACATCTAATTGATATACCTTAAAGCCCTTGAAGGAAGCAAAAGCTAGAAACAACCTAATGGCTTCCAGCCTTGCTACTGGTGCAAATACCTCGTTGTAATTGATTCCCTCCTCTTGGTTGAAACCCTTTACAACTAACCTAGCCTTGTTGCGCGTGACTATACCCCGATCGTCCCTTTTGCACTTAAAAACCCATTTGGTTCCTATGGCAATTTCCCCTCGAGGTAATGGAACTAACTCCCACACTTCTAGTTTCCTAAATTGCGAAAGTTCTTCCTGCATCGCTTCAACCCAGGAGTTATCCTTAAGTGCCATCTGCATATTCTTAGGCTCTACTGGCGATATGAAACATGAATAGAGACATGTGTGATATACCTCGGAGTCATTTATCATCGACAACAACACAGTGTTGTTATTTAAACTACTCCTAGTCCTCACACCCTCGTTAGGATTTCCTATGATGCTTTCTAATGGATGGTTCTTGTTAATCCTAGAGGTCTCTATCTCATAAACTCTTAGATTATCTCCTAAGTTAGATCCTATTTCACCTAATGGGGGAAGAGGCTCAGCTTCTACATTTTCCTCCTCATGGACGTTTTCCTCAGAGTTGGAACTTGATGCTTGAGTCTGATTCTCAGTGGTAGGTGCTTCTTGATCAGCAACTTCTGGAGATCTATCTACAGTCGCAGTAGGCTCGGATGTGGATTCAAACATAGTCCTCGGAATGATATGGCCATCGTCATTCAAATGCAACATCACCATGTCCTTTTCGATTGTACCTGCATTATCATCCAAAGGAATGTTAAATGACACAAATAATTTATCATAGTCAAATATCCATTCCGGACCAGTTTGGGGTTCATGTGTATAACTTGTGACTTCAATATTATACACAATCTCCACAGTACCATTTGTCTTGTTAAAAACCCGTTTGTTTGGTGAGTTCGGCACATAACCTAGGAAGTATCCTTCGTCAGCCTTTTCACCAAACTTCGGTTTGTGTTTTGTACGCAATAAAGTGCATGGTACCCCAAACGGTTCGAATCCAGTTAAATTAGGTGGCCGTTTATTCAAAATTTCATAACATGTTTTGTTCAAAGATTTGACTGTAAGGACTCGGTTTAAAATATGGCACGCGGTATTCACTGCCTCCCCCCAAAACATGGTAGGAAGCTTTGAATCCGAAAGCATAGTCCTTGCAGCCTCAATCAATGTCCTATTTTTACGTTCGGCCACCCCATTTTGTTGAGGTTCATATGGTGCACTGAATTGATGCACTATGCCCTTTGATAGGCAATATACACCAATTACAGTGTTTTTGAATTCAGTCCCATTATCACTACGTATTCTTTTAACCCTTGTTCCGTAGGAATTCTCCACTTGGTCTAAGAACCCGATGAGCTTGGTAGCCGTCTCGTCCTTCGTACCTAAAAAGAAAACCCAAGAAAACCGTGATTAATCGTCAGTGATAACTAAACAAAACCAACTACCTCCTATACTCCTTTTGTTGGTAGGGCCGAAAAGGTCCATATGCAACAAATCGAATGTTGAGGTTATGAAGTTCTGCTTCTTGGACTTGTGTGTCTTCTTATGTTGCTTGCCCTTCATGCACGGTAGACACTTGTCCTCGAACTGAAAGCTCTTCATTGGCACACCCTGCACCAGTCCATTCTTCGTTATGTAGTTCATCTTTCTTAGGTGCAGGTGAGCCATGCGTCTGTGCCACAGTACCGATTCCGTCTCCGAAGCTTTGGATAATAAACAAATTGGCCCCATGGAAGTCTCTGGCTTTTTCATATCCAGCATGTACAAGTCATTCTTCCTTGGCGCCCGCATCAATACCCATTCTTCAGGAATCTTGAATCCCGGCTTTAGCACTAACGCCTCAGTGTCAGTAAATAACACTGAGTTCTTCTTATCACAGATTTGAGATACACTAATGAGATTGTGAACCAGTTTATCAACGTGATAAACTTGGTCCAACTTGATTGTCCCATTAGTGACCACTCCGGTACCCGTGATATTTCCACCTTTGTTACCCGCGAATGATACGAATCCCCGATTCCCACCCTTGAAGTCTGTAAGTAGACCTCGTTCCCCTGTCATGTGCCTGGAGCATCCACTGTCGACGAACCACTTGTTGTTTGGACCTGTGGTAATCTCCTGCACATGAAAGAAAATAGGTTAGTTATCACGGGGAACCCAAGCCATAACTGACTTGGTTATACCATTCTCGTCCACATACTTGAACTCTTTCAAATACCCATCTCGCCTTTCAGGTGACTTGGGCCTTTGAACTGGAGTCTGTTGTGGTGTCGAGTGATTTAAGTTCACTTTTTGCCTTGGAGTAGGCATTTGTTGTGGAGCTCTAGAATAGTTCCTATTATATGGCATTTCGGACTGTGATCCCTGAGCTCTTACCGGTGCGTACTGTCTAACTGGAGTATGAGACCTAACTGGAGTGTGTGACCTGCTAGGTGTTGTGCTCCTATAGACTTGTTGTGGTGCTGACCTAGATTGATTAATGACACGATTCGGTGAATTTGTCCTAATCACTTCCTTTGGTCCAACCTTAACCGGTGTGTTTTTCACAACTTGCTTAGGTGTGGCCTGCACAGTCTTCTCGGTACTTTGAGAACTACTGGTGCTCGCCACACTGGTTGAGGGCTTAACAGGTGTTAGACTCACTGTCTTAGGTGTAACATCGGCTTTCCTAAGCGGACAGTGAGAAGCAACATGCCCCTTCTCGTGACATCTGAAGCAAGACATCTTATCTATGGACTTTTTGTGTGTTCCCTTAGATCTAGGTGTCTCACTAGTGTCTATTTCCTTTTGTACATCTATGGCGACTGGCTCATCGTCCTGATAAACCCAAGCAATTTTCTGTTTTCCTGCAGGTGTTTCACTGGAGGAAGACACAAATTTGACTTTCTTAACCTTGACGGTTGTGTCAGCCACCTTAGGTGTATTTTCTACTATAGGCTCAGGTGTCGGTGTAGGTAGGTCCTCTAAGTCTACTGATTTATCAGTTTTCTCCTGAGGCTGAGGCACATAGTTTGCATTGAAAGGTGGAGGAATTTCGTGAAATCCTAGACCTACTGGCTTTTTAGACTGTCGTTGGGCGTCTAAAACTTTCCCTAGGTTTAGGCTTGAATTCCTAAACTTTTCCAACTTGCTATTCGCCTCTGCTACCTTTACCTTTGTTTCAGCTAGCTCTATGTCCTTGTCCTTAATACTTTTGGTCAAGGCCTCTACGTGCTCATACATAAGCTCTATCCTAACACACTGCTCACTCATTTTGTCTTTTAGAACTATTACGTCTTGAGCATCAGCCTTAAGCTTTTCTTTAAGATCTTGCTTGATATCGTTTAGGCTAGCATTTTCAATTTTTAAATTCTCATTTTGAGCAGTTATGGTTTTATGTGATTCTAAGACTAGATTTAACCTATCGTTAGAGTTAACACACAAAGCACATAATTCACGAAAAAGAGAGTAAGTCAGACTAACCTTTGAGTTATCAGATTCCACGTTGGCCATCTGAGCAGCAAATTCCAATACTGTCTGATCATTCGCCTTCTCTACCCACATCGGACTGCTGTCCCGTGTGGTCTGCTCGTCCCCATCACACCCAGTTTCTGTGACTTCAGCCATGAAGGCTCTAGCATTCGACTTAGGATGTGAACTCCAGTCATAGGTACCATCTAGTTGTCTATCTGAAGTGCCATTGGATAGTAGACTCGCTAGGTTCGCTTGACAAGATGATGAACTTGGAACGTATCGTTGTTGGGACTGATTATGGAACTGTCCCTGATGCTGACTCTGCCCTTGGTATGTCTCCACCTTCGGTCTCTGACACTCCCTTGCGAAGTGTCCCAGTCCTTGACAGTTGTAGCACTTTACTTTGGACTTATCAAATCCTATCCCCTTGTTATTCATCGTCAAATTCCTCCCAGTTCTTTTAATGAATCTCTTAACCCGTTGGGTTACCATGGCCAGTTGCCATTTTAGATCCATTTCCTCATGATCATCAGGGTCGACCTGATCGTAGTCTTCATCCTAGAGAGCAGGATCATTAATCTTCCCTTGAACACAATTCCTGTACGCGGCCACAAAAGAAGCAAGTAGATTCAAATGTTCTTCCGCTGATTTTGCGCTCATGGGCATCTTCGAATAGCTCTGAGTTGTCGATGCCTGTTGTACTTGAGGCTGCGGTTCTTCCGATCTTCCTAATCCTAAGAACGCGTGATTCAATGTGTCATCAGACTCCGCTGGTGACGACGTTTCTCCGGTGAAAAACGCTGTAGCAGTCTTCGGTTCGGCTGTGACTGAAGGTTTTGTTGACTTTCCAAAATACATTGCTGGATTCTGGACTTGTTCGTAATCAGTTTCGGCCTTCAGTAGCTCGAAGTGATATGCCCGCAACGTTCCCACAATATCATCCAGAGATTGAGTGTAATACTTGTCCTCGTTCAGCTTGATCATTGCCACATACATAGCCCATTTGGCTGGTAAGGCATCAAGAAGCTTGTTGTTCTTGTCTGTATCAGTAAACTCAATCTCGTGACTTTCAAGTTCCGTCAACAGATGATAGAACCGGGTGATAATATCATCCAGCTGTTCATCCTTTAACGCCATGAAAATTGCAAACTGTTGTTTCAACAGCTCTTTACGCTTTCTACGCACCCTAGGATTACCCTCACACCTCTTCTCTAGAGACTCCCAAAGTTCTTTTGATGTCTTTTGAGTCCTAAATGTGTGCAGTATATCCTGAGGCAAAGCCATTCGGATTAGCGAGAAAGCTTTGTTTTCGGCTTCATATAATTTCTTATCATCCTCCTTCATCAATTGGTATGACAAGACTTTCTGACGGCCTTCAACTTCTGACACTGGTGTAATATATCCTTCGTCGATACACACCCACATGCGCATGTCATTAAAACGCACGAAATCGGTAAACCGATCTTTCCACCAGTAATAATCTTCGACTTTCATCAGCTTAGGCGGGGCGTTTGCCTTCCCGACCTCGTGGTCCATTTTTAGGAATTTTTGAAGATTTGACATCTTTTCGAAAGTAATTGAATTGACCTTAATTAATTTAATTCGAAACTAATGAGAATTAATTTCTTCGAATCTAGGTATATTCGAATGTAATCAGATTCCAATTTATTTGGGATTAAATTCGATTAAGTGTTATAATTCAATTAAACTCGAAATTATGTCAGATTCGAAAAAGTCCTCAGATTCGAAGGCAGACAAACTCGAAATAACAGCAAATTCGAAACCCTATTCGAAACTAAACTAAACTTGAAATAAACTCGAAACTAGGTAGACTCGAGATCCTATTCGAATGTAGCACAAACTCGAAATAGATTCGAAACCCTCTGTAGTAGACTCGAAAGGAGCGGATTTTGGTTAGACTCGAAACTAAGTGTAACCTTAATTACCCCTATTAGATTCGAGCGCCGCAAACTCGAAAAACGGCAAACACTTTGATTTTTTAACGTTTTGCAGATTAAATCAGTATTTTTCCAACGAAAAATAATGATTTCGATCAAAAACGTTAAAAACCACAAAGTATTTTGCGAATAAGAATTTGCTAAGCTTGAAAATACGATTTTGAGAGAAAAACCGTCCAACTAGCGTCAAGAAACCTAGAATGTATCTAGATGAACACGAAGAACACCAAGAACACTCCGTAGGCTCTGATACCACTTGTAAGGTCTACCACTACGAGATCTATCTAGACGCGGAGCCGTCAACGAGTGCGGAATCCTCGTTAACGGGTAGACGGAAACAACTCTCAACTACGAAACACAGAGACTATCAGAGGCTGAACGAACGACACACGAACGATCCTACGAACTGATTCTCTCCGAAAAGGCACTAACGCTGATGATAAACTCGAGATCGCTTAATGCTTAATCCCTCACGAATTCTGCAAAAAGTCTCATAATATCTCGAGTCTATCCCTAATTATAGACCCTGATTCGAGTCTGGTATGGGCCAAACTCGAATCTGGCCCAAGGCCCATTCGAGTTTGTCCACAATGACACTCTCGAATCTGGTCTCATTCTAATCTAGGGCTACATTCGAATCTATCACAGATTCGAATGCCAAGCCTTATATAATTCGAATCTAACTAATTCACTAAAACACCTAAGTGCTGAAACTTATGTTTTCACTTATGCTTGAATTAATCTTTGAACTTTATGTTTGAACTTCTTGTAATATGTTACATCAAGTTCAAACACACAATCACTAACTGACAAACATACATAGACATATATATCAAACGCTAGTTAATTCCCAATACCTTGAATATTACTTAAACCAAAATGATAGATCGCTTAGACTACTATCGTCACACAGGGTGTACCAACAGAAGAGGATTGGGAATCAGCAATTGAGGACAGCTTAACCAGATTTTCTCTATCAGAAGCTGTGAACAGCAAGCTTTGAAGCTGGGCAAGATCTAACTCAAGAGAGTCCTACACATCATCAAGATTTGCTGACATAGAGTTGGACAGAGAAACAATTAGAGAGTTTAAGCTGGCCAATGTAGTAGGAAGGGTAGTAGTGCAAGTGGAGGAGAGTTGACAGGTGTTGGGATATGGCTGTCATGGAGGACACAAAGTCCTGTTGATGTGAAAGAATAGAGGAGAGTGATGTGGAGATGTTTTGCAGCTGTGTAGTGAGTGCAAGCAGCTGTGAGGACTGGTCAGGTTGTGGAGTGACTGGAAAGGAATTCTTGAACAAATCAAAGAATCCCTGGATCTGTGCAGACACAGAGTCTGTGATTTTGGGTGACTGGAAAGGAATTTTCCAAAGATCCAACTTTGTTGGTCAGCAAAGAAAGCTGATCCTTCAAAGGAAGATCTTTGGGGGATGGGGGAGTGTGACTAGACTGTTTGGATTGTGTAGAAGGGGATGAATGAGATGAGCATGAGGCAGAGGTTTGGGGTTGTGATAGAGAGGGAAGAGTGACTTTGGACAGAAGTTCCATAGCCTGGGCAAAAGTAATATGGCCCAGCTTGGAAGGGTCAATGGGTCCCTCAGCAATGGCTGTAGCTGCTTCATCAGTAGAAGGTGTAGAAGTTGGTAGCCTTTCAGATGCTGCTTGTGTTGCCGCACCTTCATTAAGGCTTGGGTTGGTTCCCTCTGCAGCATCCTGGTTTAGAGGTGCCTCATCATTGGGAGATGGAATGTGCATTTCAACAGAAGCAGTGGTGAAATCTACTAATGGAATGTGCATTTGAGGTGCATTTGGTTCTTCAGCAGCTGTTGGGTGTACGATAGCTGGATCATGAGGAGCTGAAGTTTGAGGCTGATCTACTGGATGGTCTAATGCAGCAGGTTAGGCACCTCATGCAGACTCAAGTTGTGTAAGAGAAGTATTGAGTAGAGACTGTGTGGACTCAGTGTGGCGTGGAGTGAACTCCTGTCTTTCAATATTCTCAGCCTGTTGGGAGGCTGGAATAGTTGATGTGGTACTCTCCATATGTACAATTGGCTCCTATTGGGAGGAACCAGAGGGCCTAGGCTGACTCAGGGTAGACTCTTGTTGGAGTGAAGCCTGCTCCAAATGTGCTGAACCTTGTCCCAAAATAGGAGAAGCAGCAGGGGTTGCTTCTTTTTCAACTGAACCCTGTTGAGAGGGGTCAGAGGGGCTAGATGGGTCAGTTGGTTTCTTCTTGGCTAAGGTTTTGCGTCTGTATAGTCTGAGAGATGAAGTGGAGGATGGATGTTGTGGAGAAGAGATGAGGGGTTCTGTTTGGACTGGTGGGGAGACTGGGTCAGAAATAGGTGGGTTGGCCTGTTCCATAGTCTCAGGTGCCACAGAGGCACCAGCCACAAAGGCTTCAGGTTTAACATATGAACCAGGGTGAGAAACCTGCTCCCCCTCAGCCACAGAGGCTAATGGGGCAGACTTGGACTTAGCTGTTTTTGCCTTCTTGTGGACAGGCTCAGCTTCAGTCGTTTCTAGGACCCTTTTAACAAATTTGGTCCTAGATTTGGATATTCCCTTGGGAGCAGTCACTGGATCCACCCTCACAACATAGGGTCCTTCCACCATACCGAGCAACCTCCTCATTGGAGTAGTTAGATGAGGCTTATTTGGAAGCACAGGGGTGTAGAAAACTCTATTCCTAATCACCGAGAAAGCAGCAGTACGTAACATAGGCTGAGAGTTATACAAGTGATCACCACAGACATGCTTGAAGATGAGGCTCAGAAACCTGGGATATCGAACAGCAGCTGGACGTGTTTCCTGCTACACCACAAAAACGTAGTAGATTTCTCATCTGATCATTTTCAGGTTGTGGCTGATCATAAGTTTCAGCCACAGGGAGATGAAGAACTTCCCTGATAAGACCAGTAGTGATCTCAATGGTCTGAGTCCCATTGAGAATGGTTTCCCTTATGATTTTGGTTGCTGGGTCGTAGGCACAGGAATAATGGAGTAATGCAGAGGGTGAACCTTTAGAAACTCCACCATATCTTCATAACCATTCCCCACATAATTTTTGGGAATGGTTAGGTTGGCTATGTAGTTTGTGGGTTTCAGTATGAGCATTGTGGTGACAGAAGAATGTTTCTGAACATCTGCCCCAACAAACACTGGTAGAAAGGGGTTGTTTCTGTGAGCCATAGTGAGAGTAGTGAAGGTATAAGCACAAGACACTTAGTCGAAGTTAGGGTTCTTTGGAAGTTATGGAAGCAGTAAGGAAGACGAAGATGAAACAGTAGAAGGCTATTTATTGGTTTGTGTGTGAGTGGGTATGAGAGAGAAAAGTTTGGGCGGTTGATTTGAGAGGTTCTTTAAGGGAAAACGGAACGGTTGTCCATGTCAGAACGGTTGTAAGACCACTTGAGCCCTTTTTAGTCACTAACACACGGTAACACACATTATCCGCAGTAATTAGGTTAAATAAAAACATAAATTAAGCAACTTAATTGTGAAGAAAGGTAATTAAGAACTGATGGTCTAAGCTGTTGGTCAAACCTGTGATGAGCATAGTCATCATAAGCTGTTCACTCTCCAGGCTGTTCATTCAACCTGTTCAGCTATGGAAGAACAGGTTGTGTTCAATAGCAGACCAGGTTACAAGACAATGTCTTGTATGACAGATTGAGAGAGTGAGCAGGTTTGAGGTTCGATCAACAGACCAGGTTTGAGATGGAAATTGATATTGTCAAACCTGTTATACGCTCAAGCTGTTCATGTTTTCAGAAATTGGCTAAGTGTAGAACATGCATAGCCTGTTCTGTCTAAGCTATTCTGAAAAACTTGAGCAGTGTGAGACATATAATAACTTAGAGCATTTAGGACACTTAGTCACTTTTATTTAACATGCCCAGCTTGCATACAAGATAATTAAACCTGTTTTCATCAAGAGGGTTGGTGAAAATGTCTGCAAGCTGTTCATCTGTGGAAATAAAACTTACCTCCACATTACCTTTCTAAATGTGATCCCTGATGAAATGATGTCTGACCTCTATATGCTTTGTTCTGGAATGAAACACTGGATTGTTGGAGATAGCTATGGCACTTGTATTATCACACAGAATAGGGGTATTCCTATACATAAGACTATAGTCCTCAAGCTGATGCTGCATCCAAAGAATCTGCCCACAGCAGCTTCCAGCAGCAATATACTCAGCTTCAGTAGTAGAAGTAGAAACTGAGTTTTTCTTCTTGCTACACTAAATTATCAACTTACCACCAAGGATTTGGCACCCACCTATTGTGCTTTTTCTGTCTAGCCTGCAGCCTGCAAAATCAAAATCTGAATATCCTGTTAGCTCAAGGCTTGAGTCTTTGGGATACCAAATACCCAAACCTGGGGTAACCTTAAGGTATCTGAAGATTCTTTTTACAACAGCTAGATGTGATTCTTTAGGATCAGCTTGAAACCTTGCACACAAACAGGTGGCAAACATAATATATAGTCTACTGGCAGTTAAGTATTACAAGCTCCCAATCATGCCTCTGTAAACTGTTACAGAAACAGCTTTGCCACTGGCATCTGCATCCAACTTTACATTAGTTGCCATTGGGGTTTTGATAGGAGAACTTTGATCAAATTTAAACTTTTTCAAAAGATCTAAAGTATACTTTCTTCGATTTCTGAAAATACCAGTTGAGGTTTGTTTAACCTATAATCCTAAAAAGAAAGTAATTTCTCCCATCATACTCATTTCATATTTTGATTTCATGAGTAGTGAAAAATTCTTGTATAACTGCTCATTAGTAGAACCAAATATTATGTCATCCACTTAAATTTGAACAAGCATAATATCAGACTTCACATTCTTTATGAACAGTGTGGTATCCACTTTACCTCTGGAATAACCAGTGCTCATAAGAAAACCAGTTAGAGTGTCATACCATGCTCTAGGGGCTTGTTTTAGACCATAGTGGGCTTTGTCCAACTTATAGACAAAACCTGGATGATGTTCATTTTCAAAACCTGGAGGGTGCTTGACATAGACTTCTTCTTGCAGCTTGACATTCAAAAATGCACTCTTCACATCTATTTGAAATACCTTCATGCTCTTATGAGCAGCGTAGGCTAGAAACAAACGAATTCCCTCTAACCTAGCCACAGGAGCAAATGTTTCATCGTAGTCAATGCCTTCCTCCTGTCTGTAGCCTTGAGCAACTATTCTTGCCCTATTTCTAATGACATGACCATGCTCATCCATCTTGTTCCAGAAAACCCATTTGGTGCCAATTATTGTTTTTCCTTTAGGAGCAGGGACCAGCTTCCATACTTTGTTTCTCTCAAACTGATTGTGTTCTTCTTGCATGGGAGTGATACAATTGGCCTCTTTAAGTGCTTAATCCACTTTCTTAGGCTCCATTAGGGACACAAAGCTAGAAAACATACAAAAGTTTCCTAAGCTGTCCCATTTTGTTTGCACCCCTTTGTTGATGTCACCAATTATTTGATCATTTAGGTGACACCTGATCCACTTAGGATCTTGCTTCAATGAGGATTCTCCTGAGTTATTTGTATCTTCAACTGGTCCTGTTGAGCAGCTCTCAAGATTTTCAGACACACTGATATCTTGAGCCTGTTCACCTGTTGAGCATAACTCTCTATTGTTGAACATATCAGTAGAGGATCCAGGAAAATCAGCATTGATTGGTTCAGGACATGAGGTTGTAATTATGTCAGTACACTTATTCACACAGGGTGTATCAACATAATCATCATCATGCCCATCATGATTAGCAGGTTCCACTCTGGATGTAGTGGAAGCTTTTGAGTCCTTCTCTTCATTGATGGAATGCATAAGATCATTAAAGCTGAAATCTCCTGAAACTGATTCAGGAACAGCTTTGGAGGAGGCACTCCTAAACTCTTCAAAGTTGACATTTATAGATTCATCTATCACCTTTCTCTTGTTGTTGTATACTCTGTAGGCTTTGAAGATAGCAGAATATCTAACAAACACACCTTCATCAGCTTTAGGTTCAAACTTTGCCAGTTGGTCCCTTTGATTCAGAATGAAGCAGGGACATCCAAACACATGGAAGTAGCTAAGGTTTGGCCTCCTCCCTTTGAGTAACTCATAGGGAGTGTTGTTGAACCTTTTCACCACCAAGGATCTATTTTGGGTGAAGCAAGCAGTGTTGACAGCTTCAGCCCAGAACGATGAAGTTAAACCTGGTGCACACAACATGGTTCTAGCAACTTCAATGAGAGTTCTGTTTCTCCTTTCAGCGACTCCATTTTGTTGTGGAGTTCTTACTGCTGAAAAATTCTGTGAGATCCCACTTTCTTCACAGAAGTCCTCAAGAGTACTGTTTCTAAATTCAGTACCATGATAACTTCTAAGCTGCTTGACTTGAGCAGAGTTTAGCATTTCCATCTTTTTGATAAATCCAATGATTTCTCTAGCAGCCTCTCCTTTGCTCTTCAAAAAGATCACCCATGTAAACCTGGAGAACTCATCAACCATTAGTAGAGTGTATCTTCTTCCTCCTAGACTTGGGACACTGACTGGTCCAAACAAGTCCATGTGGATTAAGAACAGAGGAGTATAATTAGAGAAATTATGATTAGATTTAAAAGATGATTTTCTCTGCTTGCCTTTCTCACAAGCTGTGCAGAGTTTATCCTTAACAAAGGTTATAGAAGGCAAACCTGTTACCAACTCTTTATTATAGAGTTTGTTGATATTCTTGTAGTTTAGGTGTGATAGCCTTTTGTGCCATAACCAGTTAAGGTATGCATTACTTCTTGAGATAAAGCAGGTTTCAGTTGTGGGATCAGCAGATTTCATGTCCACAACATATACACCTTTCTTTCGTTGTGCACACAGCACAACTTTGCCTTGGGGATCCAATATGTAACCCAGGTGCTCATTAAGTTGACCTTGTAACCAGCATCACACAGTTGACTTATGCTTACAAGATTATGTTTCAGCCCAACCACATAGGCTACCATTTGAATACTGCAGCACCAGCTTGAAGAGTTCCATACCCTTCTGTGGATCCCTATTCATTGTCACCAAATGTGACTTTTGGCCCTTTTTCAGGCTTAAGATCACTTAGCATGTCCTTGCAACCTGTCATATGTCCTGAGCAGCCACTGTCCAAGTACTAAACATGGGATTGTTGTTTGTCCTGCAGAGTGTCATGAGAAATTATTAGTTCTTTTTAGGAGAACTCATCATAGGAATGAGTTCTCCTACTTCATCAACATTTGTTGATGGACCAGTGATATCTACACTGATATTTGCTATTTGGATGGTATCAGCTTGTATACCATTCTCATTGACTATGTTACTTCCAACACTGCTCGTTTTTGCAATCATGGAACTAGCAGAGTCAACTGGCCTCATGTCCTCAGTTTCAGGACAGTCTTTGGCCATATGTGTCTTCTTCCCACACTTATAGCATTTTCTCATTTTAGCCTTTTTGGAAGAAGAATCTCCAGAAACATATTCTGAATTATTTTTGTTGATTCTGTCAGCAGGTTTAGCAAACTTATTACTATTTTTAGATGAATCAACAGTTTGGGTGGAAGGCACAATGGCAACAGCTTTGCATGTTTCTTCTTTCCTCTTTTTGGGAGGACAGATATCAAACACAGGAAATTTGATTGGTCTTTGACCTTCCACAGTTTTGGGAAACTTATTCCCCAATTTCTCAGGTTGAGCAATGGCTTTGCCTTTGCCCTTACTGAGATGTGATGGATGTTGCCTATGAACATAATCACTGCTTTTGGTGTAGAAAGACTTACCTTCATTTATAACCAACTTTCCACTATGATTTAAAAACTTATTGAAACCACAGTAGATTTACTTCCAACATGAGACTTACTCCTGTTGAAAGCAGGCTGCTTACCTTTTGAAAACTTTTTCTCAAAATGATTAGCATCAAAAGGATTAACAGGTCTCTTACGATGAGCTTTGGACCCAAAGCCATTTTTGTCAACAGGTTTAGAGTCCCCAGCTGCAGTTTGAGCTTGTTTTCCTTTCTTTTGCTTGTGAGAATCAGCAGAGCACTTAGCAGGTTGATTCGATGGAGAACATATTCCATCATTAGCTTTTGGAGCTTTTTCACACAAGTGGTCAGTGTTTTAAGGCCTGACAAACCTGTTTGTTGAGACTAGCTTACCATTTACTTTCTGAGTGAAAGTGCTAGGAAGCTCACCAAGAGCGGATAAGTCATCTTTCAAATTATTTATCTCAACGATAGAAGTTGCTTTGTAAAGATCCCCTCCAAGATAGGCTTGGATTTTTGCAGGGATCTGTTGACTAATGCAATGACTGACTTTTTGTGCAGATTGGCACCAAGAGTCAACTATCTTTTGAAGCTTTCCATGTTTTATGTCTGTCTCTCTCTTTTCATCTAGTAAAATGGAGTTGATGTGTTTTAAATCATCAAGCTCAGTTTCCAACTTATGGAAACTGTCCAGTTTGCTAGATTTTATGTCAAGATCAGTTTTAAGCTTAGATATTTCAGACAGTAAAACATTGTGCTTCTCAAAAACAGCTTTTAAATCAACAAACATGTATTCAAACATTTTTACTTTTTCATCAGAATTGTAAGCCATAAAGTTTTGTACCTTGTACATCATTGTGAGATTCCAGTTCTCTAAGCTGCTGAAGGCTTCAGCTTCAGCCAGGTCTTGTTTGAAGTTTCTTGTTGATGGGACATCAGTGTTGGCCATCAGACAGTTGTTATCTTCTTCATCAGAGGATGAATCAGATTCCTCCCAATCACATGTCTCAGCCATGAGTCCCTTTTTCTTGCTGGAAGCCACTGCGTTTTCTAACTTTTTCAGCTTAGCCATGCCCATAAGGTACTTAACCCTATAGCCATCATCCCTGTTTGTCTATAATGGTTTGGATGACTTCCCAATAGCTTTAGACACACAGTCAGCAGCTATGTGACCAGTTTTGCCACATTTAAAGCAGTCAGCCTTAGTTTTATCAAATTCCTTCTTTTTGACAGCATTTGAGTTCCTCTGCAGCATTCTTCCACCAAACCTTTTCTTGTTGAACTTTTTGAGAATCATTGCAATCAATTGCTCATCATCAAGTTTAGCAAGATCTTCACAGTCTTCCTCTTCAGACATCACTTCCGTTTCATCATCAGCCTGTTGATCAGGTTGTGTGAACACGTCACATACCTGACCAACAGGTTGTCTCACACTGGCCACCAAGGCAGCACCTCTCTTAGACATTTCCAAGGCATTTCTTTTTTGTTGCCTTGACTGCTCATCATTCAGTAGGGATCCATACAGGTTTACAAGATCCATACCTTTTGATGGTACCTGAATTTCTCAAGATAGTAGAAAAATAGTTCCATTCTTCAGGCAGGATGTCTAAGAATTTGTTCACCAGAGTTAAGTTGTCCTTTGTGATCCCAACACTTTGAGATCATTGATAAGAGCAGTGAACCTGGTGTAGGTTTCTGTGAGTGACTCCTTTGGTTTTGCAAAGAAAAGTTCATATTGTCCAACAAGATTGTTGATCCAGTTATCCAGCGTGATTGTGGGACCATCATAGACGGTACACAAAGTATCCCACATCTCATTTGCAGTTTTCATTTTCACAACCTATTTGAACACATCATCAGGAAGATAAATGACCAGTTTATTCCTGGCTTTTGCATCAAGAGCAACCAGCCTTTTGTCTTCATCAGACCATTGAGCTTTGGCCTTCTCAAAGGTTCTGATTTAAGGGGCAGCTCCTTCAACAGCAGGAGTGATAGTAGAAACAGAAGTTGGCACATAGGGACCTTCCATTACTATCTGTCGCACTTGTACATCAAGATTCTCTAAGTAGAGCATCTTTCTGCACTTCCAACCAGAGAAGTATTGATGATTGAATTTGGGGGGTTTATCCATTGAACCATTGTCATAGTAAGAGGAGGAACTTGCAGCACTGTTGTCCATGGGAAAGTAGGGAGATTGATTGATCTAGAGTTGACACACACTCTATCTGCTCTGATACCAGTTGTAGGTCCTAAAAGGTTTCCCTAGAGTATTGTTCTAAGCTGTAGAGGGGGAGGGGGGTGAATACAACTACTTAAAATTCAACACTCTTTTCTCAATGTTTCCGGAAAGGTTCAAGCTGAGATGACAGATACAACAGACGTTTCAACTAATCTAAGACACACTCAGACTAGATACAATGAATACACTCACTAAGATGAACTCACTGATTTTACAAGACACGGATGGACAACTTGAGTATGAACAGCTTTGACACACAAAATGTTATATTCAATTAGACTTGCATGCATGAAAAACACACTTTAATGCACGATCTGATTTCTCACTCTTGGATATCTCACAATCCTTAGAAGGTTCCTTTTATACACTCACTGAGAATCTCAGTGAAGCTTCTTCATTGGACAGTGAGATAGTGGGATGTCTTTCCAAAAAGACAAAACAACTTTTCTGCACATTCTGATAAAGCAGACTTGTTTTCATGTGGCAGAATCTTCGTCTTTTTCTTTTTGTTACTGTTGCATAAGGCTTTAACCAAAAGAGGAATGTCAACTTTGCATCTTTCTTCTCTTGTTAAGGCCATTTTGATATAAGAAAAGGTCTGTCACCCTTTTCAGATATTCGTTTGTCTTCATGTTACAGAACAGCATAGGCATGCTTTTGCAGTTTCTGTTTTCCACTTTATCTTCGACTTGTAAACTGATCTTGTAGCCAAAAACAATACATGAGGACTTGGAAACATATTCCATAAAGTGTTTAGCATGTTCACAAAGAATAGATCACTTAGAATCTGTTCAAGCTGCTCAACAGAACAGAGCAGCATAGACAGTTTATGTCCAGCCTGTTCAGCAGACAGAACAGCTTGGACAATCTGCCTTTGTTGCTACAAATGCAACAGGGTAAACATCTTTGACTCATATTGCAAATCACTTTTTAGGTTTCAATAAGGCATAAACAGACCTTAAATTATACCTTCAAGTGCATCAAACAGGTTTGATTAAAAATCTCCCGCTAAGATGTAGAGCCAGGTTTGACTGAGGCCTTTTTGTGCCTAACAATCTCCCCCTATTTGCAATAATCAGTCTAAGCTGATTTTATCAATAATGACTATACATTCTTACAATACATTTTGCTGAAATGAAATTACAACATTTAAGTAAAGTAAAAGATCAGTTTATATATACTGAATTTTGATTACACAAACAACATATGTTTTTACAAAAGTACAACTGATGTACTAGTGTATATTACAGCTGCCTTCCCGATGCCCATAAGGCAAGCTGCCTTCCTCATTGGCCAGTGACGATATCTGGTCCATGTGATCATGGTCTGCTTTGCTCCTAAAAAGGCGGGATTCGACACAATGGTGTCAAAGCTGCAATCGGCAATGATTTCCCTCATCTACATTAAGAAGTTCAGCTTCTCAGAGATGTTCTTTGAGGAGTTTGTTCATCAAATTTCTGCTCCCACCCGAGAAAGGTTCCTTATGTACCCGCGATTCATTATGATGATGATTCGCCACTTCCTGCACGACTTACCGACGCTGCCAGAGCAAACTGGCGTAGCAATTACTGACCAAAGAATCTTTGCAGACTGCCAGTCTCACAACGCGCGAAGGGCAGAACAAGTCACACCACAGGTGACTCCATTGTATGGAGCAGTTATAGATCCAGATTTTGTTGCTCACGAAGGGGATGACTAGATAGGAGATGCAGCTCAACAACAACCTCAACCACAGCAACCTCAACCAACTCCGGTTGCTAGAAATATTCCACATTCCCGAGCCACTGCAGAGGCAGGTGGGCCATCAACATCGGCACCACAGCTTGATCAGAGGGAACAGACACTGCAAGAAATTTTTGATCAAGGAGCAGCGACACAGGAAAATGTAGCCGAACAGCTCATTCAGGATATTTTGGAACCCCCTCATGACATGGATTGCATCTTTAGGGAAATTGACGAATATCAGCCTCCAGCAGCTGAAACTGCAGGCACAGCTAGCCGTGAAGAAGCTGAAGGTCAGGTAGAGACCGCTTTTGAATCTGAATCTGAATCGACGTGAAGAAGCTGAAGGTCAGCTCAAAATTGTCAAATGACATTTTCGTAAATATTTAGAACTTTGATAGTGAGGAATCTTGAAAATGTGTGCAAAAGGTATTTTTGGAAGAAAAAAAATTGTTTTATCTTTCTCTCTCTCTTACTTTTTTCATTATCATTTTCTCTTTCTTTCTTTAGAATTGATTTTTATAGTAAAAAAAATGTTTTTTATACAAAAATTATTTTTTTCCATATAGAAAATTATTTAACTGCTAAAAAAATTAACATATTCTATAAAGAAATATTATGTATCTATATAAAATGTTATATAATTATATATATTTTTACGTAGATTAAGATTACTATTCATAATCTATGTAGAATGTTATGTTTTTATACGTTTCATATATTTTTATGTTTCTTATACATTTTTATATCTTTTTATGTAGATTAACATTACTATTCATAATCTATGTAGAATGTTACATAGAATGAACACAGTTTTAATAAATTACTATTCATAATCTTTGTAGATTAGCATTACTATTCATAATCTATGTAGAATGTTACATAAAATGATATGTAAGAACACAGTTTTAACAAAAAACTATTCATAATCTATGTAGATTAACATTACTATTTATAATTTATGTTTAGTATCGCGTATTCTATGTAGAAATACATTAAAAACATAGTTTTAACAAATTAACCGGCAAACATATTCTATGTAGATTATCATGTAATCTATTAAAATATCATGTATTCTATATAGATACAACGATAACAATTTACTAGTATGACAATAACAAAATTCTATATAGATACAAACTAGTATAGTCTATTCTGTATAGAATATCATGTATTCTATATAGATAAAACAATAACAAATTACTACTACAACAATAACAAAATTCTACATTGATAAAAAACTAGCTACAATCAAATCTGTATAGAATATCATGTATTCCATATAAAGTATCATATATCTATAAAAATACAAAACAAATATAGATATAATACATAAAGACGTTGAACCATCAAAGACACAACCATTAGGAACAAGAACCTTCGACGAACCGATGAACGTAATCTATGTAGAATGTCAAGTATTCTATGTAGAGTATCGCGTAGAATGTCAAGTATTATATATTCTATGTAGAGTATCGCAGATGAACTGAAACAAAAAAAATACCCAAAACACATTTTTTTAACAAAAAATACCAAAAACACATTTTTTAACAACAATAAAAAATACCAAAAACACATTTTTTTTAACAAAAAAAAACATTCAAATCTTGTGAATCATATACAAAAATCTTTTTTGACAAAAAAAACATGTTTGGAAATGATTGTAAACTTCCAAATCTATGGAAAATGAAGCTGTCATATTCAATGTAGAGTATCGGCGAACATAATCTATGTAGATTATCATGTAATCTATGCAGATTATCATATAATCCATGGTGTAGAATGTCAAGTATCATATATTCTACGTAGAGTGTCGTAGACGAACTCAAACAACAAAAGAAGATTTTATTTAGGCATTTTATCAAACACTTGGTATGCAACTGATATAAAATATACCAAAAACACATTTTTAAACAAAAAAAAAACATTAATCTTGTGAATCATAAATAAAAACTTTTTTAACAAAAGACATCTAATAACTATTACATTCATCTTAAAAATAATCTTCATTTACTGACCGTCGGACTTCTAGATCTTCATTTCTTGACCATCTGACTTCCAAATCGTCATTTCTTGACCATCTGACTTCCAAATCATCATTTCTTGACCATCCGGCTTCCAATCTCGTGAGAGATATAAAGGAAAAGAAAGAGATCAGCGTGACTTCGAGATCGTGGTAGCGCCGGTGGCGGCGGCAGCGGAAGTCCGGCGGTGGCTGGGGCAATGAAATTTCTAGGGTTGAGAGAGAAAGAGAGAGATGGGAGATGACATAGTTTTTTTTTTCTAGGGTTGAAATGAAAGTGAATGGAGAAAAAAAAGAATATCTAAATAGAAGATATAAATTTTTTTTTCAAAAAACTACCCTTTAGTTCTTATGTTCATACAAATATGCAGGTTTTTAGAAGAACCCATCTATATTTATATACATATATATAGATACATACATATATATATATATATATATATATATATATATATATATATATATATATATATATATATATATATATATATATATATATATATATATATATATATATATATATATGTATATATATATATGTGTGTATATATATATATATATGTGTGTATATATATATATATATATACACACACACATATATATATACACACAATATATATATATATATATATCCATGCATATATATATATATATAATATATTATTTTATATATAAATTATATATATTATATATATATATTAATTATAAAATATATATATGTAGGGTCCCAAAAGATATCCAAGTATATAGCTTTAAGCTGTAGAGGGGGGGGGGGGGGGTGAATACAACTATTTAAAAACTACACAGTATTTTCTCAATGTTTGTATGTATTATTAACAAATGTTAATTACAAACGAGCTTGAATGCGGAAAGGTTCAAGCTGAGATGATAGATACAACAATATGTTTAACTAGTCTAAGACTGACTAAAACTAATTACAATGAATACACTCGCTAAGAATCACTCAATGTGTTTACAAGACTCTGAGGAACAGCTTGAACAAGAACAGCTTATACACTGAGCACTGTTTTATTCAAGCAGACTTGCATGCATGAAAGACACACTTTGAATGCACGTTCACTCTTGGTTTCAGCACTTAGCTTTTTGGCTTGATCTTTCAATCCATGGAAGTTTCTTTTTTATACTCACTCAGAGGATCTAAGTGAAGCTTCTTCAATGGACGGAATGAAAAAGGTAAAGTCTTGGTGTAAAGACAACATAAACTTTTCTGCACATTCTGAAAAGCAGACTTGTCTTCATGTGGGCAGAACTTTTGTCTTTTCACTTTGTCTACTGTTGTATTGCCTTTAACTAAATAAGGAATGTCAACTTTGTGTTTTTCTTCCTTTGTAAAGGCCTATTTTGATATAAGAAAAAGGTCTGTCACCCTTTTTCAAATAACCTTTTGTCTTCATGTAACAGAACAACTTGGGCAGGCTGAGCAGTTCTGATTTCCACTTTGTATTCGACTTTGTAAACTGATCTTGCAGTCAAAAACAATACATGAGGACTTGGAAACACATTCCATAAAGTGTTTAGCCTGTTCACAAAGAACAGAACACTTGTAAACTGCCCAAGCTGCTTACTAGTGTAGAGGAGCGTAGACAGTTTATGTCCAGCCTGTTCAGCAGACTGAACAGCTTGGGCAAAACTGCCTTTGTTGCAACACATGCAACACATAGAACAGCTTTCAATAAGGCATATAACAGGCCTTAAATTCAACAAGGCATATAACAGACCTTAAATTCAACCTTTAAAAGCATCAACGGGCTTGATTAATAATCTCCCCCTCAGATGCAGAACAGGTTTGACTGAGGCCTTTTTGTGCCTAACAATCTCCCCCTATTTGCAATAACCAGTCTAAGCTGGCCTTATCAAAAGTCACTATATATATTTACAGTACATTTGTTGAAATAAAATTACAACATCAACATAAAGTAAAAGATCAGTTTATATATATACTGATTTTTGATTACATTAGAACAACACATGTTCTTACAAAAGTACAACTGATGTATTGATGTATATTACAACTAATGCAAAAGAGAAAATTACAACATATGTAAATAATGTACGACTAATGTACATCAGATTTGGACTATTTTTGTTGGGAGCAGATAATGGTAAGCCTGTCCAACTAATGGACAGCTTCCATTCTTCAATTACCCAGATGGTAGATGGACTTCATCACAATGGAGGGGGACCTTCAAACATCTTCTTAAGTTGCTCTCTAGTGTCCTCAAGTTCTTGAAATTCACTTCTTATTATCATAAACTTGGGATCCTCAAGTTCACCTCTTTCATAACAGCCTCTGAGCTGATCCCAGATAGCTGCTCTCCACCTACTTGACTGCCTGAATGATATTGCAAGTTTGAAGGCTACAAGCTGTCTCAGATCCACTTTGTATATATCTGATGCTCTCTGTAAGCATTTCTTCTGAGATAAGGGATCTACAAAAAATGTCCGCAACTCAGGCTCTTCAATGATCTTGCCATCTTCAAACTCAATTCCACTAGGCAGGCTGTGATCAACTCCTTTCATCTCAATAGCATAGTCACCTTGTTCTATCAGAATGAGGAGTTGTTCCATCTCAGTATCCTTCCTTGTCCTTCTGGCCTTTATTTTTGGTTGTGTCACATAGACACCTTCACTGACTTCTTTGGAGATCAGGCCAAGATTCTTCACACTCTCCATCAGCTTCTTGTCATATGCTCTGACAGTCTTAGCAGTTTCTGACTTAGACTCACTCAGAGCAACTGCCAGCTCAATCTATTCTCTGTACCCCATTTGTGCAACGTCAATGTAGTCATATGTTTCTAGTTCTGGGCCTGCTGCACCCATTCTGGTTATTTTCAACTTCCACTGACTGCCTTTTCTTGATATGGGCACAGCTTTGACAATTGCTTCCTTAGCAAGCCTTCTATCAGCAACATCTTGAAATTTTCTTCTTGCCAGGTTGTCAAAGTGAAACTGAGCTCTTGCAGAAGGCACTGAAGTTTTGGTCACTGAGACCAGAGCACCTTTTTCTTTTTCAGCTTCCTTCTCTTCTGCTGATCCCTTAGCAGCTTCCAAAATTTTCTTTTGCACAACCAGAGAGGACATTTTAACTTTTCTTGCCTCTTGAAGTGCAAAAGACTTAGCACCTTTGGCAGATTCTTCTTCTTTCCTTAAAGCTTCCAGGGCTTGAAGTTGTTCTTCTTTAAACTCAAAATATTTATGCATAGGAAGACCCATTTCTTTGGCCCTGGCTTTTTGTGAAATTTAAGCTCTGCTGCTTTCTGCTGCTGAGGATCAGTTGCTGCTTTTTCTTTTCCTTTAGCTGCTGTAGTGACAGCAGCTTCAGGACTTTCCTCCTCCTCTTCTGCTTCTTCTAAAATTAGATGCCTCCTTCTGCTGCTTGGCCTGTCCTTAGGAATGAATTCCTCCCCCTTAGACTGAGCAGGGATTGGAGATCCAGCCTGAGTAGGCTGAGCAGCGTGGGAGGCACCCTCCAGTGTACCTGTTGAAGCTCCTGCAGGTTGACCAGTGAGTATTGCAGGCACTGATTTCTCCATAGGAGAAGAATTTTTCTCCCCCTTAGACTTAGTCTTCGAGGCAGATGACTTCTCCCCCTTTGAAGGAGATGTACCGACACCTTCAACACCTGGTCTGCCTGAAGACATGAAGTCATCAGGCTTGCCAGCAGTTTTGGCAGCAGGCCGGGGGCCAACAAGCCTATTCACTAAGAATGCCAAGTTGTCCTTCACCTCTGCAGGCTGGGTAAGACAGGTTTGAAGAGAAGAGGATTGGGTATCAGCAAGGGAGGTCAGCTTAACAATATTTTCCCTATCAGAAGCTGTGAACAGCAAACTTTGAAGCTGTGCAAGATGTAATTCTAGAGAATTTTGCAAATCAGCAAGGTTTGATGACACTGAATTTAATAGGGAGCCAATGAGGGTATGTAAGCTGGCCAGAGTATCAGGAAGTGTAGAGTTGCAAGAAGTTAGGAGAGATGACAGCTGTTGAGAAATAGCTGTGATGGAGGACACAGAGTCCTGTTGTAGTGAAAGAATTAGGGAGAGAGATGTGGATACAGTTTGCAGCTGTGCAGTGAGTGCAAGCAGCTATGGAGAATTATCAGTTTGTGGAGTGGCAGGGAAGGAATCCTTGAACAAATGAAAGAACCCCTTAAGCTGTTCAGACACAGAGTCTGAAATAAGAGAGGGTAGAGAGGTCATAGTAGTTTTTAAAGAACCAACTTTGTTGGTCAGCAGAGAAAGCTGATCCTTCAAAGGCAGGTCTTTAGGAGATGGAGGTGTATCGGTTGACTGTTTAGATTGGGTTGATGGAGAAGATGATGATGAGGCTGGTGTATGAGGATGTGATGGAGAGGGAAGAGGAACATTTGAGAGAAGCTCCATAGCCTGGGCAAAAGTAATGTGGCCCAGCTTGGAGGGGTCAAAGGGTCCCTCAGCAGCGGCTGTAGCTGCATCATCAGGAGAAGGGGTTGATGTTGGGGGCCTTTCAGATGCTGCTTGTGTTGCAACACCTTCATGAAGGCCAGTGGGCGTTCCCTCTGCAGTGCCTTGGTGTAAAAGCACCTCACCATGGGGAGATGGGATATGCATTTCAACATCAGCAGTGGTGAAACCTGCTGATGGAATTTGCATAGAAGTAGCAGCCTCACCAAAGGGATGGTATGTTCCCTAAGGTTCATCAGCTTGGGTTGTTGGTCCCTCAACAGCTGTTTGGTGTAGAACAGCTGTATCATGGGGAGCAGAAGTTTGAGGCTGAGCTGCTGAATGGTCTATACCAGCAGTGTGGGCACCTCGTGCATACTCAGGGTGTAAAGAAGTTTGAGTAGGGGACAGTGTGGACTCAGTATGGAGTGGAGAGGGCTCCTGTCTTTCAATATTCTCAGCCTGTTGGGAGGCTGGAATAGTGGAGGTGGTTATCTCCTTTTGTACAACTGGTTCCTGTTGGGAGGAACCAGAGGGTCTAGGCTGATTCTGGGTGGACTCAGGTTGGAGTGAAGCAGGCTCCAATTGTGCTGAACCTTCTCCCAAATAGGAGATGCAGCGGGGGTGGCTTCTCTTACAACTGAACCCTGTTGGGAGGGAACAGAGCAGGTGGTTGTTTGGGCTAGTTTTCTTTTGGCTAGAGATTTGCGTTGGTAATGGATGGATGAAGTGGGTGATTGTGGAGAGGTGATGAGGGGTTCAGACTGGACAGATTTAGAGACTGGGTCAGAGACAGGTGGGTTGGCCTGTTCCATAGTCTCAGGTGCCACAAAGGCACCAGCCACAGAGGCTTCAGGTTCAACGAATGAACCAGAGTGAGGAGCCTGCTCCCCCTCAGCCACAGAGGCTAAGGGAGCAGACTCAGACTGAGCTGTTTTGGCCTTCTTTTGCACAGGCCCAGCTTCAGTGGTTGCCATGGTCCTCTTAACAAGTTTGGACCTGACTTTGGAGTTTCTCTTGGGAGCAGCTTCTGGATCCACCCTCACAGCAGAGGGTCCTTCCACCAATCATAACAACCTCCTCATTGGTGTTGACAGAGGAGGCTCATTTGGAAGTACAGCAGTGTAGAAAACTCTATTCCCTATCATAGGGAATGCAACAGTATGAAGTAAAGGCTGAGAGTTGTACAGGTGCTCACCACAAATGTGTCTGAATATGAGGCTCATAAACCTGGGGTATCGAACAGCAGCTGGTCTTGGCTCTTGCTGCACCAGGTTCCTCAAGTTCAGGAAGATCCACTTAGCCTTGTCCAATGTAGTCCCATTCACCAGCTGTAGGACTATTGGGATTTCATCACGGCTCAGTTGGTCAAATGAACCAACTTTGCTGCTTAAGCCCATCATCACAGAGGCAAACAGAAAGCTATAGGTAGGAGACATATCCTTCCTGTACATCGTAGCACCAATTTTGGGTTCTGCTACTCCACAGAAGCGTAGCAAATTTCCCATCTGCTCATTTTCAGGCTGGGGCATGTTATATGAATCAGCAATGGGCGGATGAAGAACCTCCCTGAGAAGATCAATAGTGATCTCAATGGTCCGAGTCCCATTGAGAATAGTCCCTTTGATGACTTTGGTGTTGGGGTTGTAGGCACAAGTGTACCAAAACTCGTACACCATCTCCTGGTACAGGACACCAGGAGTAGCAATCATGGCATAATTCAACGGATGAACTGTCAAACACTCCACCATTTGGTCATAACCTTTCCCCACATAGTTTTTCGGGATTGTGAGATTGGCAATGTAGTTAGTGGGTTTGAGGGTTAGCATTGTGGTGACTGATGAATGTTTCTGCACATCATCACCAACAAATACTGGTAGGAAGGGGTTGTTGCTTTGAGCCATTTTGAGAGTAGGGAAAGTAGCAGAAGCACAAGACACTTAGTCGAATTTTTAGGGTTCTTAGAAGGTTTATGGTAGTAGTGAGGAAGATGAAGATGTAACAGTATGAGGTATTTATAGGATTTGAATGTGAGTGGGTATGAGAGAAAAACATTTGGGCGGTTGATTTGAAAAGGTCGTTAACGGAAAATGGAACGGTTGTCCATGTCAGACCGTTTGTCAGACCACTTGAGCCCTTTTTAATCACTAACACACGTAACCCACATTATCCGCAGTAATTAAGTTAAATAAAAACAGAAATTAAGTAACTTAATTGTGAAGATAGGTAATTAAAAATTGTTGGTCTAAGCTGTTGTCAAACCTGTGATGAGCAGGGTCATCACAAGCTGTTCATTCTTCAAGTTGTTCCCTCAACCTGTTCAACCATGTAGGAACAGGTTGAGTCCAATGGTTGATCAGGTTACAAGACAATGTCTTGTAAATCAGTGTTAGAGAATGAGCAGAGTGAAGAGTGGACCATCAGAGCAGGCTGGATGAGTAAACTATTGTTGTTTAGCCTGTTGTATGTTCAAGCTGTTCAAGGATTTTAGAAAAATGGCTAAGTACAAAAGATGCATAGCTTGTTCTGTCTAAGTTGTTTTGAGAAACTTGAGCAGTGTGAGACACACAAGGTCTTAGACCTTTGAGGACACTTAGTCACTTTTGTTTAACATGCCTAGCTTGCTGACAAGGTAATTAAACCTGGTTTCATCAAGAGGTTTGGTGAAAATGTCTGCAAGCTGTTCATTTGTGGAAATAAAACTTACCTCCACATTACCTTTCTGAATGTGATCCTTGATGAAGTGATGTCTGACTTCAATATGCTTTGTTCTTGAATGAAATACTGGATTGTTGGAGATTGCTATGGCACTTGTGTTATCACACAGAATAGGAATCTTCCTATACACAAGCCCATAGTCTTCAAGCTGATGCTGCATCCACAGAATCTGTCCACAGCAGCTTCCAGCAGCAATGTACTCAGCTTCAGCAGTAGAAGTAGACACTGAGTTCTGCTTCTTGCTGCACCAACTTATCAACTAACCACCAAGGAGTTGACACACACCTGTTGTGCTTTTCCTATCTAGCCTGCAGCTTGCAAAATCAGAATCTGAATAACCTGTTAGTTCAAGGCTTGAGTCTTTGGGATACCAAAGACCCAAACCTGGTGTACCTTTCAGGTATCTGAAGATTCTTTTAACAACAGCTAGATGAGATTCCATTGAATCAGCTTGGAACCTAGCACATAAACAGGTGGCAAACATAATATCAGGTCTACTAGCAGTTAAATATAGCAAGCTCCCAATCATACCTCTGTAAGCTGTTACTGAAACAGCTTTGCCACTGGCATCAGCATCCAATTTTACATTGTTTGCCATTAAGGTTTTAATAGTAGAACTTTGATCAAATTTAAACTTTTTCAATAGATCTAAAGTATACTTTCTTTGATTTATAAAAATTCCAGTTGAGGTTTGTTTAACCTGTAATCCTAAAAAGAAAGTAAGTTCTCCCATCATACTCATTTCATTTTTGGATTTCATGAGTAATGAAAAATTCTTGCATAACTGCTCATTGGTAGAACCAAATATTATATCATTCACATAAATTTGAACAAGCATAATATCAGATTTCACTTTCTTCATGAACTGTGTGGTATCCACTTTACCTCTGGAATACCCATTGCTCATAAGGAATTCAGTAAGAGTGTCATACCAGGCTCTAGGGGCTTGTTTGAGACCATAGAGAGCTTTGTCCAACTTATAGACAAAACCTGGATGATGTTCATTTTCAAAACCTGGAGGCTGCTTGACATAAACTTCTTCTTGCAGCTTCCCATTCAAAAATGCACTCTTCACATCCGTTTGAAATACCTTAATGCTCTTATGAGCAGTGTAGGCTAGATACAAACGAATTGCTTCTAGCCTGGCCACAGGAGCAAATGTTTCATCATAATCAATTCCATCCTCCTGTCTATAACCCTGAGCAACCAGTCTTGCCTTATTTCTAATGACACGACCTTGCTCATCCATTTTAATCCTGAAAACCCATTTAGTGCCAATTATAGTTTTACCTTTAGGAGCAGGGACCAGCTTCCATACCTTGTTTCTCTCAAACTGATTGAGCTCTTCTTGCATGGCAGTGATCCAATTGGCATCTTTTAATGCTTCATCCACTTTCTTTGGCTCTATTAGTGAAACAAAACTAGAAAACATACAGAAGTTCCCTAAGTTGTCCCACCTTGTTTGTACCCCTTTGCTGATATCACCAATTATTTGATCATTGGCGTGACATCTGATCCACTTAGGATCATTCTTTAATGAGGATTCTCCTGAGTTATCAGCAGCTTCAGCAGGTGCTGTTGAACATCTCTCAAGATTTTCAGACACACTGTTGTCTTGAGCCTGTTCACCTGTTGAACATGACCGACCACTGTTGAACATATCAGCAGAGGAACTAGGAAAATCAGCATTGATAGGTTCAGGACATGCAGTTGTAATTAGATCAGTACACTTATTCACACAGGATGTATTGACATAATCATCATCATGCCCATCATGATTAACAGGTTCCACACTGGGTGTAGTGGAAGCTTTTGAGTCCTCTTCACTGTTTGAATGCATCAGATCATCAATGTTTAATTCTCCTGAAACTGATTCAGGAACAGCTTTGGTGGAAGCATTCTTGGACTCTTCAAAGGTGACATTGATAGATTCATCTATCACCTTTCTTTTGTTGTTGTACACTCTGTAGGCTTTGGAGATAGCAGTGTAGCCAACAAACACACCTTCATCAGCTTTTGGTTCAAACTTTGCCAGTTGGTCCCTTTGATTCAGAATGAAGCAGGGACAACCAAACACATGGAAGTAACTGACATTTGGCTTCCTCCCTTTGAGCAGCTCATAGGGAGTCTTGTTGAACCTTTTCACCACTAAGGAACTGTTTTGGGTGAAGCAGGTAGTGTTAACAGCTTCAGCCCAGAATGATGAAGGTAGACCTGATGCACACAGCATGGTTCTAGCAGCTTCAATGAGAGTTCTGTTTCTCCTTTCAGCAACTCCATTTTGTTGTGGAGTTCTTACAGCTAAAAAGTTTTGAGTGATTCCTTTCTCTTCAAGAGTACTGTTTCTGAATTCAGTACCATGATCACTTCTAAGCTGCTTCACTTGGGCAGAGTTCAGCATTTCCATCTTTTTCACAAATCCAATAATTTCTCTAGCAGCCTCTCCTTTGCTCTTCAAGAAGATAACCCATGTGTACCTGGAGAACTCATCAACCATTACTAGAGTATATCTTCTTCCTCCTAGACTTGGGACATTAACAGGTCCAAACAAATCCATATGGATTAAGAAGAGAGGAGTATCAATAGAGAAGTTATGTTTGGATTTAAATGATGATTTCCTCTGCTTGCCTTTCTCACAAGCTGTGCAGAGTTTATCTTTAACAAAGGTCATAGAAGGCAAACCTGTCACCAACTCTTTCTTACAGAGTTTGTTGATGTTCTTGAAGTTCAGGTGTGACAGCCTTTTGTGCCATAACCATATTAAGTCTGCATTTGTTCTTGTGAGAAAACAGGTTTCAGTTCTGGGATCAGCAGATTGCATGTCCACAACATATACACCTTTCTTTCGTTGAGCACACAACACAACTTTGCCTTGGGGATCTAATATGTAACCCAGGTGCTCATCAAAGTTAACCTTATAGCCAGCATCACATAGTTGACTTATGCTAACAAGGTTATGCTTTAGCCCAACCACATAGGCTACTCTTTTGAACACTGCAGCACCAGCTTTAAAAGTTCCATATCCCTCTGTGGATCCCTGTACATTGTCACCAAATGTGACTTTTGGCCCTTTTTCAGGCCTGAGATCACTCAGCAGGTCCTTACAACCTGTCATGTGCCCTGAGCAGCCACTGTCCAAGTACCAAACCTGGGATGGTTGTTTTTCCTGCGGAGTGACAAGAAGAATATTAGTCATTTTTAGGGGAACTCATCACAAAGATGAGTTCTCCTACTTCATCAACATTTGTTGATGGACTTGTGATATCAACACTAATATTCCCTATTTGAATGGTATCAGCTTGGATACCACTTTCACTGGCTGAGATGTTTCCAACACTGTTTTTGTTAGCTGTGCGGGAACCATCAGAGTCAGCAGGCCTTATGTCCTCAGTTTCAGGACAGTCTTTGGCCAGATGTGTCTTCATTCCACATTTATAACATTTTCTCCTTTTAGCATTTTTGGAAGAAGACCTTTCAGAAACACATTCTGAGTTATTTCTGTTGATTCCATCAGCAGGTTTAGCAAACTTATTACTTTTTGATGAATCAACAGCTTGAGTGGAAAGTTCAATAGCCACAGCTTTGCCTGTCTCTTCTTTCCTCTTTTTAGGAGGGCAGATGTCAAAGATAGGAAGCTTAATTGACTTTTGAACTTCCATAGGTTTAGGAAACCTATTCCCATCTCTCTCAGGCTGAGCAATGGCTTTGCCTTTGCCTTTCCTGAGATGTGATTGATGTTGCCTATCAACATAATCCTTATTTCTAGTTTTGAAAGACTTATTCTTATTTAAAACCAGTTTACCACTATGATAAGAAAACTTTTTTGAAATCACAGCAGGTTTGCATTCAATCTGAGACTTACTCTTGTTAAAGGCAGACTGCTTACCTTTTGAAAACTTATTTTTAAAATGTTCAGCATTAAAAGGATTAGTATGCCTTTTTACATCAGCTTTAGACCCAAAGCCTGTTTTGTCCACAGGTTTGGTGTCCACAGCTGCAGTTTGGACATACTTTCATTTCTTTTGCTTGTGTGAATCAGCAGAGCACTTAGCAAGCTTATTTGATGGAAAACTTATTTCATCAGCAGCTTTTGAGCTAGGTTCACACGAGCTGTCAGTGTTTTGAGGCCTGACAAACCTGTTTGTTGAGATTAATTTACCATTCACTTTTTGAATAAAAGTGTTAGGAAGCTCACCAAGAGTGGACAAGTCTTCTTTTAAATTATTAACCTCAACAATGGAAGCTGCTGTGTCAAGATCCCCTCCAAGATAGGCTTGGATTTGTGCAGGAATCTGCTGACTTATGCAGTGGCTGACTTTTTGTGCAGATTGGCACCAAGAGTCAACTATCTTTTGAAGCTTAGAATGTTTTATATCTGTTTCTCTCTTTTCTTCTAGTAAAATAGAATGGATGTGCTTTAATTCATCAAGTTCAGTTTTCAACTTATGAAAACTGTCCAGTTTACTGGATTTTGTTTCAAGATCAGTTTTGAGCTTAGAGATTTCAGATAATAAAACAGTATGCTTCTCAACAGCAGCTTTCAGATCAACAAGCATATAGTCAAACATTTTAACTTTTTCTTCAGAACTGTAATCCATAAAATTTTTTACCTTATACATCATTGTAGGATTCCAGTTCTCCAAGCTGCTAAAAGCTTCAGCTTCAACCAGATCCTGTTTGAAGTTGCTTGTTGATGGGACATCAGTGTTGGCCATCAGACGGTTATTATCTTCTTCATCAGATGATGAATCAGACTCCTCCCAGTGTGACACCCTTGCCACATTTAACCACAATTACAATACACCCAGGATTAATCACCAACAAACAATTACATAATGATCTGATAGCTTGAACTACAGTGCGGAAGCATAAAATACAAAATAAAATAAAACAAATTTGTGTCCAACACCCTACGGTGCTACATAGCTTACACATCTAAGTCTACAAACTCAAAAGTATTACATTATCCCCAAATTTATTACAACAGTAATTCCATAACCAAATACCAAATTAAACCGTAGAAATCTTCAAATACTTCAACAAACGTCCTAGCTAGATGGTCCCGCAGCGGATTTCCCTCTTTTCCTGTAAAAAGTCAACAACTGAGGGGTAAGCGAATGCTTAGTGAATACCAAATGATTTTACACATTCTGCAAATCCTTATGATGCCCCTAAGGAGTAACCGCGGTACCGCATACCGTATACTCCACACGTACTCCAAGTACGCAAACCCGAGCCGCAGCTCCTTCGAGATGACGCTCGGCATAAGAAAAACCAACCATCTGAGGCAGACATAACATCGGGGATGACCTACTGTCTATCCTGACCACAGAGGTGTCAAACTCTTGGTCATATAGCACAGTAACATCAGAGTACAGATGCGACCCTCAGGTACATCGATAAGATGCACAACAAATGAACGGACATGCAACAAGTATGAATGTGCATCAACATATACGCAAGTTAGTAGAGTGCCAAACGAAAGTGAAACAACATGCCTCAGCAGGCAATAGCAAACATAAAGCAGATGCAGACATGTTTAAAATCAAAGGTACTCACATTGGGTGCGTTTTTAAGCTTCAAGTTATCTTATTGCTCTTCGGAATTTCAACCGGACTCAAAACTACCCCACTGTGGGTTAAACAACACCACAAGGGACCTGTTACATTTCCATAATAAAATCATATCATACACATGTTCCTCAACAAATGTACATCAAGTTGTACAATTTAAAAGTGTTACAACATTCGGATCCGTCATCCGAAACTCACATTTAAATCTCATCACTCGAGGTGTTATTATTCGCAATTAACCCTCCTTTATTTACCTTAATATGTTACAAAAGTTATCTCAAAAGTGTGTTTAATTGTCCATAAATTCGGGTCCTTAATAACCCATCCGAATTACACATGCACAGAATAGAACTCGCCGAGTTCCCCATAGAACTCGCCGAGTTCATGTCCGTATTTCGGATCCTCAGCCGGATTTCGGACCCATCCGAAGTACATTGACCCATCCGAATTCGGGTCCATCCGAGTTCGTTTCTTTATTTGATTTCGGTCCCAACTAAGTTCAGGTCACATCCGAATTCGGGTCCCAACCGAATTCGGATCCAACACTTATGAATTTTTGAAGATTTATTCAAAATGTTCTTGAGAACTCGCCGAGTTCCCCATGAACTCGCCGAGTTCACTTGCAGATATGCAGGTCGCAACTTACGGATTTTACTCAAAAATTTCCAAAACTTAATTTTAACAACATGCAATCATTTATAATGTTTTATAATCATTATTGGGGTATTTCTACATCATATTCCCCATCTAAAACATGCTAATCAGTCCAGATTTAAACCAAAAACGAGTAAAAACCTCAAGAACACAAAAGTTCACAAAATCTCAGATTTCTTACCGTTTAGGACGATTCAAAGGTTGATTCTTGTTTCCAATCCTTCAGGGAACTTCAATTTATTATTCTCAACTGTTATATCATACATGCAATCACAAATCTTCAGATTCTAATTCCGAATTTTGGATCTTTATTCTTAAAAATAAAACCTCAAACTTGAAACTAATTTATTACCTTTTTATCCTCTTGAATCCACTTGAATTCAGATTTAATCCACGAATTTGTCTTCACGTAATCGATTTTCAACAGAATTTTAGAGAGATATAGAGAGCTTGATAGAGAGAGAAAGTAGAGAGAGGTTGATTTTCATTCAAAATGAAAGACTTGGACCTTTTATTCTCATCTTCCAACTTTGGCACATTTAGCCCCTCAATTTATCTGGTTCCATTAAATACTGAGTTTCATTATAATTTTCATCATCACTAACATTTTAATAATCATACTTAATACCTAAAAGTTGAAATTCTCAATTCCTTAATTTCTTAAAATAACAACCAATTTTTAAATATCCAGATACATAATCATTTTTCATAAATCAACTTAATTATATTCATTACGAAATTTAACTAAATATCCTCAAATTATGATATTAAAATTTTAGGATGTTACAGCCAGTCACAAGTCTCTGCCATACGTCCCTTTTTCCGGTTAGAACCCACTGAGTTTTCCAACTTCCTCAGCTTAGCCATGGCCATAAGGTACTTAGCCCTATAGCCATCATCCCTGTTTGTCTTGTGTGGTTTGGATGATTGACCAACAGCTTTTGACACACAGTCAGCAGCTATGTGGCCAGTTTTGCACATTTGAAACACTCAGCTTTGGTCTTGTCAAATGCTTTCTTTTTGACAGCATTTGAACTTCCTTGCAGCATGTTTCTTCCAAACCTTTTCTAGTTGAACCTTTTGACAAGCATGGCTATCATTTGCTCATCATCCAGTTCAGTAATATCTGCATTGTCTTCCTCATCAGACATTTCCTCATTGTCATCAGCCTGTTGATCAGGTTGATTGAACACATCACTCACTTGATTTACATGTTGTCTCACACTGGCCACAAAGGCAGCACCTTTCTTAGATATTTCCAATACATTTCTCTTCTGTTGCCTTGACTGCTCATCATTCAGTAAAGATCCATACAAATTAACAAGATCCATACTTTTGATGGTACCCGAATTCCTTAAAATTGTAGAAAAATAATTCCATTCTTCAGGCAGGACGTCTAAGAACTTGTTTACCAAAGTCAGGCTGTCCTTGGTGATCCCAACAGCTTTGAGATCATTTACAAGAGCAGTAAACCTGGTGTAGGTTTCAGTGAGAGTCTCCTTTGGTTTTGCAAAGAGGAGTTCATACTGTCTAACAAGATTATTAATCCTGTTGTCAAGTGTGATTGTGGGTCCATCATAGACGGTACACAAAGTATCCCACATCTCCTTTGCAGTCTTCATCTTTTCAACATGTTTGAACACATCATCAGGTAGAGAGATGACCAGATTGTTTCTGGCCTTTGCATCAAGGGCCACTAGTCTTTTGTCTTCATCAGACCATTGAGCTTTTGCTTTCTTCTGTTTTCAGGAGCAGCTCCTTCAACAGCAAGAGTTATAGTTGTAACAGAGGTTGGCACATAGGGACCCTCCATTACAATCTCTGGTAGTTGCACATCCAAATTCTCTATGTAGAGCATCATTCTGCACTTCCAACCAGAAAAGTTCTGATGATTGAACTTTGGAGGTTTGCCCATTGAGCCATTGTCATAGTATGAGGAACATGCAGCATTGTTGTCCATGGAAACTTTGGGAGAATGAGAGATCTATAATGACACACACTCTAAACTGCTCTGATACCAGTTGTAGGTCCCAAAAGATATCCCAAGTATATAGCTTTAAGCTGTAGAGGGGGGGTGAATACAGCTATTTAAAAACTACACACTATTTTCTCAATGTTTGTATGTATTATTAACAAATGTTAATTACAAACGAGCTTGAATGCGGAAAGGTTCAAGCTGAGATGATAGATACAACAGTATGTTTAACTAGTCTAAGACTGACTTAAACTAATTACAATGAATACACTCACTAAGAATCACTCACTGTGTTTACAAGACTCTGAGGAACAGCTTGAACAAGAACAACTTAGACACTGAGCACTGTTTTATTCAAGCAGACTTGCATGCATGAAAGACACACTTTGAATGCACGTTCACTCTTGGTTTCAGCACTTAGCTTTTTGGCTTGATCTTTCAATCCTTGGAAGTTTCTTTTTATACTCACTCAGAGGATCTAAGTGAAGCTTCTTCATTGGACGGAATGGAAAAGGTAAAGTCTTGTTGAAAAGACAACATAAACTTTTCTGCACATTCTAAAAAGCAGACTTGTCTTCATGTGGGCAGAACTTTTGTCTTTTCACTTTGTCTACTGTTGTATTGCCTTTAACTAAATAAGGAATGTCAACTTTGTGTTTTTCTTCCTTTGTAAAGGCCTATTTTGATATAAGAAAAAGGTCTGTCACCCTTTTTCAAATAACCTTTTGTCTTCATGTAACAGAACAGCTTGGGCAGGTTGAGCAGTTCTGATTTCCACTTTGTCTTCGACTTTGTAAACTGATCTTGCAGTCAAAAACAATACATGAGGACTTGGAAACACATTCCATAAAGTGTTTAGCATGTTCACAAAGAACAGGTTCTGTTCACAAAGAACAGAACACTTGTAAACTGCCCAAGCTGCTTACTAGTGTAGAGCAGCGTAGACAGTTTATGTCCAGCCTATTCAGCAGACTGAACAGCTTGGGCAAAACTACCTTTGTTGCAACACATGCAACACATAGAACAGCTTCAGGCTGATATTGCAAATCTTTTTCAGGTTTCAATAAGGCATATAACAGGCCTTAAATTCAACCTTTAAAAGCATCAACGTGCTTGATTAATAATCTCCCCCTCAGATGCAGAACAGGTTTGACTGAGGCCTTTTTGTGCCTAACAATATATATACATATATATATATATACACACACACATACATACATACTAGTAGTGTACCCGCGCAAAGCGGCAACGATAAATATTTTACATTTAGATTATGGTTGTTTGATTGAATTGAATTCAAAGAAATTAGAATTTAACTTTTAGTTATTAATATGTTTGGTGGCATGCCTTAAAATAGTTTTTAGTATTTGTTAATGACGTAGGAGGAGGTGACTGAAAACCAGGTGCCACTACTACTATATCATGTATATGAACCGTGTATGCTTGATCCTATTTCTGCACTAACTTCTGGAGTATTTTCTATGATTGTTGACTACTATAAAAGTCAAGAAAACCCGTGAATTCATGATTGTGAAACATCTTGATGCTTCTATCGATGCCAATAACCTCTGCATAATAAACAAAGATCATCATTGTACATATATCTAAAATATAAGCATTATCAACAAACTCAAGTGTTAACGTCATAAACAGTAGCATACTTATCAATTTATCCCACTTAGGTCACTATGTCTTTTTTGACATTCCATATCATTATATTTTAATAATTCGTCCCATTTGAGTCATTACATTTTTACCTCCGAAGATGGCTTAGCCAATTACCTAATTTGTACTCGAAAAAAATGATGATCTAAGTGGGACAAACTAAAAATTACATTGCTGTTTTATGACATTAGCCCTAAATTTAACAACACAAAATGAAACAAGAAACAAACACAGTGTGATTGTTCCATTTAAACATGTGGAATCGTATGAGATAACTACACCACTCTGGAAGACATTATATTATATCAACTTAACCCTTTTCCCTGTATAGTTTTAATAAGGTTTGTAGGCTTTTACTTCTCTAAGTATTTAAAATTGAACTTCATGGGTAGCCAAAGCCAACATGATCAGATCGACATCCTGTCATTTAAAAATAATAGATACAAAGCAACTGATAAATAAAATAAATTAATAAAACAAAGAAAGTCAACATAAAAATGTGAAAAACGGATGTGATTTCAAGGATAACAATACCAAACCATATAAGCAATGTCGAGTGTTTGGATCAAAACCAAAAAGATTTCTTTGAAGACGAATATATGACATTATTTTATGTTCCTCCAGGAACATTGGCATCCGAAAGGATAACCTTCGGAAAAAACAATCAAACAACCACGAAGAGTTAAAACAATTTTCTAGTGCAAATAAATGTTCTATCACCAATTCACATATAATTCAAAGATCGATAATGTAATGCAACTAATATTGTACTATAGGCATACTTTTATTATTCTAAACCATGGTCAGGGCTCGAGTACGAGTGTAAACGTGTAATCAAGTCAAGCCAACTCCTTAGCTACTCGAGACCGACTCTAATAGATTATAAAATGAGTTGTGGTTACAAGACTTGTAAAGCTCACAAGCCTTCTTGAGTTTTTAAGTTATATTGCATCATTACCGTTTGTGTGTGTACAAACATGCATACATACATCAAGGGACGCATACATGATTACCCTTCTTATTACAAAATAGAATCAAGTCAATTCGAGCTAATGTTGAATTGGATGTTAAATTACCATCTTTAATACAAAAATGAGTCGAGTCGAGTCGAGGCACGATCAAAAGTATTACTTGCTTCATCAAGCTCAACCTCGAGCTTGAAAATTAAATTTTAATCAGGTTTAAAGCTTCAAGTTCTAAACTTCTAATTAATGTTGAGCTTGAGCTTGGCACTCTATCAACTCTATTAAGCTCAATTACACCATCATAAAAACTTACCTTAATGGGCTTCCAACTAGGATCATTGTTTAATCTTTGGTGAATGTAGTAATGCAGAGCAACTGACAAAACTGCCATGGATTCGGTGCCCAGAGTAATAATATTCTAGTCAAAAGTATGGGATTCTTGCTTGAAAGGAAGTTTTCTTCCTTCTCTCTCAAACTCCTCCCTCTGCTTTTCCTCCTCAGCTGCCTTAAGAGAAGAGCCACAAAGGTTAGTCGACAAAAATCTAAAGTTTAAATAATCAGTGAGTATTGAGTAACATGAAAAACATAAATGTTGCAACAGCCACATCTTTGGCTGCTCTATACCGTCTAGAATGCTATTGATTCATTTTTGCTCTAGGGGCAACACCATCTATGCCAAATTTTCAGATATTTTTAGATCTGGAAAGCATGTCATAATCTATCGTTTCAAAGAGAAGTATTAGAATAAATTTCAGTCTCACTACCCACCAATGGCCATATAAAGCAATATTTATGGCCGCACCATCACAAAGAGCCTATCTATGTTGTAAAACATGTATTGAAACACTTCATTAAAAGAGGTAGGAGAAGGCTGCATGCATGAAAATAAACAAATTAAGCAGTTCTCATTGTTAAGGCTATGGACACAAATCAAACTATTGGAGTGCGAAAGTTTAAGACGAACACAACAATCTACAATCTAATATTTCAGAGAAAATTAAGAAGTATAATATCTAAGTTATATATGTATGTGTGTGTGCACATGCGATTGAAAACGCTAAGTTTTATCTTCAATCCTAAGCCACCACCGTTGTTGACTATAATTTCTAGGAGAAACAGTTCTTTAATAGACATTATGTATATAATATATTTAAGGTTCATTTATCTTATCAATATATAATGTTTTAAGGTGGGATATAAGTAGAAAGTGAGATTCATAAAAAGCAATGGAGTTTGGGAACTAAAATCTCTATGGAGAAGTGAGTGTGTCATCATTTCACAATTGACAATCTTGTACGATATATGGGTTTTGCTCAGTATGATTGAAAGATATCATTGTCAATTCTTTCCATTCCTTCTTGCTGGAAACCCTGCATAGTAATTTTTACACAGGAAGAGGTATATAATTCTTCATGTCTATGTGTGTTATGTATAGTTCTGTTCACCCTTATATTAACAAAATTAACAAAAAGATAATTGCCAACATAATTTCTTTCTCAATAAGTTGATTAGATTATATTCTCATTTAGTTCAATTCCAATTTATCAAGCAAGTATATAAGCATTACAGAGAAGATGACAATCTAACTCAATAAGACTAACTCGTTAAATTATTAATTATAAAAAGTAAGTAATGATAAGCATGAAAGATAAAAGTAAGTAATGATAAGCATGAAAGAAGAGGATCCCAGCAAACAGAGCCGAGGTCTGTCAAAATGTTGAAACCAAAACAATAGTCCATACAAAATCAAGTCCAATAGCAGGTCATAAAATTAATATACCTACATGCAATACTTCATTCTGATGTGAGCACGGACAACAACAATCCATAGTTAGAACAGAAGCACACATTCCGAGTGAGCACAGACAACAGAAATCCATGGGTCAACAAGCCTTCTATAAACCAAATATAACATCTAGTTTTGAAAAAACATGAGCATTTCGATGTTATCTCATCAGTTATAAACATCATATCAGTCCCGTCAAATTGAAGCATACATTCAAGTTTAAAATTCCAAAAAGAAAACCAGCTTAACCCATAAAACATAACCAGTAGCAAAATGAACACCACAATTCACATTTGAAAAAGAGTGTATGGAGTAGTCATATTCACATTTGAGAACACCAGAATTCTTATGGGGATGTACCTTGACTTAACTTTTTATGCTTTAACAAAATATACAACAAAAAAAAGTTTAATGAGCAGAATAGTTAGATGAACAAATAGTCATGATGTAACATCCGACACAAAACCAGGTTAGCAACTATGACCTAATCAATATTTATTAGCAAATTATAACCTAATAAGTGGCCATTCGCAATTAATCAAAGTGATTAACAAAGTTCATAAGGAAATTCAATTCAATTAGAAACAATTTCATCGGTGCGATGAATCGACAAATTAATTAATCCGATCGTTCTGCGATATGATGGATTAATTCAACTAAGTACATAATTAAATTAAGATTAGTAACACTAATCATGCATTAGTACACTTACTTAACACTAATTATGCAAGACTAAAACAATTCATTAAACATATGCATACAAACGTATTATGAATTTACATAAAAAGGGAAATACAAGAATACATTTTGAAATACTTTTATACAAAAAAAATTGAAAATACATCATAAATACATCATCAAAAAATTGGCCCATAGGTAGTACAAATGTAGCTTTTGACTTCATTTTTAATACTCAACTCCATACACAATCACAATCACATCTCTTCCTTTCAATTCATCCAAAGATCTCACACTCAACCTCCATTTTCACCTTCATTTCAAGATCTTTTTCTCCTCTATAAATAGGTGTTCAATTCCATTCATTTCCACACATTTCAAAAGCCAAAAACCTCTTCTTTTATCCCTCTAAAAAATGGCCAAGGGCCTCACACAACAGAAAGATTGTTCAAGTTTTGTTCTTTCAAGTGTTCTTCAATATTCAAGTGACTTTGGTGCAACAACCATTCAAGATTTCAACTTCTACTTGATTTCATACTTCTAATACCTTAAAGTAAGTAAATACTAACTAATTACTTCTTATATTTATGTTTATATAAGTCTTGCATAATATATATAATCACCAACAACAAGTTTTATTAAAACTAAAGTTCATAAATCACTAGTTTTGTTTTTAAGTTTTTTTTCTTCAAATGTGTTTATAAATATATAAACACATAATGTAAGTATAAATAATATGAAAACAAGTTATATAAATGTGTTTCATAGCCTTTTATACATGTAGTTTTTGTATAAACAACAAAGATCACAAGTTGTTTCAAGGTTATGAAATCTGTATTTTCGGCAGAAATGTTACACCGACCTTGAAAAGTCATAACTAATTCATAACTTGAAGAAATGAGTTGATTCTTGTTTTAAAAGTTAGATCTATGTCTTAACTAAATATCTGTAGGTTTTCATAATTTAATATGGAGTTTGAAACCCCCAAATATTCTTTGGGAACCCGAAAGTTTGACAGCTCAAAAATAGCCAACATAGGGTTTTTAACGAGCTTTTTCCCCAACCTAAACACCTCAAAAAATGGTCATTCTAAACTTTAAAAATTATTTGTATATAGTAGTTTTATGTCTATGAAAACCAAAGCTCAAATCGTTTTGGTGCTTGGTCGAAAACAGCCTCAAAGTAGGCCGAAAAACCTTTAAAAAGCTGGAAAATTATATATATATATATATATATATATATATATATATATATATATATATATATATATATATATATATATATATATATATATATATATAGGGTTGGGTTCCGGTAGCCATTCTAAACTTTAAAAATTATTTGTATATAGTAGTTTTATGTCTATGAAAACCAAAGCTCAAATCGTTTTGGTGCTTGGTCGAAAACAGCCTCAAAGTAGGCCGAAAAACATTTAAAAAGCTGGAAAATTACATATATATATATATATATATATATATATATATATATATATATATATATATATATATATATATATATATATATATATATATACTATATATACATATATATATGTATATACATACATATATATATATACATATATATATGTATATACATACATATATCTATCTATACATATATATATGTATATACATACATATATCTATATATACATATATATATGTGTGTGTGTGTGTGTGTGTATATATATATATATATATATATATATATATATATATATATATATATATATATATATATATATACAGATTTAGGTTCAATTGAGAACTTTTATGCATCGAGGCACCTTGAGGCACTTTTGTGCATTAGATAATCTAACAATGGTGCACAAAGGACATTTTGGAAAAATTAAATATATGAAATTAATTAATTTTAATAAACCACTAAAAGATATTTAGAGTTAATTTAGGAATTTAAATCACACATTAACCACTTTCCTAAGTAACCTCCTTCTCTTTCTCTCTCTTCCCCTTCTCTTTCAAACTTCCGGCCGCCCTCCCAAGACCACCGCCTTCCTCCATCGTGCCTCCATTTCTCTCTCGCAATCCACCACCAGACCACCGGCATCGCCACCAGCAGACCATCGGGATTGCTAGCAACATGCACAACGACGATTTCCTCCACCTTCAACGACCACCGCAAAACCATTGCCGATAACGAACAATTGTATTTGATTATATTGCAGCCACTCAAAGTCTCTCTTGCTTTTTCAAAATGAAGATTGATTAATCTAGTTTTTGTTAGAAAGAAACGATGAAGTTGCAGGAAAAAAACGATGAAGATGATGATGAAGACGTTGATGCATAACGTTGGAACGATGATTACCATGGTTTTTTAGATGAACACGTTATTGCATCATGTTTTTTGGATGAACACGTTGTTGATGCATTACTTTGATATGCATTTTGATGAAGATATGCATTTTGGATTTATGATGACATGATGCATTTTGGATGTTGAGAGATTTATGATGAAGAGATTAGGGATGTGTGGAATGACCGGAAAACCGAACCGAAACCGAAACCGAACCGGAACCAGAACCGATTGGAACCGATATTAGTATTTGGTTCGGTTATCGGTTCTTATAATTTTTAATTTTCGGTTATCGGTTATTCGGTTAACGGTTCTGCGGATTTCGGTTATATCGGGTATGGAACCAATAATTCGAAAAGTCCATGGTATGGATACCAAGAAAATTTAAAAACCCATGATGAGAATTGTGAAAAACAAAAGATTATTTGATGGTTGTCTTCCTTAATCCTCACCAAACCTAACACTTGGAAGAATTAATTGCATCGATCAAACCCACTTTGTTCTAAAAACAAGCAATTTTTAAAATACAATCAATAATTAAGAATATATCACTATATTTAAAGAAGTAATTCAGAATGATATTTTATCAAGATTTACATTCAATAAAACGTTAAACAAAAGCAATCTAGATTTGAAAATCAATTAGGAATTGTTCAGGTTGAAAATCCATACTTCACGTTGACATTCATAACAAAATATTTTTTTTTTTGCAAAAGTATAATAAAACGTTAATCGTGTTTTTTTGTTTATATCTTGTTATTATATATATATATATATATATATATATATATAAGTATATATATATTTTTTGCAAATTTTGGTTCTAGTCGGTTCCATACCCGAAATACCCGTACCATAACCGAACCGGAACCGGAACCGTGTTACAATTATTGGTTCGGTTATCGGTTCTTACAATCTTCAATTTTCAGTTCCGGTTAAATCGGTTCCGGTTCGGTTCGGTCCGGTTCCGGAACCGTTTACATCCCTAGAAGAGATGTATTTTAGATGTTTTTTTTTATGAAGATATGGATTTTGGATTTTATGATGATGAGATGCATTTTGGAAGGTATGAATGTTTGTTGGAACGATGAACGATTAATGTTTGAATATATGATGCATCACGTTAAATTAAGGTGCATTTTGGATTTTTGATGAAGAGATGCATTTTGGAATGTACGAATTTTGTTGGAACGATGAACGGTTCATGTTTGAATGAACGATGCATCATGTTAAATTAAGGTTTTTGGATGAACACGTTGATGCATCACGTTAAATACGAAGATGATGAACATGAAGATAATGGATGAAGATGATGAACACAAAGCAACAACAACGATGCATCAGAATCTTTATCTTTTTATTTGAATTTGTATTATTTTTGGAATTGTAATAATTAAATGAGGATTGCATAATTTCTGTTTTACCTCTCCACGAATTTCATTATGTGCACTTGATGCATAAAACTTTCTATTTAATTACCCTTTTGTCATTTGATCTAACCCACACATTCTTTTAATCCAAGGGACGGTGGATGTTCTTTTGTGCTTCGATGCACAAAAGTTCTCAATGGAACCTCCTTCTAGATATACATATACATATAGATAGACATATACGTATACATATACATACACACACACACACACACACACACACACACACACACACATATATATATATATATATATATATATATATATATATATATATATATATATATATATATATATATATATATATATAGGGTTGGGATCATTGCAGAACCTTAATTTAGTGCAAAACTATATAACCAATCTAAACCATTGGATTATAATATAACACTAGGGATAAGATGGTAATTATGCAATTAACATTGAATTAATAGTAGTCTACCAAGTTTGACCTTTTTTGACTCTTTTAATATCGAATGTACATGCAGTGTTGCATATATGATATATTGTATCACTTCGACGTTGAATATGTGATATAAACTGTAATTCGACATTGAATGATCTCAATATAATATATTGAATGGTCTCAATATAATATATTGAATGGTCGTCTGGGTAAAACAAATTTACGAAAAATAAACACGTAAAATTTTTTCGAAAAATATATATCATGATCGTTCTCGTTAAATCCACCAACTTTGACTACTAATTTTGACCATTATTTTGGCTTTGTTAATAGTGAATGTACATGCAGTGTTGCATATTTGATATATAGTATTACTTCGACGTTGAATATACGATAGGAAGTGTTCCTTCGACATTGAATTATCTCGTCATGCTATATTGCATCGTGGTTTGAGTAAAATTTTTTTTTTTACGAAAAATAAACACGTAAAATTTTTTTAAAAAAATATATCATGACCAGTCTCGTTTTAAAGAGTATAAAATTCTCGTTTTATGGTATAATTTTTTTGATTTAAAAATTAATCATATTAATGTTATTTTAATTTAAAGAAAAAAGATATTTATTTTGCTAATGTCAATCTTTTTGCTATTTTCCAATCTTTTTAATTTTTACCCTTTAATTAAATTATCACTAGTACCAATCTTTTTTTCACTAATTCCAAAATTGATTGTTTT